>CM053503.1:61181264-61367867 GCA_028627145.1 Eidolon dupreanum
AATTAATTAATTTTTTATGGGGAAGTTGGTTAACGAAATCCGATAAGTTTCAGCTGTACACTTTAACAGTAAGGCATATATATGTTTACATTGTGTTTACCTCCCATAGTTAGATTTCTTTCTGTCACCACATATTTGACCCCCTTCACTCTGTTGACTTCCCCCTCCCCCCATCCTCTAGTAACCACTAGTCTATAGTCTATGTCCATGAGTCTCTGTTTGTCCTGTTCATTTGTTGCTTTTAGGTTTATATCCCACATATAAGTGATAACATATGATTTTCAACTTTTTCTTTTGGGTTTATTTTGCATAATATGATTATCTCGAGGTCCATCCTTGTTGTTGAAAATGGCAGTATTTCATCTCTTCTTATGGCTGAATAATATTCCATTATATATATGTACTAACAGCTTCTTCATCCAATCATCTATCGTAGGACACTTTGGTTGTTTCCATGTTCGGGCCACTGTGAATAATGCTGCTATGAACATTGGTGAAAAGCAATGCCTTTTAACATACTATTTATTACCATACTTGAGACACAGAGAGCATTATAAATGACCAATGCTGAAGTCTGCCTGATATCCTCTGGGGAATTTTATACCCCATAAGGTCGTGGTCAGAAAAATGTGACACACAGATATTATTCTGGGCCTTGCAAACATGTGCATCTTGTATATTTTTGAGGCAATACCATATTACTGATTATACATATCAACTTAAGGAAACATGAAGCCCTGTACCAAATTATATTAGGAAAAAATCTTACAGTGAATACACTTGGATTAGCATTTTAGAGCTGAAACAGTATCCAAACCTATTTTCACTATGAGAATTCTGGGAAATGAGGTGAATGAGTGGTGGCCTTAACATTAAGAACCACAGAGAGGCTGAACAATGCTTGAATGAGTGACCTTGCCCCACCCAATCTGGGTGGGATATGGACTTGGAAAGTTTCTAGCTCTTGCAGAGAGGACTAGTTTTATTATGATGAATTTGTCCTATCTTTAGGAAACCTATTTGGAATCATGAAGTTATGGCCAATCTGAAGAACTATGGAGACTCTTAGCTCTAGTTACTCTCCCAAAATATGAAAATGGAAGTCAAAATTTCCTACTGCTTTCCAGTGACAGAATCCCTCAAGAATCACTAAATTGCCCTGCATGTGGATTTTTAAATCTTAATTATATGGCCCTCCTCCTATTCTTTGCCTTTATTATTCCATACCTACAAATAGAGCATAGTGACGCCACTCTGCCTCAGTGGCCCCATGAGAGGAGATGACATGCCTTCTCTCTAGCCACGGGTCAAATGACTGTTCAGGGCTAAACCTGAATTCTTTGAACTTCAAGTCCCAGAATAATGATTTTCCAAACTTCCAGGTTCAGATATCTCTTTAAATATATTTTGAGTTTTGTAAATGTCATTGGTATTAAATTAAAAAAAAAAAAAAAAAGGAATCAGCTCTCATTGATGTTTGTTTGCAGTTAACAGCATAATACCCAAAATATTGTACATGCCTGACAGAGTGTTGGTTGAATTGAATGAAAACATTCCTGTTGTATAGATTTGTAGGTAAACTAAGTGGATGCTCTGTGGAGCTAGACAGCAGTTTGAAAGCTTATGGTGTTCTTCAGAAATGGAAAGCCACAGCACTAGACGATGGCTCTCGGTTGCCTTTTTGGGGCCTCTGTTGAGTCATCCGGCCTGTGGTATTTGGATGCAGAGTAAATCTGGAGGGCTTGCTGAGTTCCTCTGTTTTGCCTCAATAATGGCTCAATTTCAAAATGGATGTGGACTCCTGTATTTCTTAAGTGTTTTTCAGTCTCTTCAGATTAACAGCAGCATAGAAATGTAAAAACACTGCATTGCTATTATTGATTATCATTTTTTCTCGAGGCTACTCCCTGTAAAGAGAGAAAGCCAAGAACTTTCTATTCATTTAAGCTTATTAGAAAAAAGCAGCGTGTCAGACAGCAGGGGAATCTCTGGGATGGATGCAAACTTCCCTCTGCAGTGGCCAACCAGTGCTTCCCTTCCACTGAGCTCAACCAGCAGATGTTCTTAATATCTGACTGATAAAGGGAAATGCAGTTCATCATTTAAAAAATACACATCATTGACCAGTGTTCAAGCAATAGTCTGGTGGGAAATTTTTTTTTACAAATTATAGGCATTTCCTGACATTTTAAAAAAGAAGGGCAGATTTGAGGGCATATTAAAGAATACCATTGTGGTGTATGTTCAGCTTCTGGAAAGAGCGACCATGTACTTGATTTAGTCCAAGCGTGGATCCACAGAACACAGTTGTTTTTATTGAGATTATATGCAAAAGTTTTTGGTTACTTAAATTATCCTCATTTAGTTGGAGCAGCTGTAGCAATGTATTTGCTTCACTCATCTAAGCTTGGAACAAACTTTTCATTAGAAATCACATCGAGAACTGAAATTGTTCCTTTCCCCTTGAAGCAGGACTTCAGTTTTAAATACAAATAATTAAACTGTGATTTTCAAAGCTTCAGGTCTTTCATTTTGTAGATATAACTCATTACCCAAGGCAATTGTCGTCAGTTCTTTGGGCAGCCGGTTAAGTTGCTTATTGTGGGCGACTTGATATGTCTTTTGCCCAATTCAGAATGTGTTAAAGCATTCCAGAATTACTTTTGTGGAGATGGCAGCAATCTAAGTCATAACAAATTGTGATGTGGCACTTTTATTTCGCGTGACTGAAACCATTTATACATACAGAAATTTTTACCAGAAAAAAAAAATATCTGATGCCATCTACAAATATATTAAGTGGATAGAGAAAAAGAGCTGACCATGTGACATTGAAATGATTCATTTTCACCTCTGGGCCATGAGTTCCTTGAGGACAGAGATGCCTCTTGTCAGCTGGTGTCTGACCCTACTCATTAGCTGGTTCGTGTAGTTCCGCTTGAACAATATTCTCACTAATTTTGAGGGGTTTTTGTAATAACCAGTGAAGTAAATTTTTACATCTGATTTCTTACAACTTTAGAACCTTAGTTACGAATTTGCAGGATATGAATATAATTTGGCTGTGATACTTGTCACAACCCTGAGAACGAGGAAAGACATTTTCATCTCCATTTTTTATATGAGGAAAGTTATAAGAACAAAGCAAGTGCAGAATAGTCTCAAAAAAGCCTTTAATTCTTTGGAGTTAACTGTGAATTATGGGAAGAAATAAAATCTGTTTGACTTGTGAATTTTAAATGCACTAAAACTTGGAAAAGTGGAAGAATACCAAATTTGAATTTTATTAAAATTAATGTTTTAATTTTGATAAATTGACTTAATTATACATGAATTTAATTAATTCTTTTTACATGTCTGCCTGCTTCTAATTATAAAATATTTGGATGATAACAGTTCTACTCTTTTTTACAGAATCGAAGTAGATAAGATATAATGTATATGAAAACAGTTGGAAAAATATAAAGCATATCAACCTGTCTTATTTCTGGGTGTTATTTCTGGGTGATGAGTACACTCATGTCTCTTTGTACTTCTCTGGATTTAAGCTGTTATTATTATTTTTTTTTCCGATTCGAGAATACAAAGACGTGGAGCCATGTAAGTCATTATTATTATTTTAAAACTTATTTAGATATGCCGTGCATGCCCTAAAATTTACCCATTGCAGTATACAATCCAGTGACTTTTAATAAATTTATAGAGTTTGCCACTATCACTACAATTTCATTTTAGAAAATTTCCATCAACCTCCAAGTTCCTGTGGAGGTCTTGCTGTCAGTGTCAGTTCAGGCAATTGCCGACAGACTTTGTCTTCCTCTATTTGCATTTTTCTGGATATTTCATAAAAATGTTATAGAATATGTAGTGTTTTGTGTCTGGATTCTTTCATTTAGTGTAATATTTATGACGTTTATCCACACTGTAGCATGTATCAGTTGTTTATTCCTATTTTATTGCTAGTTTTCCATTGTATGGACATCACATTTGACTTATATATGGACATTTGGATCGTTTCCATTTGTTTGGCTGTTGTGAATATGCTGCTGTGGACCTTCGTGCATAAGGCTTTTTGTGAACATATGTTTTTGTTCCTCTTAGTTGGATTCCTAGGAGTAGAATTGCTGGGTCATATGGTATGGTTCTGTTTAATTTTTAAGAATTGCCGCTTTGTTTTCCAAAGTGTCTAGACCAATTCCCACCAGAAACGTATAAGTGATCCAGTTTCTCCATGTCCTCACCAATATTTGGTATTTTCTGTCTTTGATTTTAGTCATTCTAGTTGATGTATAGTGGTATCTCATTGTGGGTTTAAATTTTATTTCTTAATAATGATTTCGATCACCTTTTCATATGCTTATGAGCCATTCTTTGTCCGAATATCTATTGAATTGTTTTGCCAATTTTTAAATTGGTTCATTTGTCTACTTATTACTAAGTTGTAAGAGTTTTTCATATGTTTTAGATATAGGACCTTTGTCAGATGTATGATTTACAAATAGTTTTCTTATAGTCTCAAGTTTGGTCTCATTTTCTTATTGTTTTTGAAGTGGTAAAGTTTTTAGCTATAAGTTCAGTTTATCAACTTTTAATTCTATGTTTTGTGATTTTGCATTTAAGTATCATTAAGAGATACTATTACTATAGCTTTTTAGTTCAGCATCCTTGCTCACTTCTATTTAGACAACTGATAAGTGAAATTTAGTAAAACAGGATATGAAAGATGTCTTTGGAGAAATGTTCTTTATAGAAAATATTCAGGGAAAGATTACTGAACTGATAGTTAAAGTACCTGATTATGAACTCTGCATTGGCACCTGGGATGAGTGGGCACCTGAGAATAGTGGTGGTGCCCAAGGATCATCTTGGCTTCTTGTAGTGACTAAGCCATTGATTTGCTTGAGAAAAATGATAAAACCTTTATGGGAGAAAAATCCACTATGTTCAGTCATTCATAGCTTTAACACTCTTATGTTCTAGTTCTACTACATGTAAGCTTACTTTTATAAAAAGCAATATATTGAGTTTAACATCTTGCATAGATTATTCTGGTAAGAATGTATTTCCAAGAAGTCTGCTTTTTTTTTTTTTTTTTAAAGTATTTTAAGCTTTGTATCGTTTGCCTAGTTATAAAAAAAAAAAGTAGTAAAAGATTTAATGATCCTTGAAGCTCTTTTTCAAAAGCAGCGTCTCATATAATTTAACCTCACTTCCTTGCATTTTTTACATGAAGTGACAGTATACTATAGATTTCTTTTCTCTTGCTGTTGATAAGCACCCTGTAACAGTTATGTTAGAGAGGTGTACTGTTACAGCATACTGTAGAGAAAGCTGCTACTGAAGAGCTGTTAGCATCAGGAAAGTGGTAGTGCAGGGAAGAGAATATATCTGTCCTTTTGTCACATCTTTGACCTCGGACAAGACTCTTCAACTTCATTCAACCTGTGATTTATTGCCTGTAAAATAGGATGTCAATACCTACCTGTGCTGGATTGTTTTAAGGAGAGAAAATACATATAAATCACATAACTTTGTGCTTAGCATGATAAGGTAGGTACTTTACTGGAGATTGTTATTGTTAATGTTATTTTATTCTCTAGATTATGATCCAAAGAACTTTTACATATAGCGCTGTGAAAAAGGAAAAATGATATTGAAGGTGAAACAAATACACTGAGCAGTATAATAAAACTTCAAGCATTAATTTTCCCCTAATGTTCCATATAGGAATTCATGCCTTTTCTTCCCTCTCCCCTCCCCCTCCCCTGCCCCCTCCCTCTCTCTATATCATCATCTCTCTGTATATCTATATCTATTTCTTCTTTTAGCTGAAAATAGAATCTCTGAAAAGTTTACATGGAAACAGAAAGACCCTAACATGAATGTAACCTATGCCTTTGAGAGATTTGAACCTCTTGTAAAAGTTGTGGGGAATTCCCATGTTTGAGTTGTTTTCTGCCTGAGGATCCTCAAAACATTCAAAGTCAGAAGAGCCAAGACTCCAATTTTTTCTTTCTTTGAAATATCTCTTCATTTTTGACACTGAGTATGCAGCATTTTAAGCCTAAATATGAAACTCTTTCAATTCATTATTAAAAGGTGCTAAGATCTTACAGCTTTAACACAAAATCAAGTTAAAATTAATTCTTTTATTTTGTAATAGTCAAAGTTCAAACAGCATTAGATACCCTAGACATTAACTGAATAATTTCTCTCTTGATAAGTATCATTCATTATTAAAGCAAATTATTTATTTAATTATTAACAACTGCTCAAAAGATTGACTTTTATGTATTTTAGATTAATTTTACTGAAAGTGTAGAAAACTATAAGATAAAATGACTGCTGTGTTCTCATTCTTAAAATTCTTAATTTTCTTCTAACATATATTTCCTTTTATAATTACACATCTAAATTTCTGAGCTCAACTGCAGATTGATCCATGCTAGTAGAAGTAAGTATCTCTCCTTTTTTTTTTATGAATTATTGTCTCTTTCTAAATATTGTAAGGTATTTAATTAGTTTTCATATATATTAAAAATACTGCTAAGGTGTCTTGATGACTAAGCCATATCATGTGTTAAAAATATTCCCAACTTTTATGAATTTAATGTATGTGCAAGTCTTAAGTATTAAAATGATTTATTGCAACATGTGATCCATATAACCAGGAACATACCCTTGAACAGGTACCAGTCTGTAAATTGGGTGAGAGTGTTACTTACCTGGTCTGCATCCTTGAGGTACAGAATCTTAATTGTAATTTTCTTTTTTCTCCATCTGTCTCAGATAGCTTTCCTTAACCATGTCTAAAAGAGTTACCTTAATACTAAAAAGGAAGGGCCCAACATTAATTAATTACCTACAGTATACAATAGATGTGCTAAATATTGTATTTTCTCTTATTTTATTCATAAACATGGCTAAAATAATTAAACCTGCATTTAGTAGGGTAAGGAAGTATGCTAAACAGCTCAAATGGGAAAACCTATTTAGAAAATTAAAATGGAAAGATAGTGTGATTTTGACATAGATTTAACTCCTCCTTCTCCTTAGGAAACTGGTGACCTCCCATCTTCCAGCCTCATTTGGGTTCATCTGGTCTTGATGCTTTCCTTCCTTTATTCACTTTCTTTTTATTTCTCATTCATTCTTCATACCACGTTATCTTATGTTTCCATGATGAGGTTTCCTTGCATGGTCTGACATAGTAGCCATTAGACCCTTGTGGCTATTTGAATTAAATAAAATCTTAAAATTAAAAAAATTCAGGTCCTTATTTGTACTAGTCACATTTCAAGTTCTCAGCAGCCACATGTGCTAATGGCTATGTATTGGACAGAGCAGAATAGAACCTTTTTATAATCACAGAAAGTTCTACTGGACAGCACTGCTTTAAGCCAGTTGTGTCTTTGTTAGTTCCTCTTCCTAAAATTGATCAAAGTTTAGATACTGGTCTTTATTAACTGTTGTTTTATTTTTCTCACCTGTTCTATGTATTCTATTACTGCACTGCTTTGTGGCATGCTAATAAATTAGGGTTCTTCATTACTCTCTAGGCATAAAATATAGTTGCTGCTGTATAGCTTGCTGTGGCTTCTTCAGCAGAACAAGTCTCCTCCACTGCCCAGAAGGATCAAATTTTTGCTTATTCCCTTTGACCCAAGCCAGACTGTCCTTCCATGGAAGGACGCTTTTGATACTTCATTTTCTGTTTTTTTTTTTTTTCCAGTTAATTTTTCAATATTCGGTATTCCAGACAAAAGAATCAGGGTGTCATGTTATATATTTCTGCTTGTAATTGAGATGAGGCAGACAGAAGAGATGTTTGCTATTGTAAGTGGGGTAATGGACAGTGTTCTTTCATTGTGTCTCATCAGCGACAATTATGATAAATTACTTAATGTACCCATTAACATACTCAGAATATAAATGATATAACATGTCTCTTTAAATACCACCTGGTGGATAGCAATGGGCCACCAATGATCCATTGACCATTTTGATAATCACTGCTATAGAACTTCAAATGCATTGGAAATGACACAGTTTTATTCTGATTTTAATCAGGTATATAGCTGCCTGCTATATTTGCAAGTAGAATTACTTTCAGGGATGTTTATAGAAATAGGAAGCCATTCATGTTGCATTTTTAATGCTAAATTTTGCCTTTACGATATATTTATTTTTGGATTCTGGGTCCACAATTTTTCTAGTTTCTTATGAATGATCCCATATGCTTAGTTTCAGCCATTTGATCAGTACTGTGTTGGTTAAATTCTCTTAAGTTGACTCCTGAGAAAATTCCAATGAGCTAAGCATTTCAATGTGAAAAGGAAACTGAGAAAACTATGCAATAAATAACACTTAAGACATAACAAAATGGCACCACAAATGGCTGTAAATGCTTTCTATCTATTTGTCCCTATGTAGCTGAGATTGAAATAGATCAAGCTCAAGCTGGAGTCACTGCTACTTTAGTCATTAAACTTAACATGCTGATGCTGCTATATTAAGTGTCCGTCCTTTCAGAAGGAGACATCCAAGCAATTTTTACACTATCCAGCAATTTTCAGATACATAGAAGAAAGAGATTACTTGAAAATATTGTAAGATTAAGGTATTTTATTAAAAATGGTCTTCATGGAGCAAACCATACCAATACAAATTTTGATCCACAAAAAGATGATACTGGAGAGTAAAATAAGGTCCTATGTTGAAAACTGTCTATGGCAAATGCAATTCAAAACATAGTAGACAGGTAAGTACAGCCTTTGGGGTCCTGGAAAAAAAAGAGTATTAAGGAACTCATAGGATCATATCTAAAATGAAGTTCATGGTTCAGGGAACAGTTAATATTTCTGTCTTGCTTTTGGAAGCAGAATTTATCTACTTTGAATTTCTCTACTATGTTAAAATATATTTTCTAGAAATATTCCTTCAATTTCTTCAAGTCATTTTTGGGGAAATATTTATTTTTTCCTGCAAAGAAAACACCACTTACATAGGTATGGTACTTCTTAAATATCAATTTCCCAGAGTTAAATAGGTGACCCGAATGATAGTTCTTCAGTAAACATTGTTCTCTAGGCTGTGTACAGGAAGAGAAAACAAGCAAAAATCCCCTAGGTGCTTAAAAGATATGCTTAAATCCAGTGCACCCTTTCTTCTTTTTCCTAAATATGGGTTCCTATCAGTTTTAGATTTTTGCTACAAGCAGTTTCCGGAAACATAAAGAACATTGTACTTTTCCAAAGAAACACTGCTTTCATAGGACTAGATAATTGTAACAACCAAAAAAGCATAATATCAAGATTCCTCTAAAAATCACTATTGTCATCTAAAATAGGAAAATTATACTTTAAAGCCAGTATACTGAACTTAAAATACTATATTTCTATTAAATATATGGGGAGTTTTAATACATTATAAATTAAATACTCTCATAAAATTTGACATACAAATATGGCTGGTATACTTGTTATAGTAAACATTTGATTATTGGTAGTTTCCTTGCCTAAAAATTTAGAAGACTATTTACTTTAGGAACAATTTGAATTACTCCTGTGAAATTTCTTTTGATTGTTCCCATGTATTCTCATATATACACATTATTTGAATCTCACAGGCACTAAGTGAGGATGTCTTAATCCATTTCTACAGCTCAGGAGAGTCAGGCTCAGAGTAATTCACTTAAAGCACATATACTTTAATCAAGATATTTTTAATTGCAAGTTTTTTTAAGCCCTCGATCTAGCATAAGTAAAGAGATATTTGTTATAATGCAATCTCATAAATATTTAAGGCTTGGAAATGAAGTCCATTTGGACTGTATGGTGCCTGGCCTTGCAGACTGGGAGCTGTTTGTCTGAAGTCATTTTGGTATAAAGATAAACCATTCACTTGTCACAAATGTGGCTGCACTTTCACAGAGGTGGTAGGTTGGGGTCACTTCCAGATAAAGGAGTGTAGATAGAATTGGCATCTCAAAATGTAGCTGCTATATAGCAGGACCAAAATTCATACCCAGGTGTTTTAGTTCTAAGTCAAGGCTTCTTTCCACTGTACATGGTAAATGATTACTTATTCATTTTAAATACTTGGAATAATTTAAGGAACCTAGAAATTTAGCTTGGATCATCCTTTTAAATAAAATATAGGACCTAAATATTTGAAAGCTTTAAAGATTTTAGGTGTGGAAATTTGAATATGGTTTATTTTTTGACTTTCCCTCTCCCCACAAATAACATTAATAAAACCTAGTAAGGTTAAAGTTTTTGAAAATCCAAAAGAGAAAAAGAGTCAGGGAGTCATACTTCTTGCTGTAGTATTTTAGCTATAGAGTATGTGTGTAAGTTGGGAAGAGGATGGTAGAACTATGGGGTGATCATATTTTGATTGACCTACAAACTTTAGGTTCTGATGGAAACACCCCTCTATCAGCATAGGCTAGGCTATGCTGCAGTGACAACCCTGATGTCATATAAGATTACACAAATAAAAGCTTATTTTTCACTCATAGAATATTTCTATTGTGATTCAGTTATAACACTATTCCACATTTTTTACAATTGATTCCCAGGCTGAAAGGCGGCAGTCTACTACTGATCTGTGGCAGAGAGAAATGAATTCATGCACATCATTGTACTGATTCTTAAAGCCAGAGATGGTATACATCACTTCTGCCTACATTTCACGGGCCAAATAAAGTCATGTTGCTATGCCCGAGTTAAACTCAGTGGGATGTATAACCTTCCTCTGGGGGGTATCACAGAGAGTGCCATAGAATGAACATATGGGTGAACAGAAATTCAATCCACCACAACCCCCTTCTAACATCTTCAATTCTTTTCCAGAAACATCAGAGAGAAGGGGACCTGCATTCATCAATTTACATTAGGCAAAAATAATACCTATGTATATATAATATGTATGCATATGTAATATACACATGCACACATGTATATAAACATGCATATACAGATATACATATGCATACACACATATACTCATGCATACATGTGAACACATGTACTATACATATTCACACATATATTTGCATATGTATATATATACACATACACATTTGACAGCTATCTTTTTTGTTTCGAGATTTCAGTTTCTCTCTCATCTTTAAGACCTACTAGCTCCCATCATCAATATTTATTGAGCATATATAGGGTACTAGGCACAACAGAATACACAGAAAATATCCCTGCTTTCGGGGAGCTTATATTCTAAAAGGAAAAATAATACACCTCTCATTTTTGAAAATAGATGTTTATTTCAGAGATGTTTTAGGTTCACAGCAAAATTGAGGGGGAGGTACAGAGATTTCCCATTTACCTTCTTCCCCATACATGCATAGCCTCCCTCATTATCAGTATCACCCATCAGGGTGGTGCATTTCTTATGATTGATGGACCTACATTGACAAATCGTTTTCACCAAAATTCCATAGTTCATATGAGGGTTTACACTTGGTATTGTACATTCTATGGGTTTGGACACATTTATAGTGATGTGTCCACTGTTATGATATCAAACGGTGTAGTTTCACTGCCCTAAACATTCTTTGTGCTCCACTTATTCATCCTTCTCTCTAATTCTTGCAACCACTAGTCTTATTGTCTCCATAATTTTGCCTTTTCCATGATGTCATATAGTTGGAATCATACAATATATAGCTTTTTTATATTGAATTCTTTCACGTAGTAATATGATTTTTGTTTTCTCCATGTCTTTTCATCACTTGACAGCTCATTTCTCTTTAGCCTTGACTAATACTCTATTGTCTGGATTAACTATAGTTTATTTACACATTAACCTACTGAAGGACACCCTGGTTGCTTCCAAATTTTGGCAATTATAAATAAAGCTGTCATAAATGTCTGTGTGCAGGTTTTTGTGTAGACATCAGTTTTCAGTACCTTTTGGTAAATACCAAGGAGCATGCTTGTTGGGTCATACTTTTAGGGCGTGTTTAGCTTGTGAAACACCACCAGCATGCCTTCTGAGGTGGCTGCATCATGTTGCCTTCCCACCAGCAATGGGTGAGAGTTCTTATTGCTCCACATCCTCACCAGCATTTGGTGTTGTCTCTTGTTCTGGATTTTGCCATTCTGTTAGGTGTGTGGTGGTATCTCTGTTTTAGTTTGTATTTCCCTGATGACATACGGTTATTTGCAATGTGTATATCTTCTTTGGTGAAGTGTTTATTAAGATCGTGGGCCCATTTAAAAATTTTTTATTGTTGCGTATCTTTCTTTATCAGATATGTCTTTCGCAAATATTTTCTCCCTGTCCATGGCTTGTCTTTTTATTCTCTTGACAGTGTCTTTTCTAGAAAAAAATTTTTAAATTTAGTCAAGTTCAGCTTATCAGTTATTTCTTTCATGGATCATGCCTGCGGTGTTATATCTAAAAAGTCATTTGCCAAGCCCTAGATCATCTAGATTTTCTCTTAGGTTATTTTCTAGGAGTTTTATAGTTTTGTATTTTACATTTAGGTCCATGATACATTTTAAGTTAATTTAAGTTAAATTTTGTTTTTTATTTATTCAATCATTTATTTTACCTATGGTTGTCCAGCTTTTTCCAGCACCATTTTTGAAGGGAAAAAAGAAACCTCTTCTAAAATGCCATTTTTGTTTTATGTTTTCTGCAAAGCACTGAGGAAATATTCTCTAGAGAGAATTTGAAGTACAACTTAGCCCATAATTATTTAGATAATAGAGGAAGAGGAAGGATTATTGAATGGTAACTCTATATTAGTCATTATAATAGATGATTCATATATATTATTTACACTTTGTAACAGACTGGGAGTTAGGTATACCCATACAAGGTAAGACATTTCAGACATAGAACTTAAGTATTGCTTCTATCCAAAGTCACACAGTACAAGCAGGAAGTACCTGTACTATCTATACTAGGGAAGACGATAGGCTCTGGAACAAGCTGCCTGTGTTTAAATTTGAGCCTTGCCACCCTCTAGCTGTGTGGCCTTTGTCAGGTTACATAACTCTCTGTTGCAGTTTTTCTCATAGTATAATGTGGGTGATAATCAGATCTTTCTTACAGAATTTTTGTAAGAATTAATGCATGTGAAATATTTACTGCCAGGCCTGGTATGTAGTAATTATTTGATAAGCTAGATGTTAGCTATCAGTCAAACCCCAAACCTGTCAGTTCTTTCCATTGAAAAGATCATTCTGGTCTTGAGAAGTGAACTAGCAGCAGTGATTTGGGCCTGGTTGTGTGGATAGAACAGGGAAATTTGAGAAGCTGTGCATATTACATCACAGGAGATAATACTCAAGGATCCTCCACATGGAGGCATAAAGTTAGAAGAGTGGTATAAGATGTCGTATAACACTTTGAAAACATATGTTGCCATAATGGAATAATAAAGAAGAAATGATAGAAACTGCAAATGGAGGATTAAAGCTCAATGTGAACATGAGACACATCTGTCACGATTGAAGCAAAACTCTGATGAGCCTATTTATCATAAATGGAAATGAACCTTTTTCTACAAGGAATTGCCAGTTGTTAATACAGCATTCCATTGAAGCACTCTGTTTCATAATAAGCTAATAGAAGGATGTCTTAATCTTATTTCTTATTTGGAATTTTTTTTCCTTTTGAAAGAAGACATTAATGTAGTGATTTTGTCTGTGGTCAGTCTAGAGACCTTTAGGAATATGTTGTGTTCAAATAGTGATTTTGTTAGGACTTTGTGGAGGACTTACTAGGTGCTGGGTTTATCAAGTATTTACTCATTTAATACTCCCAACTGTCCTGTGAGGTACTCTCACCCCTATTTTACAGATTAAAAATAACTGAGATGCATAGAGGTTGAGACATATCCGGAATCATATATCTAAATCATATGTGATTGTGGCTAAAATGAGATTCATATCAAGATTATTCTTGCCTGAGAGCCTCTAATGGCTCTCTAAGAGATATTTTTCATCTTTCAAAAAGAGAAACAATGTGGTTTATCACTGTTACTGCTGCATGAGCTATTTTCAAAAGTCCTTTACTTTGGGCTGAAGTTACAGCAAATTCTTTCTAAATAAAGGACGTGAGGTAGGGAAGTAACAAATGTGAGGTCTGGAGTGGAGAACAATGAGATGAAACTAATTCTTAAAGCAGGCATTAGAAGACAAGGCGGGGTGAACTCAGTCTGTAGAGGTATTGGTTTATAGCAAACATGGTTTTTAAAAAAACCCTGCCCTATATAAGATGCTTAAATTTTGATAATTGTAGTTGGATAACTCATTCTCACATTCTGTCAAAGGAATGCTCTTGCTGGACCTTATTCATCACCAGATTAGTAGAATGTAAATACAACATTAGAATTTATAAACACAAAAGGAATGTTTACCATTGCATTGTTCTTGACATGTGCTTTGATTTTTATGTGCAAGTCAAGAGACTGACAGCATTGATTTCTTTCATCGCCAAGCATTTTGAATATCATTGTCCATTGAATGTTATCACACACTAGAAGGAGATAAGACTATATAGTGTTGATATGAAATGTACATTTTGTTGGCACGAGTATGGTATATAAAGAAATCAATGAAGAAATCATAATTTTAATTGTGCTATAAGATAGTAAGAAATAGTTTCATGTGGTACCTTATTTAAGCTTTGACTTTATTGTAGAAATGATACTGACTAGCCTTACAGATATATTTTTAGGAACGATGTTGAGAAATATTGAATAATGCAGTTATAAAGAAATTTTAAAAATCAGTCCTACATTATGTTCTCATGTGATCCTGCAGTTGAATGACCTTAGATGGCATAGGGATGGCATTTAGGGTGCAGTTGAGAGGCAGCATGGGATTAAGGGCACAGCCTCTGGACCCACATTGCCTGAGATTGAATCTTGGCTCGGCCACTTGCTTGCTGTTAGTTTCTGTGCCTTTGTTTCTTCAACTGTACAGTGAGGATAACAGCAGCTCTCCTTATATACTTGTGAAGTTAATCTGAGTTAATGTATGGGACCTTCTTAGAAAAATGCCAGGCACTCACATATTAAAAAGGTATGAGTGTTAACTTTTATCATTAATATTATTCTCTTTGAGAACATCCGTGATTCTTTAGTACCAGAAAAAATGTAAACAATAAGTATCCATACAGTAGAAATTAATTAATTTCAAACTCTTAGTATTGAAGGGTCTTTAGAGAAATAATCTCTGCAGTCCTTGAGAACCTTGCATTCAGCAAGCCTCAGTTATTTAAGTTTGACCATTTCCTTGTTGAGTTCAAGGTTTTGGACTATGAAAGCATTGCCATTCAGTACATTTCAAGCAGTGCTCACCTATACAAGTACTCTGAATGCTATGGAAATTGATTGAGTTTTCTTTATTTTTCCTACTATAATTATTAGCTTTTCTGTAGTAGCATTTGAAGGCACAAAATACTCTACAGTTCTTTTCATAAATGAATGAAGAATGAATCTAAAGGTTTTCACACTGGAGCCCTGATATATTCCACACTATCACAAAGAGTTGTCATCACTGAGAGCTGAGAGTAGTTCTAAAAAGAGTTATACCATTATAAACTTTTGTAGGTGTTCACTTTTTACTGGTAGTCATTGCCTAAAGTTTATAATAGATCTGCTGTTTTACTCAGTACATCTGGAGTTGGTGATTGCATTTTCTTACAAAATTTTGGATTTTGGATGTTAAGACAATGAAAAGGGTACACAGTATAATTAGCTTTACCTCCTGAGGATCGTCAGTAGTCATTACATGTTTATGCAAAATCCCTAGCCTCCGGTATCACCAAAATTGCTCTTGGGCCACAGCATTGCATGATAGTTTGGTCTGGTTAGGAACTCTAAATTTGATATTTACTTTGGGAAGAATCTTTGAGTCTTTTTCTCTGGGACCAGGAGACAAGAGATAGGGTGCTGTTGAATAAAATAGAATTAGAGAATAGGTGAGAGTTTTCTGGCTTGTGTATTCCATGCGGGAAGTAAAACATTTCAGACAGAAGTTAATTTTTTTTTTGGTTCTTCCCTATGAAAAATCTAAGCAGTCTGCATGATAGGAAAAAAAATAGGAGTGCTATTTTTACCACCTCTTCCATGCTTTGTATATTCCCTGCAGAAACAAGGAGTTTGTTAAAATTACACTTATTATTCTTTGCATTCCCCACATGGGTGGAGGAGGTGAGAAAAGCCAGGGAAACATTGGAAATAACCACTATTAAATTAGCTCAAATCTTGCATTAATATACATTTAAAATAAACTTAGAATGTTATTTTCCTATTCTTGTGGTTGAAATTCTCTGTGAGGGACTATGAACATTGGTTTCAAGTAGACTTTTTGTTACTGTGCAGCTTGTATGGGAGCTTGTTAATTGCAGACAGGTCAATGTAAACTTTGACAACTTTGCAATTCTCTCACTGAGGAGAAACTAGATTTTTCAGGGTAGTTACTGTTTGTGCAGCAATTATTTGCACTTCGTTACTTATGAGCTTATTCCTTAATTGTTTCTGGCCTTGTTTCTTCTGGCATCTAGCAAGATATTTGGAACCTTGGGTCACATAACATGCCTTGACTTATCTTTCATTCATTCCAGCACCTAGCAGTGCTGGGTACTTTGTTGGTATTCGGTAAATGCTTGATTAACCCATTACACTTCTGATTTTTCTGTAGGGAATAGGGATAATTGTTACCTTAAATTTACTCTCCAGAGACTGATTATTTTCTAAGGTCCCCATGGTATATGGGATTCTCATCTGCATCTGTTGTTTGGGTGAAACCATTTGCTTGCAATTATTAGTCTTTTGTAATTTAGAAATGATTGGATGTGGTAGTGGCTAAGAGTGTGGGCTAATCCTGCTGTTGCTTCTTATTAGCTGCGTGACCTTGGAGGTTGTAATAGTACTTGCTATTGTGAGAGTTAAATAGATGTAAATAAGTTAGAACAGACCCTGGTAACAACCATATTGTTAGCTTTTATTAGTAGCTTACTTTTTTCCCTCTACTACTATTTTTTAATTAAATTTATTGAGGTAACATTGGTTAAAAACATTATAAAATTTTCATGTGTACAAGATTATAATTTGACATCTATGTACTCTATTGCATGCTCCCCATCCAAAGTCTAGTTTCCTTCTGTTACCATATATTTGACCCCCTTTACCCAATTCGCCCTCCCCTCCACTCTCTTTCCCCTCTGGTAACCACCATTCTGGTGTCTTTAGAGATGAGTTCATTTTTGTTTAGTTTGTTTGTTTGTTACTTTTGGTTTTATATTCTGCATATGAGTGAAATCATACTGTTTTTGTTTTCATCTGACTTATTTCACTTAGCATAATACTCTCAAGATCCGTCCATATTGTGGTAAATGGCAATATTTCATCTTTTTTTTTTTATGGCTGAGTAGTATTACATTATGTGTGTGTTTGTGTATCACATTTTCTGTATGCAGTCATCCATCAGTGAACACTTAGGTTGTTTTTATGTCTTGGCTGTTATAAATAATGCTGCAATGAATATAGGGGCACATATATCTTTATGAATAAATATTTTCATATTTTCAGTTAAATATCTAGGAGCATAATTGCTACATCATAACTTTTTTGGAAACCCCCATACTGTTTCCATAGGCTTCACTAATTTACATTCTCACCAACAGTGTAGGAGGGTTCCCTTTCTCCACATTCTTTCCAACACTTATTTCTTTTTGATAATAACCATTCTAATGGGTGTGAGGTGTTATCTCACTATGGTTTTGATTTGCATTTTCCTAACTAGTGATGTCAAAGATCTTTTCACATGTCTATTGGCCATCTCTATTTATGTAACTTGGAAAAGTGTCTATTCAGGTCCTTGGATCATTTTTTAATTGGATAGTTTTATTGTTGTTGAGTTGCATGACTTCTTTATATATTTTGGAAATTAGCCCTTTTTGAAGGTATCATTTGCAAAAATTTTCTCTCATTTGGTTAGTTGCCTTTTTGTTTTGTTGATGGTTTCTTTTGCTGTGCAGAAGTTTTTTAATTTGATATAATCCCATTTATTTATTTTTGCTTTTGCTTTCCTTGCCTTGGGGTCAAGTTCACAAAAGCTCTTCTGAGATCAAGTTCCATAAGTTTAGTTGCCTGTGTTTTCTTCTAAGTATTTTATTGTTTCAGGTCTCATTCAAGTCCTTGAATGTGGTTGTTCACTGAAGAGACTTTCCTTTCTGTATTGTATATTCCTTTCCCCTTTTCAAGATTTGTTCACATATGTGTGGGTTAATTTGTGGGCTGTTAGTTCTGGTCCATTGGCCTGTATGTTTGATTTTCTGTCAATACCATACTATTTTGATTACTGTTGCTGTGTAGTATCTTATGGAGTCAGGGAGTATGCTATCACTGTCTTTGTTCTTTTTTCTCAGGACTGCTTTGGCTTTTGGAGTCTTTTGTGGTTCAGTACAAATTTACTGATTTTTTTTGTTCTATTTTAGTGAAAAGTACCATTGAGATTTTGCTAGGTGTTGCATTAAATCTGTAGATCGCTTTAGTTAATGTAGACATTCTAACAATGTTAATTCTTCCAATCCATGAACATGGAATATCTTTTCATTTCTTTCTATCTTCAATTTCTTTCAACAGCATCTTGTAATTTTCAGTGTTCAGGTCCTGTACCTCCTTTGTTAAGTTTATTCCCAGGTTTTTTATTATTTTTATTGCATTGTAAATTAGATTGTTTTCTTCATTTCTTTTTCTGATATTTTGTTTTTAGTATATAGAAAAGCAACAGACTTTTTTATCTACTGATTTTATATACTGAAACTTTATTGTATTTGTTTATTGTTTCTGAGTGTTTTTTAGTGTAGTCTTTAGGGTTTTCTATACATAGAATCATGTCATTTATAAATAGTTACAGTTTTACATTTTCCTTCTCAATTTGGATGCCTTTTGTTTCTTTTTCTTGCTTAATTGTTCAGGTTAAGACTTCCACTACTATGTAGGATTAACAGTGATGAGAGTGGACATCCTTGTCTTATTCCTGATCTTAGAGGAAAAGCTTTCAGTTTTTAACCATTGACTATGATGTTAGCTAGAGATTTGTCATATATGCCTTTATTATATTGAGGTTCTTTCCTTCTACACACATTTATTACGTTTTTTTTTTTTTTTAAATCATAAATGTATGTTGTATCTTGTAAAAGCTTAGTTTTTTAAAAAAGTGAGTTTGGGACTTTTTTTTTTTTTTTACTTTCATGACCTATGAAAATATTTGGAATTTGATAAGCTTTCTGTATGCACAACTACTTATTTTATTTAGACTACTAGTTCCTTGTGCATTAGGTTTATTTCCCTTGATCTTGAGGTTCATTCTTTATCATAAGCTGTTTTCTTAAAGATTTTACTCCCATAAAAGACAATAATTACGTCTGGAGGAGACGGCTAAATTACAGAATTTTGCTGATTTTCATCAGGTTTTCTCAGGGTTGTATTGAATATAAGTAGTCTTTCATGGGTTGATATGACCCTTGATGATACGTAGCCAATTTAGACTTTCAGTTTTTTTTTTTTTATGAAAAGAGAATATGGCTTTTATTTTTAGCTAGAACAATTTATTTCATAAAAAGAATATTGTAACTTGTTCTCTTTGTTAAACACTTTTAGACTATTAGATCTTTCTTATTTTTCATGCCAAAGTATTATAAAAGTATTCCCTTGGCTTTAGCAAATGTAACATTGAACCAAGCACTATAGAAAGCCATTACACATTAACTTCTAAGAGTCTATAGACTATTAGTTGAATATTTTAAAAATTGATCTCATAGGTTGAAAAAATAACTTCTTCCCCCACCTCACATTGTATCTGTACAGATTTAAATGACCTCTCGTGTCATGTTAAGATTGAAATGTATTTATGCAGATCCATTATGAGGACTAGGGTTTGTAAGGCCTCCTTTTTAACTCCAAGGAAAGTGGCCTAATATTACCACTCATCTATAATTCCAAGTTATCAATTAACTGTCAAGTTTGCTGCTTTAGAAATCAAGTAGGCTCTAAAATCCAGCTCTAAATCTGTATAAATTTATCTTTAACCACATCTGAATCATGGTTCACTACCATAAAGTGCTGAATTAAATCAGCTATATGTTATTTCTCACTCTACTCTTCACTGTCAAAATGAAACTTCTAGTAGATCAATTAGGAAACACTGATTTTTTAAAGGCTCTTATCCCAGATAGAACTTTTAAATGACAAAAGTATCTCTGTATATTTTCATACAGACTTGATCAGTAACTCACATGGTCCCCTAATCTTAGCCAATGTGATGATGGAGTACAATTTGCTGTGAACTATGGTGTGTTTTATAAATGGGCCACCTATGATTATTCATTGCTTAATGCAAGCAGGAGATACAGGCACCACATTTAGAGTACGTGTTTCATTTTTCAAGGATACATTTTAACATTAGAGATGGTAAAGGTTTTGAAATCAAGCCACTTTGCTTACTTAAAATATTTTGTATTGGTTATTGTCTATTTTGAGTAAATTAACTCAGTGGGAATTTTAGGTTACTCATACTCCAAATTAGAAAAAAATTCCTGTGTTCCGTGATAGTATTTACTAAAATCTCTTTCAAAAGCATTAATAATCTGATTTATAAGCACTTAAATTAAACTGTTTATTTAGGAACATACATATAAGATGCAGAACATAACTTGATTGGTTCTGTTACATTTTATTTTTATTTCAGAGATGATGCTTATAACTAGTTGCTTTTTCCCATGTGAGCTCTGGCTTTATGTAATACAACTATTTTTATAATTAACTATTGGTAATGAAATATACAAGTGAATATTGCTTTAAAATCATCATCATATGGGAATTTATATACTTATTCAGTAAATGTTGCCTCTATCTCAAACATTTTTGTTGCTTCTGCTTTAGAATTGTGTAGGAAGATATGGAACCCAAAGAAGTTTTCCTGTAATGGCTGTGTCGTGTGATTAAACAAATAATTATACAAGTAAAAAATATTTATTAAATGCCAGATTGCCCTAGGTACTGTTGAAAACGTTCATAAACTAGGGATCCTCTTTGTCTTCATATAATGAAAATTTGATGGAAATGTGAACATGTAAATTACCATATAAGAGCTAAATAACAATAACTATGACAGAACTAACAGAAAGCATTTTGTGATTTATTGATAATACTTTACATTTGTTTCGTATTTCCAGCTGTCAAAGTACTTCCATGTACATCATCTTATCTGCTTTTCACAATAACCAGGAACATGAGCTAGATATTATTATCCTCATTAAATAATGATAAATAGGCTAGATATTAGGAGACTCACCTGAAGTCATAATTACTAAACATAGTGCCAGGGGTAAAATTAAGATCTTTAAAAAATAAACTCTGGGATTCAAACTGATAAATACAGGAACTGTTTTTAGGAATTGGAATATAAGGTGGAACTTGAAGAAGATACAGGATCTTGAAGATACACGAAAAATAAAAATGTGAAAGTCGAAGCAATATTGTAAGGCTATAACTGAGAACTGAGTTTTTCCAGATCAGAAGCTCTATGAGGAGGCCTGTTGGTAAAGAGTTCCTAGAAAGGTAGTTTGTGGCTAGATTTGATTTTAAACTATGGATGACATTTTGCAATGCTTGGGGACATTTTTGGTTGTCATAACTAGAGGGTTAAGGTGGTACTACTGGCATCTTGTTGGTAGTGACAGGATGTTCCTAAATATTATGCAATCCACAGGACAGTTCCATACAACAAAGAATTTTCTGGCCCCAAATATCAATTAGTGTTGAAGCTGAGAAACCCTGGACTAGATTATAGAGTGCCAAAAACGAGAACTTAACCCTTTATGTATTAGGGAGCCACTGAGTTTTTTCTTTTATTTTAAGGAAGGAGTAGCTGTACTCAGTGGAAGTACAAGGTCAGAGATGGCAATCTATAAAGTCAATTTGATTTTCCATGTTCTTTGGCAAATAAAACTGAAAACTGCTACCTATTCATATAGGGAACTACAGTATCACTTTGTGATAAGTTTTTTCAGGCATTCCTTGAAATGAAGAGGTGGGTCTTAAAACCTAATAGGCAAATCCTTGCTAGTTGTGTGAGATAATGAGAATTCAGCTTGCAAAAAGATGGAATTGAATAGCCAGTGCAAGTTTCTTTTACTTAAATGACGTGGGAGGCTCCTGTTTCACCCAGCAAAGCTGAAAGGGCACAATCAAGGCTGCCAATGACTATAAATCACAGAGAAGGTTTATAGCAAGGGCTGACAGTGCTGATGTGATCCATGCTCTCCAAAGCATCAATGGGACATTTCTCACTGCGATGAGATGTGAATGCTGCCAGCAGCCATGAGAATCTTGGATTTATCCGACCATCCTCAATTCTGAATAGCTCACCAAGTGAGAGTTTTCATAGCCCCAGCCCTCATTTTTAACCTTCAGCTGCATGAGCTTTCAAATCTATGAGCTATGCATTATGAAATTTAGAGGCACTCGAGCATCTGCTACTTCTGTAATCATCTTCCAATTGCTTTTCTACCATTTTACTTTTCACTTACATAATACTAGTTTTCATTATCACTGAGCTTCATGCTTGATAAAAGATGTGTGGTTCCCTCTTCTTTGCTGTTACACATATTTCTTGTAAGACATTCTCATTTGAGAAATTATGCACTAATATAAGTGTGTTGCTTAAGTGGGGTAGTGAGAAATGAAATATAAATACCAGGTTATCATTTGATAGTGTGCTTGATACCAGGGTTGATGAATGTGTTGCTGTTGCCTAAGCAAGTCCCGTTTGGGCCTGCTGTCTGGGAAGACTAGGAGTGATGTGATGCAAACATTGCCCAATCTAAAACCTGTAGATTTGCAGTTATCTGGGATAAACTACTATTTGCTTTGAGCAAAATTGCACATTTGCTACAGCTGTAAACTACACTGACAGCCAAGAAAATATCAAACCTTATAGATTGCTTCTAACTAATTCAGTCCTAGAAAAAGGTCAGCCTGCAAAAATTTTATTTATTTTTCAAAATTGTATGGCAGAAAACATCTGTGTCCTAAGGCATATGCATTAGCACCAAGGCTAGGGCAGTCTTCATCTTTTATTAATATTCTCAGTTTTCTGTGACTCTCTTTCAGGTCTGGCAAGATTCATCCTTTGGACCAATGCTCATTTGTAGGGGAATGCAAACATATTTTGCGTATCGTTTATGTAGTCTGTAAGGGAAAATAATGTGACCATTACTCAGGAAGATATTTTAAACCTTTTAGTTTGGAGCTTTACTCAAGGAAACCACAAATGTAGTTGGAAAATGACTTATGAAAGCATGGAGTGTGGTGGGTGACCCATTTTGGTTTACTGCATCAACTCAGAAGAAACATATTGTAAATGCCAATATTAACTACGACATAATACAGGGTTAAACTTAAGTTCAGCTGTTAGAATGAGGCTGCTTCCTGAATTTTATCAATTACTCTCCTTTCTTATTGACTATATATCCATAATTATTAAATACTCTTTGAATGTCAATATATATTGCTGGTTGAATGTTTTTCTTAATGGTATGGCCATGACATTTTTTTCATATTCTGAATATATTCTAATACATTTTAATGCATACACCCAGCATTTATGGTTAGGTTTAAATATTGTTTTGTTTGCTATTTTTGTTTTCTAATTTTCTAGTTCAGTAAATTTAAGTTAATAGGTCAAAAGCAAAAGTAACTAGTGAGAAATTTATAGGCACATACTACTTGGCAGTGTAAGGGAGTTATACATTGCATAGCCAGTTTTGAGAAGACAATTCCTACTTTGAATTATGCTTGAAAAAGACTACAACTTGATTTGAAAATTGTAGGCTTACTAAAAGGGAATTTATAACCAAAAGAAAATAAAACATGCTAGGAAAAGTCTTAAAAATTCTCAAGAGGCTTGGAGTCATTTTGATGATATTTGTTAAAGGATTGCTGAAGAGTCCCTTATGAATTTTATAGTACTAGATTTGATGAGAAAACAATAGAATTCAGTTTATATAGCCCTCAGGTCATATTAAGTAATACATAATGTGATTGGTCACTAAATTTCTTCTGTGAACTTTGGAAATTTTTATGCTTTATAGTACTGAAAATGATTAAATATTGTACTTATGATTGTTTTTATAAAAAAGTTAGGCATTTGAACCTTGAGCATAAGTGCAGTCTCCAATTACAAAATAATATTCATCTTGCTTAATTTATGCTAACAGGCCTTTCTTTAGAGAAGCAATTAGCCAAAGGAGTATATACAATGATTTTTTCTTTTGACTTTGGTTTTGGGTTCTAAGGTTTGGAATCATAGGAGAGATCAATTTACTTAAGCTGTGTTGACTTGTATGGTTTAAACTGTAGTAAGATGATCCAGGGCTTTTAGATAATAAATAATTTTCTATAGAAATTAAGACACATAGGGTCCTCTATGTGTCTTATAAGATTCATTAAATGAAAACTAAATTTTAGACAATTCATGCCTGTTGAGATATGACAACTTGGTTACTTATTCTTTAAAGTTCAAATAATTGTCAGCATCTCATTTAAAGAACATTCCATCTTCCATAAATAATAGACTCATATTTAATCATTTGCTAAATGATATTTGAATGTTTGCTAAAATGGAAGTCAGTTCAAATGATAGCCTTTGCCCAGGAGATAGCTTGGTTTGTCTTTGAAAGTCAGCTTTTCAAGAAGAGATTATTTTCTCCTCATATTGTCTATTTTATGAAGCAGTTTGTGTAAAAGAATCATGATGTTATAATCCCTGTTATTAGTAGTTCCCTAGATATTAGAAAAGTGGAGCTTCAATCATGGATAATAAAAATAATGGTTTATATAAATTTCAGTGCACTCTGTCAGCATGTAGTAGATACTCAATAAAAAATAGTTTGGGATACTTAAATTGCACTTTTTAATAGCCTGGTTTCAACATCCCCAATGCCTTTTTCTGTTTAACTTCACTCCGAGTCCATACTTGTAATGCCGCTCTCCATACAGCCAAACACCAGCTGGAGTTGGACAACATCGGTTTTCACAGGGATGGCTATATTAGTTTTCCGTTGCTGCCATAACAAACTACCATAGATTTCGTGGCTTAAAACAACATCCACTTATCGTCTCACAGTTTTATGGGTCAGAAATCTGGGTACACTGTGGGTCAGCTGGTTTCTTCACTTCGAATGTCATAAAGTTGATATCACAGTGTTAGATGGGCTACATTCCTTTCCAGGGATGGATCCAGTTCCAAGCTCAGTCTTGCTTTAGCTTAATTCACCTCGCAGTTGTGGCGAGAGGTCATGGTTCCCTTGCTGGCTGTCAGTCAGGGGCCAGTCTTTGCTTCTCGAGTCTATCTGCATTCTTTCACATGCTGTCTGCTTTACATGTGTCTCCCCATCTCTGCCCTCAGCAACAATGGGTCCTTCTCACACTTCAAATCTCTCTAACTCTAGCCAGAGAAAGTTCTTCGCCTTTAAGAGTGTGTACAATTAGATTTGGCTCACCTGGATAATCCAGGGTAAAATCCCTATTTTAAAGTTTGCAACCTTACTACATCTGCAAAATCTCCTTTGTCATATAACATATTACAAATTCTAAGGATTAGGGTATGGGCATCTTTCAAGCAACATTCTGCTTACAAGAATGTCAGTAAAACTAAGGAGCTAGCCTAGTTCTTTAGTCTCCTCCACTAGCCAGTGGCATAACCTTGATTTTTCTGTTTGCTCATTTGATATGTTGGACCAGGAAATCTTAAAAATCTCTCTGGATCTTAATATCCAAAAAGCTTTGACCTCTCTACTTCGTTCTCTCTGTTCTTTTCTTCCTCATATCATTTAAGTTTTACTCAAACCTCTTCATTTTCTCTCTGCTTTCACTTTGTTCTTTTTTTCTTCTGCTAGTATTTGCATGCAACTCAAGGGATATTGACTGGTAACAGATTTTTTTTAATACCTCATTTAATTGTAATACCTAACCTGAATTGATGTGAGGCTATTTATAATTTTCATTTCAGTTAATGTATGCTGTTTGCTTCACTACGGTGTATTAATATGTTCGATTATAGGATGATACTCTAACAACCCCCAGACAGAGTTATGTAACATATGAAATAGCACAATATTACCTTCCTAAAACCTGAAAAATTCTGAGGTCTACAACAGTCTGACCTCAATCATTTTGATAATGACAGCTTCCTGAATGCTGTAGTCTTACATTCCTATGATATACCATTTGGTTTTGTGGCCTTATTTCCTTCTTTATGGTGCTAGGTGTCAAATAGTATTTATTTAAAATTTAAATGAATCATATTTGGCTATGTTTTGTTTAAAGTACTTTTGAAAATTGCCCACCCATTGTGCTAATAACACACATCACTTTTGAGAATTGATGTTACAGAGCCAGGCCAGAGAAATACAGACTCCAAGAATGTGTTGCCAGAACTCTTGAAGAGCAAAATGTGCATTAACTATGTAGGGAGGAGACCTCTTTCAGGGATATGCTTGATTTTCAGTTAACAAAAAATTCTGGGCATTGCTCCAGAATTTAAATTTACAGCATTGATAGCAACAACACATGAATTTGAAAGTTGGAAGATTATGCTAATTGTGGTGGATTCCCATAAGATACACTGGACCTCTCCAATGCTAGATACAAATTATGATAAGAAAATTTACTGTGTATATCTAGCAGCCTTGCTAATTTGCTAATTTGTTAATTTATAATGCTAAAAATAATGCTTTTTCTTAGCTTATTCTTTTATCTTGAATTTAGCTACTGCTAACACTTCATCTATTTAATTTCTTTGCTTGATTTTTAAAAGGCTAAAGAAAGCTTATTCAAAAATAAACCTATGGCTGACTTTTAAATTGTTAATTTGCAGAAAAGTAATTGCATTTATTTTCTGGCAGTGTAACACAATGAATATTTAAAGCAAGTATCTCATGTTGGAGCTGTGAGTGTGTTGACATAGAGTTAGATGTCTCTCAGGAAAAGGGGTGACCAATATGTGAATATTCTCTGCTTCCTTTCTTATCCCTTCTAGAGTTTTATCAGATAAGTTTCAGGTTGCTTATTTTAGCAATAAGCCTTGGGCTCCTATATTTCTATCAGGAGTTATTAGGATCTGGCTCAGAGAATGTTGCTTGGGTATCCTGAAGTATATGATAAGAGGATGAAAATAGACTATGAACTGTAGCTGTTCTTTATTTATGGTTCTCCCTGTACTCCCCAAAGTACCAATGGGTGGTGATGGTGTGGTTACTGTTGATGCTGTTGTCACTGTTTTTTCATATAGTCTCACTGACTGATTTCTGGATAAAATAACCTTACTAAAGTTATCCAAATACTTATGTAAGTTAAAATATATCTACTCTGGCAAATGAGTATTGCCTAAAATATGACTAATTCTGTTTAATCATAAAGATCTATAACAACTTTGCAAATAATCATAGCATTGCAAATAATTTGGTATTCTGACTTTCCTTTTCTTGGCAGATTTTTCTCTTCCTTAGGAAGTAAAGAGTAGGTAAAATGAAGAAATAAATATTTCTTTCTACTTATCCAGCATATATTCACTTCCTTTGGGTGCAGAGCACTTATGGGAATGGAAATTTTACTCTATTTTTTAGCCATCATGAGTTTATTACTTACTAGTATTTCAAAATCCTTTGAATCAAAATTATTCACTTCCTTTAAAAATATATATGACTTTCCCTTTCTACTATTTGTTCAGTATTAATTTGATCATCTAATGATAAAAGTGACACTCCCTTGTTCTTGTCTAAATAATTTTATCTTTTAAACTTCAAGATGAGTGTGTAGATTTGAGTGGAAATTATAGTTCTGATGTTCTACAATTTGATTAGTATTCATATTACCAGATAACTTTTAACCTGTTTTTATGTACCATTTGACCATATTCTTTTTCAGCTTTTGAGAATAAAGAATTCTTGCTTTACCAGTGGTTCTCAAAGTTTGGTCTAAGGACACTTGGAGGTCCTCCAAATTTTTCAGGGGTCTGCAAAATCCTCACTTTCCCAACAGTTTATCTATGTGAGGTCAGATTATCTGTATAAATTTTGACCCAGATGATATATCTCAATAGAATCCAGCCAACTTTTATTAAGTCAGACAGTAAAGAGATTAACAAAATTGTAGAACCATGCTGTTCTCCTCACTAATTACTTTTAACTAGAAAATAGTTATTTTTCACAAAATATATGTATTTGTGTTTTAACATGCAATGGGTTTAATATTTATAGTGTATTAACAAATATTTAAACACTTCTCAGTTTTAATTCTTAATAGGTAAATGTTTGATAATATAGTCCATTTAAATAAAAGATCACTTTGGTCCTCAATAACTTTTAAGGGTTTACAGGGGTTCTGAGACCAAAAGCTTGATAAAACCTGCCTTAAACACATTTCATAAGGCCTTCTAAGCTTGTATTTCCTTGAACTCTTTTCTCTGAGTTTTGACATCTGGGTAGAGGGGCTTTTATAAATATAGGAAACCAGCAGTCTACAATGGGGCATTTGCAGCAGGATGTTGCATCTGATACTCCTGAAGTCATCAATAAGTAATGGAAAGAGAATGACGAACAGCTATATACTTACCACTCAGCTTTACCAAATCTCAATATTTTGCTATATTTGCTCACTTTGACTCTGACCTTCCTACCTCCCTTTCTACCTCCTCCTCCTTATAAGACCCTTGGTGATTACATTGAGCCCACCTTGATAATCTTTCCATCTCAAATCCGCAAAATCCCTTTTGCCGTGTTATGCAACATATTTACAAATTTCAAGAATTAAGAGGTAGACATCTTTGGGGAGGCCATTATTCTGCTTACCATGGGTATATATCTCTAACTTTATTATTAGCTGTTAACATATTGCTCTGCAAAGTTTTACCAAGTTTTTCTTCCATTAGCAGTGCAAGAATTGGTCAACTTCCTTATCAACATCTGGTGTTATCAGACATTATTTTTACTACTTTTAAGTATAAAAGATTCTGTATTTTCCTTATTAGTAATGTGGATCATCTTTTCATTTTTATACTATACATTTGCATAATCAATCTCTTCTCATGTTGTAAATCACCACCATATAAGTACAGTGTGGATTATTTTGGCTAAGAATATTTGCTCACTTTTCTTCCCACTTGCATAGTCTAGTGCAATCTTGTAGTTAATTTCTGTGATTGACAGTTTACTAGCCAGAAATGCTTAGCATCATCTACAAAATGAAGGATATTTATCAAAATGTAAAATAAAACCAGTCTCAGACTTAATGGTAATTGAAATTAATCCAGACTTACTAGAAAACTACTCTTGTATTTAATGCTTTTCTTTGTAAGTGTATCCTTGGTGATTTAAAATGCATACATATTCATAGATGCATTGTGGTTATACATGATAATAGCAAGGACATCATTGTCTATTGGTTTTACTCATCAGGAACTCTTTTCCTGAGCTGCCTGATATGGTTTAAGTGCTGTCTCTGCTTTCTGGCGTGGGCACTTGCTATATAGTCTCTTACCTGATTTGTCTTCCTTCCGTATCCTGTACTGTCTGTCCAATCTGTATATAGCCCTGGAGCCAGACTCATCTCTCCACAGCATACCTTGAGGAAAATGCCCTGGCCCCCGCCCCACAGCTGCTCCCAATAGATTTTACAGCATTTCTTCATTCATGGACCCATTTTAGAATTTAAAGACAGTTATAGATCTATTTCCAATGTGAATATGTACACACACACACACACACACACACACACACACACGCATGCACTCACACACACACTCACAGTAATCATAGTCCCAGAGTGTTCATTGAATACATCTGTTATCTGTGTCTCCCATATTAAAATATCTGACTTACAGGAGAAAGCTGAAACTGGTTAACCCATATGTCAAATTATGATTCAGTTTATGATCTGATCCCTTAGGTACCTGCCTCTCCAAATTAATTTCCTATTACTATATCCTGCATAAACATTCTACTACTTGAAACTTTCTTCAAACATTCTATGCTCTTATGAATTGAAGTTAACTGAGATTCTGGCTATAGGATCTTTATATCTATTTCTAGATGTCCGATAACCATACTAATAAATAGATTGCTCATGCCTTTGCCAAATGCTTTCGATGACTTTCACTGATTTTATTTTCTCCTTCTTTGCTCTTAGTAGTTGTTTATTAATGTTTCAACTTTGAGTTCCTTTCATGTCAGCAGCAAGAACAAGGGAGTACTCAGTTTCTTCTGTAACATGTAAAAAACTTTGGGATAGTTTTCTTTCCTCCCTCCCCTCCCTCCACTCCCTCCCTCCTTTCTTTCTTTCTTTCTTTCTTTCTTTCTTTCTTTCTTTCTTTCTTTCTTTCTTTCTTTCTTTCTTTCTTTCTTTCTTTCTTTTTCTTTCATCTCATTTATTGATTCATAGGAATCTTCCACAAACTGTAGCTTTTTAGGCATTTGATAATAGGAAAAGTGAGAGCCAGTATAGTTAAGTGGTTATGAAGCTGGGTTCTAAAACTAGATGGACTCTTTCAGTCAGTAACCTAATAGTTCCAAGTTTTAGAAAATGCATTGTGTTTTTTTTGACTACTGTAACTGAAAGTTTAGCAATATATTCTCTTCAGGTATAGTTTGGCCTCAGCTCCAACACCATTTATCTGTGATTATCTTGTCCGTGTGCTTCTTTTTGAGTTGTCTTTTTCTCAGAATACTTTTTCTCCTAGGAGAATGGCTACTCTAGTTTTCGGCCTATATTGTACCATCCCAAAGTGTGGAAAATACTCTACCCTAGAATAAGAGTCTTAGGATTTCTTTTACTTGGAACAACTTAAGCCACATGCCAACCCCTGTGGTTAAGGAAATCTTAGGTACCAGTAGGCTTATAAAGAGGTGAGTGCTTATCAATAAAACAATTGTCTTTGAATAAATAAATAAGTTTAGCATATTTAAAAATGAGTGCCTGGACAAGAATATTTGAGATCAAGCCCAGGGGGATAGATTCCCCATATGTCATACCTGGATGCATAAAATTGAGACCTACAGCTTTGCTAAAAAATTGATCAAATAATTAAATGAGTAGTTTAAGATACCATATTTGATAGAACCTCATCTGAAAAATATCTACCCCAGAGGGTTATGAGTGTCTGGAAATCTGAAGAGTCTGAGATTTCACCCTATTTGTTAAGCTAATCAGTTAGCCTGCCACAATTCGTGTTTGCTGGACAAAGACACAAGACTCCTGATTCATGTACAAAGGGCTTTACTACTCATGACAGCAATAGAAGAGTATTAGCAGTCACTCTAGTGCCCTTAGCCCCTGTTCCTACAGGGCAATGGAAAGAGGGCCAGATGATGCCTGCACATGCAGCGGGTTGTATTATAGGAAAAGCATGCTCCGATCAAGATTAGGGAAATGGAACCTTTTATAACATCCTCCAAGCAAACCACATTGACCTCTGCTTTAGACAGTCATTATTTTTATTGTACTGGACAATAAACAAACCTGCCCTTTGTTCCAGAGAGAGAGAGAGATGGTTTCTCTTTTCCAAGGCTATTTTCTATAGAAACATTCTTGTAAAGGTAGTCCAGAACAAAGGCTGCAATTTCCTCTGCTTGTAAGACTTGAGTAAATGTGAAAGAACCGTTGAAAATTGTCTCCCAATAATATCTATCCCTCATTTCTACTCTATCATGGCTTCTGGAGAGTTTTCCCATGAGTATGTCATGCCATTGGCTGTTCTAATTAATCTGGATGACAGAAGCTGCATCAAATCTGTTTAATTTGTCTCATACAGTATTTAATTAAGACTACTACCTGCAGGATTTTAAGCAGCATGATGAGGCTAGCATCATTCTCCAGGGGTCCAGCCATCCCTCCAGGGGTCCAGCCATCCCTCCAGGATTCCCAACCTAGCTAACTGAACAAGTCGCATAAAACATCAGGGTCAATCTTAGAAAACCGGGTGGCTTTCTTCTTAAGTTTCTGTATTGACCTTTTCATTTGGCTTATTTAAGGCATTAATCCAGGCACAGTAGTATATATTTGTGATTGTATGAACTCTGCCTTGGCCCATAATGAGTAAGTCTAAGATACCTCTCTCTATCATCCATAAAGTTAAGGCCAGTGAGCTGAGGCAGACTTGAATGCCTTCCAGGGCATAAGTGGTGTCATTGATCACTGCAGCTAAAAGTCAAGAATAAATTTCACACCACCTTTTCTAATTAGATGGCTCCTGTTGTAGGGAAAACTGCCCGCAGGGTGTGCATAAATAATAAGTCAGTTATGCCTCTGGAAAGCCCCAGATAATAAGGGTAACTTCATCTGGTAAGGATTTCTATAGTTTTCTAAGAGCTACGTGATCTAATGGTAGTATTTCTAGAGGCAGATGTAGGTAGGGTTGCTTAAAACCTGTTTTAAAACCCATATTTAACAGAACCTATGAGTCCCAATGTGATCTGGCCTTTGCCCACCTTGCCAGCTTTATTTTGTCCTAGTGTACCCTTACTCTTTGTGTTCTTTAATCCACTATGGTCACTATGCTCTCTCTTGCCACATAACCCTTGCATAACCTGGGATCTCAATATAAAATGCTTTTCTCATTGGTCTCAGCCAATTAATTTCTATTTGCTCTTTGTTGTTTCTATCTTCTCCTACCCACCTTATCCTGTTGTACTATATCTTGTGTTTCTGAGGTGTTATGTACTGCTTTGTAGCACTTAATCACAATTTTAGTTTGCATCTAGTAGAGTTGTTTCATTAGTATCTATTCATTGCTAAACAGTATGCTCTGTAATGGCTGGGAAGGCATTTGTTTTTGCTTATCTTTTTATTCCAGCACCTTCCTAGCCAGCATTCAGTAAATATTTATTAAATGAATTAATTTTTTGGTGTATTTAAAATTAAGTGTTTGGAAAGGATATTAGCATCAAGCCCTTGGGCAGCCATCTTTCAATCATCAGATGTGGTGTACCACAGTTGGCTATAGCCTCATTGACCGGGAAAGGAGATCTAGATGTAACACACCAAGTAAAATATAGGATGGTGTGCTTCGCAATGGTAGCAGCAAGTCAGGCGGGCTAAAGAGACTTTTGAAGCACTTGGGAAAACATACCTTGAGGTTAAAGAGGGTAGCATTTGCTTTCTTGAAATCAGCAGCAGTCCAAGTGGGCAGGCAACAATTAATCAAGAGGTGACTCAATTTGCAACTAACTCCAGGCTGCTTAGAAGTCATAACGGAGAAGTCCTTCAAAGCGCTGAGGTATAGGAGATGGATGTCAGATGGTCTGATTCCTCATCTGGTCACTCAAAATGTGCAGGGTGGGGAAGGCTTCAGGGGATGCTTCTGATTGGATCCATTCTGTTGAGTGAAGACTGGGGACAGTGTTCATGTGAAATTGCCATTTCAAATTTACCTGGAAGTTCTTTTTATTTCACTTGCACTTTTAGTTTTTTTTTTTTTTTTTTTATTAAGGTCTTTCATTATTTGAGTATTTATTAGGGTAGCGAAAACACCCCAAATGTTTACTTCCAATCATTTCCTCACTTGGCTATAAGCTGTTCATAGTCAGGTAGTCAGTTTATTCTCTGTGTCTCAGTTACCTAACACAGTGCCTGGAATGTCTGAAAAGTAACCCTGTGCAGTTTTGTTCTGTGGGCTCTGGAGAGAGACTGCTTAATTTCAACCCAGCTCTGACTCTTCTGGCTGCGTAATCTGGGAAGTTTACTCCATTTTTCCTAGCTTCATCTTTCTCATGGGGATAATAAAGCTCAGAGGATTCTTGTGAGAACTGTATGGCATAATGTATAGGAAGCACTTAGGAAGTATCTGGCACATATTCAGCACTTAATGAATATCAGTTTAAATTTTTAGGAATATAACATCATGCCGTCCCTACATTTTGATAGAATTTGGGAATCTTAAGATCAGTTGGAACATTAATAGCTCTGTTAGTACAGATAGTTCGTGCCTCACCTGGGCCGTTCTCCTCCAAGTGGTGACTCAGGGATTCAGAATCCTTCCCTCCTGTGGTTCTTTCTGTGCCCTAGAGCCTCCCTGAAATTCCCAGCTACATTCCCTCACACAGCTGGCCAGTAAAGGAAGAGAGAGTATGTAGGATCAAGCAGGCAGTTTTCGGAGCCAAATCTAGTGGTATCATTCCCTTCTATTGGCCAGAATTCAGTCACATAGCCCATGTAGATGCAAGGAGGCTGGAAATTGTAGGCTTCTTATGTGCCAGGAAATGGTATGAGGAACTCATTGTATTTCTATTGTGATAGATTTCATTAATAATTACCAAATAACCATGATCAGCTTGCAATAATATTTTCATTGCATTTAATTTAGTATTATTAATGTTGTTGTTATTTTCATCACATTCGTTTTTACAATTTCCCTGGTATGGCCATGTCCTACCCATGGGTAGATTTAATTTAACAGCTGAAAGAACAGTAGGAAAGATGGCAAAAACAAAGGACGGGCCTCCAAACAGGCACTCTGAAATTATCGAAGCTGTTTTTGTCTTGGAAACTAAAATAACTTAGTTGTTTTTTTAATGATATCTATTGATTTCTCAGTAAACTCTCTTTTGATTTAATTGTAGGTTTAACTAGATCCCATTTTAGGCTTCATATTTGAGATTCTAGTTAACCTAAAGTTTTTTCTAGTAGGAATATATTTTTGATTCATCTTATTTGTTTGGCTGAATGATAAGCTTTTATTAGTTACTTTTCAGGAGACTCCTGCTCCATAGCTCAGTCATTATCTCTGCTTCACCAAGTATAGGTACTTAACTCTTACACTAAGGCAATTGACCAGTTTGACACCCATTGGTTCTTTGGTATTGTTTTTAGTTATTCTTTATTCTCTGTGTTCTTAATTTATTCTCCGAAGAGGGTTTTGGATTCCCCAAGCTAAAAAACAAAAAATGGCTGAAGTGTCCTCCTTATTGCTTTTAAACCTGAGGGATTATCAGATGCATAACAACTCCGTTAAGCTCAAGGCCATTTAATAACTTGTACATTCCAAAATATAAAGAACATAAAAAACATCTAGGACACTAACAGCTTAAGTAGGGCATTTCCTTTCTAAATACCGAGAAGTAGTGGCATTAGACAGAGTCATAATAGATCTAGAACTCTACTCCTACATCTTGACTTTGGCAATCAAGATCATGGAACTATAGCAATTGGCTAGTTTACCTTTGAGTCTTATCAGGTGCTTTTTTGTACATCATCAGAAGTGTATGTGATATGCTGATGGTCAGTTCTATATGGGAAACTTAAATCTGGCTCATGAGGTTACATTAATACTGCCGCCTCTCAGGCACACATGCTTTTGTTTAGACTACCTCCTGTTGCAGGACTTCTGCTCTGAGAACAAGGGGCACAAGAATTGGGTGCAAGCTTTAAGGCTCCTCCTTGATTTTGAGAGTTCTAAATCTAGAAAGTAAACCTGCAGTATGCCTGGTGGTGTCCTTGTGTTAGTATTCATAATAGGATTAAAGTCTCATAATTGAATGCATTTCCTCTAGGCTATATTCTTTCATATCAGCTGTACCAAGAATTGAGAAAGAGCTTCAGTTGAAATTCAAGTATTGTAACTTCTCTCTATGATTTCCAAGTAGCTCTTTATTTAGCTGTATTTAGTGACCACATCTAGGAGCAGTTTTAGCTGACTTTGTGTTACTAAGATAGTCTTAAAGGGATTTGTTTATTAGCATGAAACTCTTCCCATCCAGAAAGATATCAAGGGCATATTTTCATTAGTGAGACCTTACAGGACTTTGGCGGGAACTCGAGGATTCAGAAGGAATGGCAGTGTTGTTTTTCTTTGATTTACTTTTTCCTTGACTGTTGTATTTTTGTGTTTTATGTGTGCTTAGCAGCTCTGTTCAGTTTTATTGACTTCTAAACTAAGCAAATAGAACAAACTCTGGTGGTGTAAAGTGCTAAGCGAATGAGCCACAGGGAACACGTTACACCAAGGCTCTTCACTCACTGGGTTCTGGCTGCCAATTTGCTTTCAAGTGCAATTCAGGAAGCTGGTTATGGTCTGTCAAGCCCTAAATAATCTTGGCCTTGTTCATCTCAGAAATTCTTTTTTTTATACCATCACCACAATTAATCATGGCCCATCATTCTCATGTGATATGTGGGAAGTTTCTGTAAAAATTTTCCTTGACAAACTTCTTTCAACATGTCTTCCTTGTTTATAGTGAGTGACAGTGTAGAGGAGTGGTTAGAAGCTGGACTTTTTTGAGACGGGGGCTCAAACTTCAGGTTTAACTACATCCTACCTTTGTGATGTTGGTCAACATACTACAACCAATGCTACTCTTAATTATTAGAGCAAATGAAGAGCACTGCTATATGTGAGGTACTGTTGTAAATTTTAACAAATATTTTTTCAGTTGCCCCTCCCAATCCTGACCTGCAGGTATTATTGTTTCCCCATTTTGTAGGTGAGGAAACCAAGAGAAAATACTGAAATTCTAATTCTCAGATTCCTCAAATGGAAAATGAGAATAGCAGTATCGATTTAATAGAAATGTTGTAAGGATTAAAGGAGATTTTGTATATAATAGTATCTTGTATTTAATATGTGCTTAATAAATGTTAGCTATTATTACTATCACAGGTATATTAGGGTTCCTTAGAGAAATAGAACCAGTAGGAGATACACACACACACACACACACACACACACACACACATTTATATACATATACATATAATTAGTATTAATTATAATATTATTAATGTAGTTAGGATATAGCAGATCCTCAAAGTAACGTTGTTTCATGCAATATCGTTGCATGAGAACATTGATGAAATGTCATAGGAACGTAACTCCTCTTTATATCAATTAGACTATGGTAAATTAGTTTCATTATGCATTTTGCTTAAAGTCACAGAACAAATCAACAATGTTAATTGAGGACTTACTATATATTTATTATAAATTTATTATGTATATATAAATTTATTCTATATATTATAAATTTATTATAAGGAATTGGTTCATGTGATTATAGAGGCTAGTAAGTCCTAAATCTTCACGATGGGAGAACCAGTGTTCTAGTTCAAGAGCTGTCAGGCATTAAGAGTCAATGTTGTAGATGAAATTCAAAGGCAGTTAGCTGGAGAATTTTCTCTTACCTGAATGAGTGTCCATTTAGTCAGGCATTCAGCTGACTGGATGAGGCTCACCCATGTTATGGTGGGCAATCTGCTTTACTCTAATAATTAAAGTGTATATCTAATCTAATGTTAAAGTCTTACCCTTAAATGTTATCTCATCCAAGAACATTCTCATAGAAATACCCAGAATAATGTTTGACCAAATGTCTGGGTACCCCGTGGCCTTGTCAAATTGACACTTAAAGTTAACCATCATAATAATATATCTGATATAATGATTAATATGATGAATATATTTTCAACTAAAAATAATCTTCTTAGGACAGTGATATTTTAAGACTTTATTTTTACCTGAGGGAATATCATAAACCTCTATGTGTAGACTAATTTTATATGTATAATTTTATATACAATGTAATTATATTTATAATTTTAAATCTAAAATGCATTTCATTTATGCATACAAATACATTGCTTTTTTTTTTCTTATTTGGAGAAATGAGTATCCTTCATAACTTTGAGATTCCTGAGAATTTGGGCATCCATGAGGGATTTTGAGCATTGACCGAAGCCTAATAGAGCACTCTTGTATCAAAAGTATATTTGACCAAGAGGTGATCTTATAAGTCACCTTAATATTTGGAAGAACTCAACTGAAATCCATACTTTTAATACTCTATTGCAGTTCAATTCCTCAATTTTAGTTTTTTTTTTAAAAGAGAAGAAATTATACTATTTGTAAAACTATAAATGTTTTATGATGCTCTTGTCACTGAAACAGCATCTAGTTATTTCTAAGCCTTGAAATGGACCCTGGAAGATATAATTTAACTGGCATCATGTACAAACATGCAGAAACCATAATGAAATCAATGTTTTGTCTGTTTGTCTATACTCTTATGGTAAGGTATATCTTCATATGCAATTGGAGTAATTTGAAACAAAACACCATTTAATCAGAACACACCTGATCACTTCCTATATCTAATTTTTTCCCCCATAGAATTATTTGCAAAAACTAATGCTCCCAAATACCCACTTTGGCTCTATGTGACTCATTGCTAGCACATTTTCAATGCTAAAGCTTCTCTTTAACTTAACTTTCTATGTCGTAACTGTTCATTTTCTTTCCCCAAGTTGTTTTTGGACCTTCGGAACCATACTAATATTGAAATTGCTGATCATAAAAGTCAGAAGAAGGGATGAAATATTGAAAATTTGACTCCATACAGCAGGTTGAACCTCTATTAAAAATAACAGTAGAATGTGATGAGTGGGGAAGTCACTATCTCACTTTGGGGAAACCAGGGTAGAAATAATATGAAGAGACACCACAAAAAGAAAAACAAAACAAAACAAAACAAAACCCCAGAAAATCTTAAACAAAGGGCCAGTAATCTTGCAAAATTCTGTCTCTTTTTAATGTAAAATGAATCTGCCTAATTCTTTAATAAAAATCCTTTCAGTAAATAACTGTAGGAAGTGAAAAGGACAAAAAGAAAACACTAATACTAAGGAAAGTTTCTCACTAATATATACTATGCCCAACTTCACTCTCACAGAAGCAATGAAATCTTCTTTTGTGACTTTCTCTGTATTAGGTGATGCCACATGTGTAAGGATTCCCCATTGATTCTAATTCGTAGTTGGCCAAAAAGAATATTACTTTCTTCCCTTGAGACTCTGGTGAGATGCAGACTTAAAGACAATGCCTGATGACCCTTAAGGTGATGCATCCAAGAGTTCTACTTTTTGGCAGTCATTCTGGAAAGAAGGTACACTTTATCACTAGCTCATTGTGACCTCATAATGATGACACCTTGTGGTGTTCAGGTCCATAGCCTTGAGTAAGGACTAATCTACATGGTTAAAAATGAGCAAAGAGTAAATAGAGTAGAATCTATTTTTATTAGTCCTGTTTAAAACAAAAGCAAAAATAAGAAATAATTTAAAAAATACAATGTCTGGATAGGGTATGATCCTACAAATAACCTCAAAAGTCTTCTTGACAACCATTTCTAACAGTCAACTTTGGGGAAACCTTAATAGTCTCTACCCCATTATTTGCTGGTATAAAGTTCCAGTTCACCAATTTTCTAATCTTAGTAGGGTCATATCCATAATGAGAAAAAAAGCATATCTACCATTGGCGATGTGAGATTGTTACAGAGGTTTGAGATGGAATAAACACCCTGGCCCATTTTATATACACTTTATTGCAGTAAAGAATGACCTAATTGATGTAAGTTCTTAACCGAGATACAGCAACAAGCACTAGCATACTCTCCCTGAAGATCCATGCTGCATATTATCAAAACAGTTTGTAATGGTACCTACTCTCTTGTTATGATCATTCTGGGAGAAAAAGGATTCCTAATGTCTCTGAGGCTTCATTCTGCCTTAGGGCCTGTGAACTTAATACTCTTTCCCGGAAGCTCTTGCCCCACATCTTCTTTAGCCAAGTGCCCTTCTGTTGTTTGGAAAACAGCTCAAATACTTACTTTTCAAAGATTTCTTTTCCGATCCCAAATTAAATCAGTACTCTTTGTCACTCTGTCACTTATAGCTGTTTTAGCATTACACTGTCACTGTTTGTTTGTGTATCTATTATTTGTATTACTTCATCCGGCCACTAGGATGAAAGATCCAGAAGGAGAAGAAAGAAGAAGCTAGTCTTTCTGTTTTGTGTTGTATTCCATGTATACACACACACACACACACACACACACACACACACACACACACACACACAAACATATATATGTATGTATATGTGTGCATATGTATGTATGTATACAGACACACATATATAAAATTAGGTACTTTTAAAATATTTGTTGACTGAATTCTTGACACAAAACAGAACCAACCACCTTATGGTTTTCATTTACAGCTATTTATGAGTAATAATAGCAATAACAGCAATACTCTGAAATGTATTTTGAGGGCTGTGTGCCAGGCACCGTGCCTCAGAACAGTGCTTCACCTACGTTTTCTCATGTCAACCTCAAAATAACCTTTAAATGCACTGTCATTATCCCCATTTTATTACTTTCATGTGAATAAGAATACTTGATCCTTGGCAGTATGATGTGCTATGATAGTTTCATAATTCCATTCTGAGTTATACTGAATGACAGAGTCTCTGAAGGTAGCTGTTTTTTTTTCCCCCATACAGACTCCCATGTCTTTACTTTTGCAGACTGTGCAAATGGTAACTGTTATTGTTCAAGGCATATCATGAAGCAAATGTTTCCTGTCTTCTGTGGTCCACTGGCAAATTCTTTCTGCTCACATATATCAATTATGCAACAAGATGCTCCTTTACTTTTTGAGGCTTGTAGTAGTATTGCCTAGTTGGCTCGAAATTACTTTTTAGTTATTATAACTGTTAAATTCGATTCAGTCAAGGGCTTTAGAAAGAGTTTACTTGTGCTCTTCACATATAACCAAACCAAAAGTAATATATTCTGTTAGATCACTCAAAAATCAATGTCGAGACATTTGCCATACTCATGTCATATGTAAGCAATAGTGCCCTAGATCGGTAACTCCATTTGAATGATAATATGAAATGAAAAATGTACCTTCAGTTGACCTACGAATCAGTGACTGCCCTAGTCTTTTGCAAAGCTAGGTTGGTGAGAGGGATTAACATGCCAAGTATTTGATTTAGACTCTCAGGAAAATATCAAAGTAAATAGCTAGTCTGAGTCACCATCCATAAACTTAAGTGTATGGAAAAATACTGCATTTCTTCATATTGTAACTAACAGAATTGCAATTTGCAGAACTCAGTAACATGGTGGGAATTTCAAGCTCATTTAAAAATTTTATGAGCTCTCCTTCCTCCATGGTGATGTGGAGAGGTTCCAGTGTTATGCAACCAGTGAGACAGTGGTGCAGACCCTCCTGTCACTGGTTATCAGTGCAGTGGTGGTGATGATGAGGGATATCCTCATTTCCAGACCAAATGTTTCCTTGGATTTCTCTCTCCATGCTATAAATCTTAAGCAAAGTTGAGAATCCAGGAGTCATGGTACCTGTGGCCTCCTCTCCTTTGTATCTCACACAGCAATTCCCCTACTTGGCCCTGCCACCTACCTGAAGCAAAACAAGGTGTTAGTCCCCAGACCTCTTTCCCCTTTCTAGTCCCAGGAAATCTCCTTTCCCTGCCTCACTTCTTCTCAAAATTACTTGTAATGGTTCAGTTCAAGTCTCCAAAATAAAAAATTACAACAGAAGACTATTTGATATTTCAACAGGTTATTTTATCACAGTAAATTGAATGCCTTTTAGAAAATGACCCTAGGAAGTAGTGGGACTTATTTATGTCCATGTACTTTGTATGACAAAATAGCCGTTTTGAAGATGAGGTTTAGGTCTAGGTGATGTCTGCATTAAAGATCATATTAAATGTTTACCCAAAATTGTTGAGAGCAGAATTCACGATACTGTCTTAAAAATGCTGTTGCATTCAGAGCCCTGTTCTCATCATGAGAGAAGTTATTATATTGAGTAGCACTAAAAAGCAAATAAACCAAAAGAAGCACTGGTCTTTTACCAAGAAGGCCTTTATGGCCCCCACACTATTTTGGCCAATCCTCCTTTTTATGAATGAGCAGACAACTAAAAACCTTAAAATGGTTAACATTCCCCACTAGTACCAACTCATAGCACATATCCTGGAGCAGCTGGGTAGTGAGATAGGAGGAGAGCCCGACAGCATACTTCTGGCCTCCTCAGAAAGAGCATACCTTAGAGGAGCAATTTCTTCCATTTGGAGGGTTGAAAAGGCAGAGTTACTGATATTAAACAATTATAACCTCACAAATACCAGCTGGCTATAGACAAATATGAAATAGACCTAGAAAGAGAGCTTTCTATTAGTGTTCACACACAATTCATCAGAGAAATGTCTCTTTTTTCATTTTCATTCTAAATGTTCTCAGACGTGTTTGGCGTTTAGATAAGTTTCATTCACATTATTTACTTGTGGCAGTTCTCTTGCCTTGTTTCAACTGTTATTTAAGCCTTATTTCTAATTTCATGTTAAAAAAACACATGATAATAGAATCAATTTTGTTTTGATCTGGGGCATTCTCTGATGACTGAATGCTATAATTTACCCAATGCATTGACTTTGATATGGTTTTCTTGGTGAAGCTTACATAGGTATTCCATGTCACAACTGGTGGGGTTATAATAATTGTATAGTTCACTGAGTGCCAAATTAAAAATGTATATGAGATAGTTAAGGATCCTATCTCATTAATTATTCTTTTGGGATTTCTAAATTTCTATGTTAATGAGCTGAAACATTCTGAAGACCAAAGGCCTGAATGTTTTAACTCATTTTCCATTTGCCCTGAGAAAACTCACCAGTGGCATTTGTGGCTGTAGCATTTACCCCGAGATAACTCATGGATTACAGTCCTGACCTTACCCTCAAAGTTTGCCATGAATAATATCTCGCTTTTATTATTATTTTTGCATCACTCTAGTATATCGGTAGTCTTTGGAAACAAATGACATCATTCATTTATAGCATTCTGTTTTTAGTAGTGGCATTTCCATTTATAAAATATAGTAATTCTCGATTGCTGAAAATGTCAAATCTTAGAAATGTAGATTTCTATGTGTGATGTTAAAAGGTCTCGAACAGTTGTTAGCTGAAAATTCATTAGATGAATTTGATTTATAATATGTTTCTGTTACATTAGAATTAGAGACAAATTCTGTTTAGAAATAACTCCAAGAATAGTTTTTATATTTTATTTTCACATTGAAAACCAGTTAGATTTGCTACAGCCTCAAAGAGCGTATTTATGTAAAATTAATGCTGGCAGTGAGCTGCATGTTTTTTTCTAGATGGGAATTGGGTTACAAGAGAAAGTGAGAAAATCAGCAACCTGGAAAATGCACATGAAGAATAAGATAAAAATAAATAAATATAGTCATTTAATATTTTTCTTTTCTTTTTTCTTAATGAGGCAGTTGCCCACTGTTAGGAAGATCTCTCTTGCTATTAATCAGAATCACTTTGCGAATCAGTGGCTAAAAAGTTATGTGTATTAATAATAGCCTTCTTACAAAAACAGATTTAGCCTCTTCATTGGAATTCAGTGCACGCTACCTGGCAGATGAATAAATGAATGAATGGATGAGTCAGTAGGTTCTTTAATCTACTGCTCTGAGCCATTCTTTGACTAATTGAAATCTGTGATTCTAAGGAAGATCATGAGCTGTGATGTCAGAAATTTCAAATTCTCCTCCTCATTCCAAAACTAGGGCAAATCATTTACTTCTCTGAACCACCATTTTATTACCTATAAAATAAAGAAAATGATTCTTACCTCCTAGTCATTAAGGTATGAATAGGTTTATTTACATGTAATTGCTACATATATTTTAAAATGCTTTGCAGCATTTTTTTTTTCACTTCATTTGGGCTATTTGTATACTGTTACAGTTTACCAGCAGTCCATGGCCAATCCGATTAAACTGAGGGAGACTTGTGTTTGTTCTGTGTGTTGGTTACTTGTCTATTTCACCGGAGAGTCGGAGAATTGCTTTCTTCTGTTATGGTGTACGAATAGGTACTGTGAAGTGTAGCTTTAACAATTTATTTTTGAGGAATTAAAAAAAAAGTAGGCTGGGGGGAAGAGTATATCATAAGAATTCCAAAGAAGTTATGGAAAGTTTGAATTTAGTAGTCATGGTGATAAGATTTTTCTGTGAGTAGCCAGGTGGTCCCATATGGCAGAGGACCACTCTAAATGACAGCTTTATTTTTGAAACTGCTAAGAATCTTCATTTTTAATCTTTCATTCATTTTATAATGTGAGTCCCCAAAATCTTTACTCAGAAATTTGTAGATGCATAAGCTTGGCTGGATTTCTAAATTATACAGACTTATTATGATTTATAGCTTTATTCTGAGAATAAACATCACAAAGGAGTTACATGAAGCAATCCTGTGTTCACTGTTTCAGCAGCAGTGAAGATTTTCTTTTATCTCAGTTTATTTTTATGAACTCTGAAAATTAAGTAAAAGAAAAGGATGGTAGAAAAATTATATGGACTAGAATTAGTTAGGAGGATCATCGGATAAAAGCTGACAGAATCTTAGATATCTGTGGTTTCTTTAATGAGTTTCTAAATGAGACATTAAAGAGTTTGGCAGTTAAAGAAATTTAAAGAAACTTGAAGGCACTTTTTGCATAATCTGAATTACTTGGAAAGAGGAGCTAGGACTTCTTAGAGTTTTTTAATGTTTCAAATATCTCTTGGGGAGCACAGGCTGTATGTGTGCTAGCATGGACAGCCTTTCAATGACATTAAACCACATCAATAGCTCTGTTTGTGCCTCTGGCATCCCCACTCCTTTAACTTTTACCTCGTACTCAATTCTATGTAACTTGGTACTTTATCTTAATCTGAATATGGCTTTGGTTACCATGCTGTTTTTTTTCCATCTTTTTCAAATGTGTCTAGAAAAGTTTCCATATTCTTACCTCTCATTGAAATTGTGCATCCATTAGAAGGCAGATTTTCTATGAAGATACTGAAGTTTAACTTCAGAGCCCTTCATTTGCTGGCTGCACAATTTTATATTCATAATTTTGGTCTTTTAAAGGGGATTTTAAAATTGGTAAATTTTTAGTTTCCACAAAATCTGAATCTGCCACAACCTCTAATTGCCATACAGTACTGAAATGTTGAAAAACTTATCAGCGACTATAGAATTTTAAGTTTTTCTTAACTTGCTTGTACATAACACTGTTTATTAATATCTTTTCCACAAACATCTCTTGTTTGGTTTCTATTTTTTTTCCAGATTCTGAGGTTTTTTGAAAGTTTCTCATCTCAATTGTAGGCTGTTTTTCCATCAACTACTGGCAATATCAAAGGTTTCATTTTTAGTCCTCCCTTCCTATTCTGTTTACACTTTCCATAATATACCCATTCTCAAGTCTTCAACTACCCACAAGTCTGCAGCATACAATACAAAAGCCACCAGCCACATGCGGTTACTTAGCACTTGAAATGTAGCTAGTGCCATGTGCTGAAAAAATATTTTGGATTAATTGATGAAATATAATTTCATTTGTTTCTTTTTACATTTTTAAATGTAGCTACTAGAAATTTTTAAATTTTATATGTGAATTGCATCATATTTGAAAGCACTAATGACGCCAATGGCTGCCAAATCTGTCTTCAGTTTAGACCCCTTACTGGAATTTCAAGCATGAAAAATCCTGCTGGGTATCTACCTGTGCATTTTATGAGGCCTGGTACTAAACCCATCATCACCTTAGTGAATTACTCCTCCTTTTTCTTTATCTTAGTTGAGGAAATCCACTATCTATTAACTCACTTAAACTAGAGACCTGGTATCACACTTGATTCTACCCTCTTGCTTATGCACATCTGTAGTCAATCTCAAATTCTAGTTAATTTGATCTCATAATTATATTTCAAGTGTATACTTTTCACCTAACCTGATTTGAGCGTGTGTGTGTGTATAAAATTTTATGTGAACTACTGTAACTACCTTCCAAGAATTTTTCCCATTTGGTACCCCCAAATTTATTCTCTGCTGACGGATGGTTTATATAAGAGAGGAGATATAGGCAGACTGTTGAAAAAATAAAACAAAACAAAAATACGATGCTTATCTGGAGACATTGCCAAAACTTTTTTAGTACAGAAATATCACTATTCTAGTATAAAACAAGTGCCTTACATATATGAGGTGGATTGCTGTATTAAATCATTAATCCTTAGTCCCACACTAATCAGAAGATATGCAGCTTTCTTAAATTCCATGACCCAATAAAGTGACTCTGATTGCATTTTTCCCCTTATAAGAGAACTTAGATTCTTTCCTGGACTTTGCTTTATTCACTTTGACATGCTCACAGTAAGTATGCAGCTGTTTAAGTATTTATGTAAAATTGTAACCATTGTTTTAATACCCATCTGTTGCTACTCTTCTATGATGTCTGTTTCAGTGACTGTTTTAGACTGTAAGAGCCTAGAATATAGAAGGTGAATTTGCTTTAACAGCATGGTACATGTTGGAAATTAATACATTTATTTTAATTATGATCATGTTATGTTACTATTTATTAAAGCAATTGCTAAAGAAAGTGAACATTCAAGTCTTCAAATAGTAGAAGGTTCTTGGTGAGAAAAATTAACAAATTAACCAGATATCTTCTAATGGTTAATTTTGTTACATTAAAATTTCCTTCTTCTTTGGCAATATATGAATTCATCAATACCTTTAGCATCTTTATATTTTACTAAATAAAATTGGTACCTGGCATTTAGTGATTCAGACTTCTTTGAAGTAGAAACACTGGTGATAGTACACCATCTTTACCTGACTTGAAGAAGGATCATTTTACTCATAGAAGATGCACAGAATAGCAAAAATATGAAAAGGAAATAAATGATCTTTCTTGGTTATGTGTCATGAATGCAATGGTACATGGTCACAATCATGTTATGTCTTTTAAAGGTATAAATGATCTCTGTTCTCCATTGATGTCCTTCTGCTTTGGTGTGATCCATTTCAATTTAATTTTTAAAATCAAATATGCATTCAATTATTTAGTTCAATACAATTTAATATGTATTCTTATTAACGTTCTCTGTCAAGAACGCTTCAGTTTTTCTTCTGTGCTGAACCAGGCTTGCCGGAATGATTACATTAATAATACATTGCTATCCAAAATTAAAGTGCCGAGCAGGGAACATGCTAATAGATTTCATCGATTTAAACTTGGAAATGGGTGCAGGCAATCAAATAGCAGGTGCAAACCTGACTAGCAATGAACTACTGTGAGAATATTGGTCCAGGATCAGTGGCAAGATTCATAGCTAGGATCTGAGTTAGAAAAATGTTAAATATAATGAAGTTGGAACAATTAAAGCCTTCTGGAAGAAATGTGAACACTTCATTATGGTGGCCTTTGAGTGAGAAAAGTTCTAAACTCTGTCTTAGGAATTTTATTTGTTTTCACTTATTTTTTCTTGGGGTTAGCTTCATATAGATTTACTCTCAGTTTCCTAAAAACTTCAAAGATGAGGGTAAGAACACAGCTCAAAATATTTAAGCATCATAGCACCTATGTACTTGAAAATTAATTTGGATTTATTTTCAAAGTTTGTAAAAGTGCTGTGTCATTAAAACTAATTCTGTCATTCAGTTCAATGTATACTCCTTTATAGTTACTCCTTTATTTCCAACCTTAAAAATATGAAAGAATAGATGATATTGTCATAAAAAGTGATTTTAGAGTTAGCTGGAAGGAAGGGTCTCTTAAAGTGCAAGGCAAAAATAGTAATAATATTCCTAATTTCTTTTTGGTATTCATCAATCCTAGATTCTTTTCTTTATGTGATATGCCCCTTTTGCTTGATATGCACACTTTCAGGCACTATACTTCCTGATGGTCCTATATAGGTAATAATTCAAATGTTATCAGAAATCTTCAGTAACACACACAAGTTGCTTCATTCACTAGAAACTAAGAAGTTCATTTGGTTTCTTCAAACAGTTTACAACAGATGATGGAAGGAATAGACTATTAAGGATCAGGCCCCTGTGTTCTCTACCTGCCTGAAAATATCACACATGGCTTAGTGGCTGCTATATGGGCATTGTCTTTGGAATTTACGCTTAGAATCTAGGCAGCCAGAGTTTTAATCCCTGCTCCAACCACTTGCTGGCTGTTAATTTGTGTCACAGGAAATGGTGCTAAGATTGATACCTACATATAGAGTTGTTATGAGGACTAAATGGGTTAATTTACTTAAATATCTTAGAGCAATTCCTGGCATTTGGTAAGCACCCTGTAGATATTAACCTGTGTAGTAGTTGCTGCTGCTGCTATTATTATTGTTATTGTCATTATTATAAAATCCCTGTGCCTACCTTCCCCAGAGTGGCACAGCTAGTGTTGCTCCATATTTACACATTTCCCATTGTCATTCATTCCAGCTGAATCTCTCTTTTGCATTTCTCCTGATATACCACACACAGACATCTAATTTCTTTTCATTCCTGAGAAATGTGAATTTGACTTTCAGACTTTATCTGCCAAATAGAGGAATGGGTGTAGATAGTGCTAGAGAATGCATTTTACTTACTTTATTGGATGGGAAGACTGCTTTTGCTTGAACAAGGACCAAATATACCTCAATGGCTATTTCTTATACTGAGCATGTTGGAAGTAAATAAAATGAATAATTTGGTTACAAGCAGGATTTTCACTCCTGAGGGTGCTTTTCTGAACCTTCTCAGGTATTGTTTACTGGTATAATTTTAGCTTGTGATGGTCTTTCATGTACCTAAAGAATAGGAGATCTCTTTGGCTGCTCATGCCACAAAAAAATTGTGTATTTTTTAGTCAAGTAGCTTAACCTTGTTTTCTAAATCTATTAAATAGGGATAAAAATATCATCTACTTTATAGGACTGTAGATAGGATTTACTGATTCAACAATGAATATGATGTGCCTAGCACATTATGTAATTCTAATAAATTGTCATTGTTATTAACCCAGAAATAGCTTTCGTAGTTAGAGTCTTGGCAAGATTCTGACAGGTCCTTCACGCTACAGCTCTATTTCTGACAGTAGCACTCCGTGCAGTGGCATGAGAGCCACAAATGGGAAATACTCTTAGGCCATCCCCAGACTGAAGTGGATGCAAAGCCCATTCTGAGGGCCACACCCCCTTTTAAGCTACCACCTCCCATGGCTAAGAATGGTCCTTATCCCTTCTGCTTTCTTTACATTTGAATATGAATATTAATTGTTAATTTGTCAATAAGCATTGATCTTGGTAAGCCAATGCTCAGTTTTTGCTTTCTTCAGAAAAGGGAAATAATATTTTAATATGAATGAACTGGAGCAAGAAAAATGTGAAGAGTAATCTTAAATGAAGAGGTAAAAGGCAAGCTTGATACATGGCCTCCAGTAATTTTATTTGTTGTACAACAAAAAGCAAAAGTAGAAAAAGCAGACTCTCACATATACATATTCTTGACTAATGTCTAATTAAAAGCTAGAGCCATCCCGGTAAAACATTTCATGAGGTTCTCCTGCCTATTTTACTTTCTGATGACTAAATAAAAGTGAAGACATTGAGGCCTATTTTCCTGTATAAAATTTTTATTATAGCAAGGACAAAGCCAGAAATCCAGTCATTAATTCATTGTAATCAACATATTCTCTTGTGAATTTTGTCTTCTGTATTGGAAAGTGCTTAGTGCCATTACTGAGCATCTTATGAAACCCTGTATCTTTGTTATTTAATTCATTTGATGGTAATGTTCATTAGAGAGTTTGTGAAGTGTAGACGAAAGGTAAAATTATCTGTTGTTAAGCTGCCAATACACATGCCATGGCTTTCAATTATATAATAATTTCTCCAATTATTCACTTCCATTTTCTAAAGCAAGAGTCACAAGAACATATTTTCCTTGGATGAATAAGCACTAGGGAATAGTCCATTTTTTCTACTAGTGCAGAGAAGCCTATAAGCTTGGGGAAATAATTATTTGATTTTGTTATGAGTATCTGAATTAAAAAGGATTGTCACGTATTTTCTTAGCTACGTTTGGGAAAGAACTTCAACTTGGTCAATTATAGATACATATACTCCTCAGAAATATTGTTTCCCTCTTATAAATTAGACATTTGTTGACATATTCTTAATTTTGTAGTACTGCAGTGTATTAAATGAAATTGTGGGGAATACCTCAGTAAGCCATAACCACTATTAGAAAAAAGGTTTATGACAATACACATATTTATTTCTATTTTTACTCTTCCTATCATGAGTGTGTGTACATGTGTGTGTGTGCATTCATGTGTGCTATCTCACTCGCTTTGTCTTGGATCCCCTTCCTCAAGTGCAACTCAGTTGAAGGAGAAGTTCTATTTTCTATTGATATTTGACTATATTCTTTCCATTTTTGTGACTTCACTGGTATTTGCAGTATATGTAGAAAGTGTCATACACTAAATTTGTTTTCCTTCCATATCATTAAATTAGAAATATGAAACAGACTCATAGCAGATTTGCTGGTGAGCTAATGATGATTGTTACAGGAAACAGATGTCATAAAATTGACTTGCTGAATTTTCCAGCCTCAACCCCTCTTTATACCCATTGATCTTCAATTAAGAGTATGTCTTGGGAAATTTCTGCACATCATTGTCGAGGAGAAAAGGAGCCAGTGAGAATCTACATTGTGCCTGTGCAGCACAAGTAGATATTTTCAATAAACGTTTAAAGAAAAATTCAGGATTCTGTGCTTTGGTATTTATCATTTATTCATTCAACCAACAAACAACTTTTGAGTACTTATATGTCATATAAGTATTATATAGATAAAGCTAAGTTTATAGTATGTGGCTACTTGAAATTTATTATGTCCATTCTAAATTTAATTTGCATTTGACACAATAAACAGAATTTGTTTATTCTTTTTCTATATTCTGATATAGAAAAAATACAGGAATTATAATATATAAATATAACTATAGAACAATATGAAATTTGTGTGTATAGTAACAAGTAATGCAGTATTCTCACATTTTCATTTTTTAACAATTTTCTAATATATAAGATTGTTGTGATTGCTGTAAAAAATCTCACATTTATAGATTTCAAAAGCTAGAAATAATTTATACTGTACATTTATTTTCCTCTGTAATGTTTTTATTTACTTATCTTACAGTGTCTTAAGTTTTTTGTTGTTGCTTTTATTTCAGTTCTTTTTATATGAGTATCTATGTCTTGACAACTAATGTTTCATTTCTGAGTACATAGATGTAGCCCCTATGCAGACTCTTGCAGATATTTCAGAAGAAAATAGTGAAAATAGGAGATGATGTGTGAATTGCTGCAGCAGTATTGATTGCCCTGCCGCACGAACAGGAACAAACTGAATTACTGCCATTATCCAGGCCTTTTATAATTATGGTCAAAGGCCAAGGTTAAGCGGGAAGGTGGATAGCATTCAGAATATTATATGACATATAGATTTTTTAGAAAAGAGGGAGATTGAAGACTTGTAGAGACACTGAACTTTGCCCTATTACATGGAACACATTTGTTAGATCAAGATTAAAAATCGGTTATAACAGGCAGATGCACCTCCTTGTTAAATGCCGTCCTTTGAATTGCAAACAAGGTGGTTAAAAAAAATTACCTAAAAAAAAAATTACACAGTTGGTAATTAATGCACATCACTGACAAAAGTTTTTGAATTGACATTAGTTGACCAATTTTAAGATATATCAAGCGAAACACTGGGGAAATAATAGTTTATTCACTTAGGTCTAAAGCAGTCAGAACTGGCTTTTATTCTTCTAAATTTTAAATTAAAAATTTCTAGTTTCCTTCTTTGGCGTTTCTTCGGAATTCTTTTCTTTTAGTTCTCAGGGGCCTAAGTTCCTCATATGTAAACAATCCATTTGCTTGTAAGCAATTTTTTAAAATCCTGACTTTGTATGCGAGTATGTGACATCTGAGATAATATCCAAGTTATTGCTTCCAGTCATCAAAATGTTGAGCTCAGTAAAATATTTTTCTTTTGTTTGTCTATATATCAATATTTTCCCATTTTTTTTCATATTTCAATCAAATGCCTTGGAAGAATATGTAAATAACCTTGACTGTAGTTCTATCAGTGACATTTAAGATGGAAAACTCGTTAGACAATAATGTATAGTTTTTTTTTAAGGAAATATGCATGAGCAATGGTTATGGTCTATCCCATACATTTCAATATTTGATTTGAAGAATATTCAATATTCTTCTAATTCTGTCTTGTTTTATATTTGAATATCTTATCAAATAGATGGTGATAAACTTCCTTGGGACAGGGAGCATAGAAAATCCCCAATATTATCAGTTTTTCTGAGGCCAGTGCTCCATAAAACAAGTTGTGTCACACTAAGAAAAAATAAGAAAGAAAATAAAAGAATACTAAGTTTGACAATGTTCTAAAAAACCACATGGTCAACGATTGAAGAGGCCTCTGGGGTAGGAAAATTCCAGTCTTCTTCTGCTGGACAGAAATGGCAGGGGCTGATGGGTAACATGGCCAGGAGCAGACAGTGTTGGAAGAAGATAAGGAGACACAGATAAGAGAAGGCATTAGTGGTAGTAATGGAGGAGGAAGGAGACAAGGCAGTGAGCAATAACAGTTTTTCAAGTCCATAGATCAGAAATGCACTATAAGTCAGGTACGTGATTATTGCCTTTAGGAAGAGGATTATGACAATCAAAATGTATTGCAGGATTAGGTACGTAATGAAAAACTATTGATTTACATTGTCTAGAGGAGCGCTGTCCAGTAGAGACATAACATGAGCCACATATGCAATTTAAAATTTTCTTGTAGCTATATCTCAAAAATAAAAAGAAACAAGAAATAATTTTAGTCATATAATTTACATTATTCAGTATTTTCAAAATATTATTTTATTTTCTAACCAAATGAAAATTATTAATGAAATACTTTATATGTTATTGGTACTAAGCTTTACAAATATGGTTAATTAACACTTAATACACATTTCAAGTTAGACTAGTCACATGTCCTGTGCTCAGTATCTCCATGTGGCTAGTAGTGACTGTATTGGACAGTGAAGGTAAAGATTTTTTTTAAAAAAGATATTCTTTCCTGTCTTTTAAAAATGAATGTTTACATAGTTTCTGAGTATTTCTCACATTTTTGTTGCCCTTTAAAGTCTTAGAAGGATTTCTTTATATATATTGTGAAAGCCTGTTTGGAAATTTTAACAAAATAGTCTCTGTGTTTTTATGCTCACACTATGTTCTTGGGGTCTTATCCTGGCCATGAATAATTAGGAGCTCTGGGAAAACCCTGAAATTAGAGGTAAAATTCTGTTTTTGTGTGGGTATATTATGAGTAAACTCACAAGTTCTCATGTGTTTCTCTAGGAGGAGAATCTATGCCTTTTACACAATTTTCAAAGGGATTGTGACACCCTTATCCACTCCCCCCCAAAAAAAAGAGGTTAAAAACTTTTACCCATGTTTATTTCCTTTATATAAAGAGCCCAGAAATTAAATTAAAATAAAATAGATGAAATGAAAATCAGGACTGTACTTAAAAATTGACTAGAAAGCCTGCCACAGTGGTTCAAATACACATTAAAGCAAATACATAGTTAAGAATCCATGTGTTTGTCTGATGCTCAGCATGAATTAAATTATGTGATTCTACAGGATTGCATTCATTAAAACATGACAGGTAATTCTTTAATTCTTTATAGTTTTAAATGAGGTATTTATATAACTTGCAAATGACACATTGATATTACTGGTCTGGGGGGATGCACAGTTTTGTTCTTTAATGACATATTTCTGGCAAAGCTCCTTATTTAAGGCATGATGAAAATAACTTTCATTCAGGATGCTTCATTTCTGGTTTATTATACTATATGATTTTCAGTCTAACTTTTCTGTCGGAGAAAAAGATATATTTTCTAGTTCTATGATCTGTCCTTTAAAATCTATTGTTTTTAGAGATATTTTATTTGTTAAAAAGATGAGAGTTACAATATAGTACCACCTGATATGTTTGGGGTGATGGTAAGTCTGTATTCTATTATTTATATACAAAAAGTATCAAACGATGAAGTCTTATTTCTCTTTTCTTTTATAAATAATTATTTATAAGGCATTTGAATTGCAGCAGCTGAAAAACATTTTTTTTTCTTTTAGCAATTTGTAATTATTAATTGATTACTTCTATTATACAAACTCTCCAGTGACTTGTCTGGAGACAACTGTAATAAATCCCAGCATTAACATAAATTAATCATGAAAGAAAATATAAGATATGTGAAGTGCTGAAAATAAGATTAGAAGTGACATTTCCTCTAGAAAATACAAAAAAAAAAAGGAGAAAGGTTTTAGGGAGAATAGAAGTAGATAATCATACATGCAGAGAAAAACGAAAAGCAAAACACAAAGATTGGTGACACTAGTGCGAAGGATGGGTGGAGTGGGGAGCGAAAGGGCTGGGTTGTGTGAACAGGCTACAGAGGAGACAGATGGTAGCTAAAAGCCAGTTAGTAGATCAGAAGGTAAGAAGTCAAGTCTAATACAAAGCAATTTGGGAAGGATTAGAATGTATGAGAGATAACTGTGATAGAGACAAAAAGAAGGAAATTACAGGGAATAAAAAAAGAGAAAACTCAAGAAGTAGGAGCTAAGAACCACCGTCTGGCAGATTTGGCTGTGCTGAAGCAGAGCTCTGTTATGAGGTTTTACGGGGGCTCTCTTCATGTGCCATGTGTGTCTACAACTTCTCTGAGGGACAGTGGCTGAAGTCATGGATGTGATGACAAGAAATTGACTTGGAATAGTATTTGTATCTTAGTTTGTTCAAGCTGCTGTAACAAAATGCCACAGATGGGGTAGCTTATAAACAACAGAGTTTATTCCCACAGTTCTAGAAGCTGAAAAGTCCAGGATCAAGGCAGTGTCAAATTTCGTGTCTGGTGAGGACTCACTTCCTGGTTCATAGAAAGCTCTTCTTGCTGTGTCCCCGCAGTGGCAGAAAGGGTGAGAGAGCTCTCTGGGATCTCTTTTATAAGAACATTAATCCCATGCATGGAGACTCCACCCTTATGATCTAATAATCTAAAGGCTCCACATCTGATGACATAACATTGGGATTAGGTTTCAATGTATGAATTTTGGGGGCACACAAACATTGTCTATTGCAATTTGCTTTTTTTCTCCCCTGTAACTCTACTCAAGGGATTAATTTTGAAAATTACATTGAATACGTGGACACATATATGCACACACACCATGTGTACAGGCACTGAGATTTTTTGGTGTTGATGTATTTGAAGTGTACGTCACCTCAGTAGTGCTGCCATGCCTTCACCTGACAAGTTTCAATGGATTCCAAGAGCTGATGTATCAGAGCTTTTCCCGTAACTTATGAAACTGGTTTGTGGAATGTGGGCTATGGATAGGAAATTAGCTTTAAGGTAAGTCAGGATTATAAACAAGGAGATGGGATTACTGCATAGCTTAAACACTGATAGCATCAACAGTCTCCCCCCTGCTGACCTTTCCTGTGTATATGTGTGTGTGTGTACACACACACTCACAACGTATGTAGAGTAAAAAGGGAATGAGTGGTACATATGAAATAAACCAACACTTAAGACAGGTGGATATCCCGCCTTGGTGTTGATTCATTAGGAAGAGTTTAACAGGTCAGATACTCATATTTTATAACAAATATTGACACGTTGGAATTACAGCCAGAGAGGTCTGAATCCAGACAATTCCTGCAGGAGTGAGAAATTGGTGCTCTCTGCTCCAGGGCAGGCATAAGGGAAGGCTCTTCTCAAAAGCTCTGGGTGTATTGTGCTTGCCCTTTCTTTACTCCTCAAACACTGGTTTGCTTCATTTTGTTAAAAGAAGCCATCTGGGCTTTGAATAGATCCTCTGAAACTGTCCTGAAGGTTATCGACAAAACCTTAGTTAACTTCTTCCTCCCCGTGGTGAGCATGAGAGTCTTCTCTAGCCCACAGTGCTTCTAAACCCCAACTGTGAGGTTCTGAGAGACGAGATATGTAGATAACCTGTTACAACTTTCTCAAACGTTAATTGATACAGCTTATATCCAGAGGTTCCTAGAGACATTTATACCAAGATTTATACCTGCATATCATTACATTTTTCATTCTTTTTTTTCTTTTCAGTTTTATTGGAATATAATTGACACATAATACTATGTTAGCTTAAGGTATACAGTAAGATGATTTGACTTAGGTTATTTCTTTTGTCATTCGTTTACATATTTCTTGTAATTACAAACAGTTTTTTAGGAATATAGACTCAGCATATTCTGGAAGATGGAGGAGGCATGTTGGATTGCCTAATGTAACATGGACATATCCCCACCCCGCCCCGCCATTCATTTATTTGACTCAGGATACCCAAGGATAGATGGTAAAGCTGTGTTTTATTTTTAGCTATTATCTGGTATTTCAAGGAAGAAAATATGTGTGATGTAGTCTATAAATTTTAAAACATTATAACCGAGTAAGTTTCCCTTGATAATAACAAGAGTAAACAAATTCAGATATTCTGATGCACAGAAATAACCGACCTCTGACTTAGCAGCAGAAAAGCTATTTTTGCCCCTGGTCGCAAAGCCTAATGTCACCAGGTAATGTGCATAATCTTTAGAAGGTGATATAAGCCATAAAATGCAAACCTGTGCATGCCATCTTTAATGTCTAAGTTATTGAATCAATGCAATGGGATTTGTTTTCTTCCATTTTACCTAGTAGAATCTGAATAGAATATAACCTTGTCTTAATAAATAAGAGTAATGAAAGTATAATCAGTTTATCCTATTCTGTATAATAAAGTTTGCCAATAGAAAATTTCTCTCCAGTAACCTTATCAAAGTAATATTTATTAATTTTCCTCATATGCATGGTGTGCTATGGAAAAAGATTTTCTGCTCGATACTTCAATAGACATTTTTTTACTCAGCATGTGGTATATTTTAAGAGAATATTGGTTTTGCTATTTTAAAATACTGTGTGTCTGTAAATAACATAATCTTTCAACTCGAGCCAAAATATTTGCATTTGAGAAATAGCCCATTTGTTTTTTTTATTGTCTCCTATTTCTTCCTGACTGTGTCTGATTACTTACAAGCTCAGAGGAAAAAAAAAAAAAAAAGTAATGATAGTAGAGTCTTGAATGTAGTCTGCTCAATCCAAATTGATTTGTGTCCATTTTGCCGTGCTTTAGACATGTTGTGTTCACATGTCCAATTTAGAGAAAGGACTGAAAATAATTTTAGATTTGAATAGTATCATTTTACTTCTAATTGAGACAGAAAAGTGTGATCTCTTGAATGATCTTCCTTTCACTGAATAAGGAAAAAACATTGATTTTACTCAATATCTGAACAGGTCTTCATCAGAAAAAAGTAAAATAAATTCATTTTTCCCCTCTGTGTTCTCAGATTTTTTTGACACTGTATAGTGTATTAACAATTTTACCTGCAAAATGTTTTCTAGGAGTAGAAGTGAAATGCATTGAGCATATTATATTTAAAAATGTAACTAACAAATTTTAAAATTAAGTTTTTCCTATGTTTCCTTACTCTTAGATACCCTGTACATGTATGGAACTATGTTGCTTGACACTGCAAAGTTGAAAGATACTACTGAATTCTACTATTTAGGTAGATGGGAATAGTAACTATAAATTTGGAAAATTAGCTGCCAATACCTTGTAAACTGGCAAACAGACCATGTTTTGGAGAGGATTTAGCTTTAGACTAAACTAAGTTCTATAGGATCAGGATACAGCCCAGAGGGATATTTCTCCTGCATTCTCCTGCTCATACTGAAGTCGCATATATATTTCCTGTGTAGTACACTCAGTACCATATAACTTTCTACAGTGGGTTGCTCCCAGATTCCTCCTGCTGTGCTTGCTGATGACACTTAACTGATTTAGATATGTGCATAGAACACTTGACAGCAAGACATCCAGGGGGCAGCTTTTGTGGAGCCAGAGACAATTTAGAAAAAGAATATAATCAGAAATTAAAGGAATAGCTTGCCCATCGAGCCTGAATGTAAATTCTAGGGGTAGGGTCACTTTTTTGTGTACCCCTTCTGAGTATATATACCCAAAGTAAACGAAATCAGTACCTCAAAGACATACCTGTGCTCCTATGTTTATTGAGGCATTATTCACAATAGCCAACAGATACCACCTAAGTTTCTGCCTGTGGATGAATGGATAAAGAGATTGAGATATATATATTCCATCAAATATATATCAGTGTTTCATCAAATATATATGTAGGTATATATTTGATGGAATATATGTGATCAAATTTTATATAATGGAATATTATGTCAAATATTATATATATCATATATGATAGAATATTATTCAGCCTTAAAAAAGAAGAAAATCTTGCCATTCATTTCAACATGGTTGAACCTGAAGGACATAATGCTAAGTTGAATAAGCCAGACAAAGAAAGAAAAATACAGCATGTTCTCAGTTATATGTGGAATGTAAAATCATTGATGACATAGAAGCAGAGAGTAGAACAGGGTTTGCTAGGAGTGGGAAGGTGAAGGACAGGGGGCGATGTTGGTCAAAGGTACAGAATTATCATTATGTAGGGTGAATGAATTTAGAGCGATAATGTACATGATGACTGTAATTAATAATACTATATTGAATACTAGAAACTTGCCAAAAGTCATTTCAGGTGCTCTCACCAGACACACAAAGTATATGAGGGTACTTAATGAGCTTGACTGCAGTGATCTTTTCACTATGTATGTCAGAACATCATGTTCTACACCTTACAAATAGATAATTATTATTTCAAAAATAAAGTACAGTCCTCCAGTCTTACAAAATTAACAAAACAAAATGAAACATTCAAGTTTGTCTGGCATCTGTGAAAAGAAGTTGCAGACAATGGCTAATAATGCAAATTGCAGCTTCAACCACAGGGCAAGGCACCACCTTTCTGTATCACCTAGATAGAGATGTGGGTCATAGGACCTTCACTACCTTCTAGCAACTAAAGGCATCATTTCCAATAGACTATAACTGAGGATTTGTAATCAAGATTTTTTTTTATTTTCCATCTATTGTCATTTTTAAATAATAAAAATATTTCCTGAAACACGGTCAAAAAATATTTTCGTGTGTTGTCACTTATCTCACTGGGAGTCTGTTGAAGTAGAGGCTAATATTAAAATCAGCAACCTGGAATTCAACTGGAACTTTATAAAACAGTGTGGATAGAGTTTGCCTAACACAGGCATTTGGAATAGGGAATGTAAGACTTTGGTCTTACGGCCCTCAAGTGAGGTCAGTGCATTTCTAACAGCCAGATAAATTCCAAATATTGTTGCTGCTATGTTAAGTAAAGGGATATCTCATATAGGCTAAGTCCAAGGAGTGCCTTTGATACCTTTCCAGAAAAAAATTCAGACCAAAGCTTTTGTACTGATGTCTTGTTGAAGATGTATAGGATGCTTTCCCTTTGAGATGATAACTTGGTTTGAACCAGACTTTGCAAACTTGAGGGTAAGAGTGTTAGTTTGTCTTAGGGAGATGTTTAGGAAAAATATTTAAACTGACATTGAAAAATTAGAGGTTTTAATTTAAATACTTGGGTGTCTGACTTCCTGGAAAACGTGGAAGATCAACAAGGCCGATCCTGTATTCTTACACAGCAATATTTTTCTAAGGTTCAATCTCACTGTCACCTTTAAAAGAAACATGTTCTCTCTACAGGCTCCATAACTTTCTGTTGTCTCTCAAACATGAGCAGTTTTATGCTGGTCAACATTTACTACTTGGCTCGCCAGGAAATAAAAAACTCTAATTTGTCGCATTCGATAATTTCCCACTGTGGCCAATTTCAAGCTATCAACATGATATCATTGAAGGAGTAGGGAAGACACTCATACAATCTGGTATGAGCTGGGTCTAGCATGCCACGGACGGTTTTCATTTATCATCACGCTTATATTCTTCTTCTTATGGTGAAGACACGTTTCTCCATTCTTTGATCTATCAAAATTGTAAACATGAAGGACAAATCAGAAGACCATATGTTCCAAAAAAAAAAGTGGGAAGATGTTTTGTTGTGATCTCATATGCAGATAGCTGGCACAATTTGCTAGTTTGTGCTCCCTGTCCAGGCCCTCTGGGTATTTGTTTGCTATCTGTGGTCTAAAAGGACTCAGGACAAAAATGGATTTTTGGGGAGTTTTGAAGAAGTTGTGCTGTTGCTGTTGGAGAAAGAACACATGACAAGCTCCCAGGAGTTTTGAGTTTCGTCTTCTGCTTCTAGCTTGCTGTTTGATCTTTAGCAGGTCATTAACTCCACTGGGATATTTTGAATTGTAGGCCATTAGAATTGGATGGACCATGGAATCTCTGTACTAGACAGAGCTCTGTGCCTCCCCCTCTCGGTAACTTGCCTAATGGAAGGCCTCACAGCCATCGCCACTCCTTCATCTCATAACACCCTCTGCTGGGGTGAGGCCTGGCCACAGTGGCTCTGACACCCAAGTCCAACCTCTAGGTCCAGATTGTCAAGACTCTCACAGGGTTCTCTTAAAACTTATAGCCTTAGAAGAGGTGCTGTATATACAGTACCTAGGATCTGGCCTCTGTCCTAGCACTTACACAGGGGGCAGGGTAAAGAAAATAGGCAATATTAGAGCGTTACCATGACATGGGGCTGACTTTGAGCAATGAATGTGCCATGACTGGAAGAAGTGTGTAGATGAAATTTTCTGCCAAATGATTGTCCTAGGGTGCCATGGTTCCTGCCACATGGCCTATAGGGAAATCCTTACCGTGTGCCAGAGCCACCGACTGTATTTTCTTATGAAGCTTTGTAATGTCTCTACATTGTATTTTCTTTCCCTCCTTCCCTGATTTTTTCTTTTCCCCCTCACTCTTGCTGCCTTGGAATTGCATCTTCCATTAAAGCCTCAGCCCGTAATATTTGCCTCAGAGTTGGATTTTTAAAGAATCATGATAAAGAAACTAATCATTTATCAAAGCAGAAATTCTAATAAATGATCAGGCGACTTCCTCTTGAGTAAATATATACTGTATTCTAAAAAAATAATTTTAGTTATTAAGTCAGGCTCTCAAGAGATATATAGAATAAATGTAATTCTTATTTACATATATTTAATAATAAAGGAAATATTGCAAAAATGGTTAAGAGAGGGAACTATTAGAATCATGGAGACCTGAGATCAAATTCCCTTTTCTGTACATGAAGGTATTTGATCATGGGCAAATGCACAAAATCTCTCACAATTCAGTTTTCTTATAATAGGCCTATAATTTGACTCTGCATTCCTGGTTCTTGATTGAAACTGCCCGTGGCCTTGAGGAACTTGGTCTTTCAATAGATAGGAGGGAAGGGACTGCAGGAGGTTGGTGATGTGTGGTCCAGCTTGCTATTTTGCATTCCACATCAGTCTAATGGAATCACATGGGAAGATGATCTGACAATAGAATCTGTAATGAGGACTAGAATTAAAAAGAAAATTTCAATGAAAACTAGAAACTGCAGTTGTGCTCTTCAGCTTTTTGTCAGCTGAAAAACAAGTAAGAGGTTAGTAATGGCATCCGGGAGTGATGATAAGATTAGATGTGACAGCTTTGCCAGAAGGTCTTGGGGCTGTGGAAAAAGTAGAAACAGAAAAACACATTTTAGTTTCTCTCTCCTCTCTTTTAGGCATAGCCTGGGGGAAGCCTGTATGTAGGAAACATCACCTCGCATACTGCTACCTGTTTTTTCCAGACAGTTTACTAATCACTGTTTTCATTTTGAAATGTTGAATACTTTATTTGAAATATACAGGATTCTAAGAGGAGAAAAGAGATTAGTGAAAAAAAAACTACTTCAACATAAACTTATTTTTCTGGCTAGCTGATGTCGATTAAAAAGGAATCTTTTTGTTTGTGAAAAGTTACCCATTACTGTTATTTTATAAGATTGTTAAATATTATAAAATTAGAGCTTTGTGACAAAACAAAATACTTTTGAGGTTAAAAATATCTTTCAGAAAATCTATGCGTATGTATGTGATAATCCATGCTATGTCAAAAAAAATTTGAAGTATTCATTTTGTAGCATTTTACAATAAAGGAAATATTGAGGCTCTATTGTTATTTATTGGTTCGCAATACTAGATTGTGGGTGGTATTTGGCAAGGTTCTTAGGTGCAAATGTCAGAATTTGTTCTGGCAGAAAGGGATTATTATAGAATATTAGGTGGCCCTTAGAACATTGGAGCAGCTAGAGACAGAAAACTCAAGGCTAAACTTCCCGGGACAGTGAATGAAGTCAAGTTGTTTAACCTGTCTGTTTAGGAAGCTGATGCACCAAGCAGTACCTGTCAGAAACTTGACCTTGTTATACTGATACCTGAGAACATCAGGAACTTGACCTTGCAGCTACTGAGGCCCCAGGAAACTGATGCCTGCCATTCCCAATGCCAGCAATATGGAAGCTGCCCACAGAGCTTGTATCCACACATTTTTCACTTCCGAATTGATGGCACGGTGAGTGCACCTGATTAGTGAAACACAAGTCATATTGATGCAGGACAGGACAAATTTCCCCAAGTGATGGGGAGACCAAACCCTGTACCAAGAGAAGAAGAGGGTACTTCGGCACAGAGTGTGGAAAGAATTCAACATATGCCAAAGTTCGAGTCAAAAGGAAAATTTATTAGAAAAAGGCTAACACTCCACATACAGTGTGGTTTCCTCTCAGAGGCAGAGAGTGAGAGGGTCAGTGAGCGACAGTGAGAGAGAGACAGAGTAATGGCGCTGAGAGGGACCCTGAGTGTTCAGGGAATTCAGTTTATATGTCATTCCTTTGTTCCCATTTCCTTTGATATGGGCATACAGTGAGGAAGGGGAAGAGTGTAGCATGAAAAGGTAAGAATATATAGAGTGAAAGGCCTGCCGGCAGTTCCAAGCCTTTAATCCATAGGTTCCCCATGGTTTTAGCCATAGGGAATGACACTTGGTTTCTGTTTCCCCTTCACAGGTGTGGGGAATGCGCTGTTAGCAATCCCAGCAGAGAGCTTTCTTTATTCTGAAGGTGTCCTCCTGGCCTGGCTGCAGGGCTGATCAGCACATTGCATTCTCTGATTGTGGCTTGATTAACATTTTAATTCTCTTGCCTCTTCTCTACATTAATATCTCTGAGATCTGGCCACAGTTTGAGTTTGACTTCAACTCTGGGGAATTGGGATTGATTATCTGGGAGTACCCCCAAATATGGACAAGTTATTCAAAGGAAGATAGACCACTGCTAATATGCCAAATTTAATATGGTCAAACTCTAATGTAACCTATGTGTCTACTCCAAAGCTTATACTCTTAACTGTGATGCCACGCATCCTCTATACTTCCTGTCTCTTACCCAGTCCTTCACAAAGCATAGTTCCTGGACCACCCACATCACTTAAATACTTGTAGAAGTGCAAATGCTTGGGGTTGGTTGCCCCACACCTACTGAATAGGAGACTCTGGAGGAGGATCCTAGCAATCTGTGTTTAAGCAACCCTGGGGGTGATCCTGAAGCCACTGAAGTTTGAAAACCGCTGCCCTCTGCCGTACTCTATTGTTTTAATATAGCCTCCTCTTTAGGGACTTTCTACTTTTTGGAGGCTGAGGAAAAAACAGTAGAAAACCAACAGAGTTAGAAACCATAGACAACCATTGGCATACTTTTACATAGCTCCTTTGTGATTCTGTGCAAATGATATTTTCATTTATTAGGACTTTATAAAGTTATAGGAACAACTGTAGAAATATACTAAATGGACAAATTTGTTGAGCTGAGCTTTTATATGAAGATGATGGAGTACCAGAGACTTTTAACCTGCTATGTTGTGGACCAGAAGTTCCCTCTATAATTGCACTTCAGGAACTTTTAATTTTGCATAGCTCTGGAGGGATTCTCTAGGTTGGTTACTCTCAGGTGTTCTTTTAAAACAAAAGGCACTTGTCTTCAAGGGGGGAATGTGAATAAGAGTTGGAGTTAAGGGTACCTCTCACACTTATCTGTGTCTATACTTTGGTATTTATGTATTTAGAATTGCTGGTTTACTATAAATTCTTAGCCACATCTGTGATGAATGGGAGAGGTGATAATAGAGTAGATTGAAATGTCCTCATCTATCCATTCATCCATCCATCCATCCATCCATCCATCCATCCATCCATCCATCCATCCACTATTTATCAAGCATCCAGTATTTGGAAAGCATTTGTTTAAGTGGCAACCTTTAGACTAGAATTGAAAAAAAAAAATACTGCAGAATTGAATTATTCCCATATGTGCCATACATGACTTGATGTTCAAAGAGTTATAATCAAGTACAATACTTAATACAAAAATAAATGACTAAAAGGTTAACCTAGCTTTGTTTTATGGAAAAGGAGAAAGGTATAATTTGAAGGACACTATAGTTATTGAGAGTCAATTTTGGCTGAGTTCTTTACTAGTTTCTTTGAGGCATTATTTCATTTATTCTATAATCCATGTGAGGTAGGTGTGCTGTATGATAAGCACTGGTGGAACAAGGATGATGAACAAGCCACTGCCCTTGTCTTCAAGGAATTTATGCTCCAGTGAGGACAGGCATGGATGCTTTCAGTATAACATCTAAATCCCACAGGAATATTAATTTATACCTATAAATATTCAAAGCGAATGAGGTCACAGCCTAGACATACCTGACTCTCAGCTCAGTCAAGGACACCCTATTTCATTGGAATAAATGTGTGCAGGGCTTAGTCTTTTGTCTCAAGGGATAGTCTGCTGTTTGGAGAATGAGGAACTGAGGGGAAGAGGTACAGGTACATTTTTCCATATCTGCAGAAGGGATGACAATTCAGGGTCCGAGTTGGCCAGGGGTGCTCCTTAAAGCCTTGAATCAATGACAGTGTTGGTATTTTTTTTTTCTTTTTTTGAGTCAAAAGAAATGAACAGGCATCTCTGAGATACAGAGATAAAGTGAGTTGACAAAGGTTACCTACCCAGTAAGTGACAGGGCCAGGATTACTTTAGAGTGTCTGCTCTAAGCCATCATATTAAACTTGTCCATTTAGTCACCACAATCATTCTCTACCCATTTTACAGGTGGAGGAGGCATAGGTTTAGGGCGAATGAGACATTTCTTGTTTGGGACTTTATAACTCTTAAGTGTCAGAGCCCTCCGGGCTTCATTCCATATTGATTTTGCTCCAAAAACATACCACACTTTGGCTAACTATTGTTGAGAAAAAAACATTTTTTTACTTCAGCTATACTTTAGATTATTGTTTTTGGCGTAAATTGTCCAAATTCTCATGGACAAGATTAAAGAAGTCTTTGCAGTGGCACAGCTGGGAATACAACTCAGGTGTCACTTTGGGGGCTAATTCATTCTGGCAGGCCTTTCAAGAGATGGTATTGTGTGCTAGAGTGATAATAAAGGACATTAACATTTTCCTGGCCCAACTCAACGTTTTCATTGTGTTCTGTGATACAGAACTATATATTCTCAGTTTAGTACTGATATCATTACTTGAATGATTCAGACTTTTATTCCATTAGAAAAATTTTGGCCTTATCTCATAAGTCATCTTGGCAACTTGTTGAAAGCTGAAATAACCTTTTATATGGGTGGAATCAGATGCCATAGTTTTCACAGTAAAAAGTCTGCTTGCTGCTTCTCTCTTGTTTCTTATTTTACTCTTCTTTAAATTGACAGTATTATGTTTGTACTTAGGACATTTATTAGAAACTAAATCCTGAATATACTGCTAGGTAGGTTACTTTGAACACACATAATGCCCACAATATTTTAGGCACGATTGCCTATATAATTCATGGGGCCCAGTGCAAAATGAAACCATTGGGATTTTTGTTTTTATTAAGAATTTAAGATGGCTTTCAGAGGGTATTGAAATTCATGTGAGAGGCCTTTCTGAGTACAGGACCCTATGAGCCACAAGGTCACTTATCCATGGACCTGACCCTAATTTTAGAAAAACTGTCTAAGGTAGTGACACCCACATTCTGGTACTGTTCTGTGGCAAAGCTTTCACTGGTTGTGGCAAATAGGAAAACAAATCTTAGAACTGTATAGTGATCTTATCATGTATTTCATTAAATTTACAAAAAAATCACTTTAACCTAATAAACTCTTTTTTTTTTTTATTTTTGCCATTCAGAATAGCCTTTCTTTCTGAAGTGATTGTGATGGTACACATAAAATACCCTTATCTGGCAAATGTAACGCTTGGCAACCCTTTCTACTTATGTTTGTTTCTCTTCTCATCCTAAATTTTACTGCTTAGAAATTCTTAATGTCTTGGAACCCCCAAGTCTGAAGTACCTGATGAAAATATTTCATTGCTTTCCTTCAAGTCTTTATCAGGTAGAATTTTCAGGAAACAAAATATTATTTAAACTTCATGAAATTATTTACTATGTTGTCCTTAGTCTTCATCAAACGTTGTTATACAAAGTGGCCTTAGAAAGATAGTTTTGCCATTCCATATACAAAAAATATTTTCCACCCCATTTTTAGCATCTCCCTTACATAGAAAGATTCACAAAATACATTCTTCTTAGGACTTAATGCCAGCAAAATCTGCCTCTCAGATGAGCTTGCTTGCAAAGAAAACTGTAAAATCCATCACAAAATTTTAGCTGAGTGCTAAATTTGATCTTCAATTGCAAGACTGTTTTATACCATTATCCTGGGATCTTTCTTCTCTTCCTCTAAATGGTTTCCAATTTCTCTTTGAGAAATTTGTATTTTAACTGCTCTTATTCTGTTTTACGTGTTCTTATTGTAGCTTTTCAAAATTTTTAGGCATTAAGTTATGTATTGTAAGTAGTCAAAAATAATATATACTGAGTGATAGCTCTAAGTGTAGAGAAACATTTTGATGAGTTTGTAAAGCTTACCATCTGGAAGGGGTAATACTCAGAACAAAGTCATACACTTTTCTTGTACCTTGTATCTTTTGTGTATATGCCTTCTGTACCTGTCTCATTTGAATTTTTCTCATAGGATTGTGCCACTTGGTAGTAATAGAAGGAAGATGAGGACGACTTCATTTCTTGGCGTATGTGTGTATCAATTGCAGGTTCTGCAGCATTAACAATGTGGCTGTCATTCTTTTTCCTCAGATATGTGGTCGGTATGAAGTATTGAAGTATTACTTGTTCTCTGGAATTTAAGCTCCTTCTCCAAATTGTGATTTCAAACATGAAGAGTAATCCTGCATTTTAGCTTGAAAATGCGTAGGCGAAAATTGATGTGTCTTGGGACTCCTGCAGAAGGGAGACCTCAGCTAGACTGCTATTACTTTACCTGTCTGCATCTTAAACATATGACCTTAAAAATTTTTCCTTTCATTGTTTAATGAGTGAATTATAATGAAATAGTTTAAAATTTAGTAAGAAGTAAGCTCTGTATTCTTAAGGGAAGCTTATGCACATTTTTACTTTTATTTTCACAGTGGATTACAGTGTGATATCCATTAGGAAATACTGAGGAATGGTGGTTATTCCAAAAGAGAGGAAACTAATTTTATTGAGTAACCTACTATACTTCATGTCAAGAATTGTCCATAAGTTATTTTATTTAATTTTCATAATTTCATGAAAATGTATTATCTCCATATTTTGTGTATTAGGCAAATCAGGCTCAGAAAAGTATATTGCTTGATGTGACATACTAGTAATTTGCAGAGCTAGTATGTGACTGTATATCTGTCTGATTTTATCTGATTCTAAAGACTGTGCACTTTGTGCACTTATCTCCTTGAGTAATGTTACTGTAACTGAGTTGGATGCTTGAGGTCTTCAGGGAGCTTGTAAGGAGGGCACTTGGATGTTGATGATGTTGGCTATTGTACTGCGGCTATGTTGTCACCAAACCATGCTTTACTGCACAAACACCTACCTGAGCTGCCCAGTCATCTTGCTAGAACTTTAAGAGCTTCTTGGAAATTACACTTGTCATCTTTAACAAGAACAAAGTTAGAAAGCCTTGGATTGTAGAGAAGGGCCCTGTCTCCCATCCAAAGGACTGTAGCTGTGGCATCTCATTTATACACTAATTTCACAAAATAATTTCTTACCGTGTACAGAGTACTGTGCAATATTACAGTATCTGAAATGCACATGGTTAATTTCTCACAGAGTTCATTGTTTATTGAAATAAACAGTAAGCTAAGAATCACACAAATAATTCATTCTTTAGAATTCTGATAAATACTGCAGTGGAGATGTACAGGGTATTCTGAATGTGTACAAGGAGAACTGATAAGTCTGAGACTGAGTTGTGGTCAGCTGAGCATTCCAGGCAGAGAGTCTAGAGGGAAGATGGTATATTCACATGGAAGTCAGCAACATGCATGTTAAGTTGCAAGAGAGCAGGAGAACTGTGGTTACCCAGGGCCATCAGACACTTTCAATTAATATTTGTGGTAACTCTGAATTCCATTCTTACCCCAAATAGTTTTGTAATACATAGTACAAGCTAGCATAGTACTTGCGTATAGTAGGGATCACATGCATTTTTCCTGAATATTCAATTTATCACCTGCTGTGTAATAAACGGTTCTCAACCTTGTGACAAATCATTAACAATTTATTCTTTCTCTTCGTTCTGAGTTGACTCAGCTGGGTGGTTCCAAGAGGCTTGAAAGGAAGCTGCAGAGCCATTCCCTGGTCTTGTAAGTCCCAAAACTTCACTTTGCCATATTTTGTTGGTCAAAAAGCCACTAAGCCCAGCCCAGATTCAGGGGAAAGGAAATTAGATGTCACCTGTTGGTTTAGGAGCAGGTAGGTCACTTTGCAGAAAAGCAGGTGGGAAGAAAGATATTATTGCCACCTTCTTTGAAAAACACAACCTGCTGTGCTGCATAAAGGAATTGGAAGCTAGTCAGGATTGAGACACTCAGGAGGGCTGATTTGTCTGCTGCTTGTGCTATCAGATTTCTTATTCGATTCATATTTTAGGAAATGCCAAGATTAGATATGCCTCCCTTCTTTTAATCAGACCTTACTCTGATTTGATTCATCTCTATGAGATAGCATTACAGAATATATCTCTATCAAGGAATTTTGATCAACTTATGTTATTTCTCTTAGTTTAAAAAAATGTAGTAAAAAACCTAGACAGTACAAGCTTCCTTATCTATTACATTAGGTTGTGGTAAGGTTGTCAGTGATCGACTCATTTATTTAACAAACAATAATGACAGCAAACACTTAGGGGGCTTAATATAGTCCTGAAACTATTCCATTGTTCTAAAGACTGTATATTAAATCATCTTTGATAACGGGATTGAGGGCCAACTGTGTCCCAGGCAGCATGCTCTGTTCTGGGGACGTAAATACTAGTGCCCTCATGTGTTTCTAGTATAAAAGAAGGGTTAGACTAGTTAGATGTTTACACAAATGTGAATTTACACCTCAGGCACAAAAGCACATAATGAAAATAACAGTTTCGCTTAACGAAGATATACAGGTACCTGCTTTGTGCCAGGCCTGAGATAATTTAAATCAGTTGATGATAATTCCTACCATGAATGATGAGTAAAGGTCATTACTTATATGAGTGTATTGGAGGGTTTGGAAGTGACCTGAATATTTGTAAGCTTCTGGCTAAGTAAACGGATGCTGAAATATAGATTTGGTAATGAAGTTTCTTTGAGTGTTTTTGAAGTTTGCTCCTCATTCTATTAATTTGAATGGGCAGGTGTGAAGAACAATGGAAATTGCTTAAAAGTAGTATTTCTTGCAAATTCTGTCATTTTCATGACAAATCTGCTCATGCTCCCTCCTCCCCACCCTGAAATTAAATAAAATAAAGATATCTCTCTGGTTCATTAAGTTAGAAATGCTTCCATCCTATAGAAATAATGAGGAAAGATACTTCTCTGGCCTTTCTGCTAAAAATACTTATGATTATTCTTTAAAAGATATAGTGTTACAGATTAGAAAGCCAGAACCTTTATATTTTGAGTCAGAAAGTTATGGGCTTGAATTTAATTTCTACTTTTTACTAACGAGACTTCTTTGGGTGAGTCACTTAGCACATCTAAGCTTCAATTTTCATATCTGTAAAGTGGGGTAATATCTTATTATATAAACTGCAAAACACTATGTAAAGCATTATGTAATCACTTTGTAATTATCATTTAATATTATTTGGTAGTTATTAGGACTGTAGAATGTTATATTTCCAACTTAGACAAAAGCCTTTATATCTCATATGTGTGTTCTATTAGCTTTTAATAATTGATTTGAAAATAATATTGGACCTTGATATCAGCCACTGTTGTTGGGGGTTGGTGGCTATTTTGTATGTGAGATCATCTTTTATGTAGTCCTTTGAGCAATTTCCTAATTTGGTCATCTATAATTTTAGTGACTAATCGCCTCATTCTGCTCTGTGATAATAATTTTAGAGTAATACACACAGAGTCCTTGTCTGTTTATAAAGTTGGGAGCAAAGGTTGCTATAACATGAAGCTTTTTGTTGATATTTACCTTAAAAATTATCTCTTATGATGTTTGAAAGAGACCACCTCCTGATGCCATCTTTCCCTGTACCTGGTATCAGATTCCATAACGGTCAGTTGCTTGCTGAAATATAATGCAAATATAATGTGAATCATTGGAAAATTAAATGATCCTTTTTTCTGAGTGAATCAGAAAAAAAGTGAACAATGTCACAATGGTTGCATGCAATTTTGTCAGAAAAATGGTGGCTCTATAAAATTTTATATTAGTTTTGGTCTATTTGAAAATATAAAATAACTTATTTTCCTTATTTTTAGTTCTGTTTTCAATGAATGCTATCAATCCAATTTTCTAAATCATTTATTATAAAATTACTGTCACCTTTAAATTGGCTGAGTTTTGGTATCATTGTTCTACAACACAGAGCACCTACTGCATATTAAATTAGAATCTAGCATCCAGTTTAACAGGAAATGTAGCAGAAGGATGATAGAAATCAAGGAAAGAAATTAAATTTTGCAGGCCAAAGTTATTTTTAGGAATTTTAAAAAATGAATTTCTATTTTCATTTATATTAGGTTATTAGTACCATATATCAAAAAAGAAAGCTTCTTAAAAATAGTTATTGGTTTCATATGAATCATTGTTAATGAATTTGCATTAGTTTCATAAGAATCTATGTTCTTATGTTGAGATTTGGGATTAAAAGAATTAATGATAACTTGAGGAAGACCCAAGGAAGAGTGGATAAAATAACTTTGGTTTTTCTTGTAATTCTTTTAACTTTCTTATACCTTTCTCCTGTTGCAAACATTGAGTTTAAATTATACCTAATCACTATTTACCCTCATCTGTGGTTCACCAAAAAGATTATAAACTTTACAGTTACCTGGAGAACTTTATAAAAATACCAACACTCAGACCCCACCCAGTCTAATTAAATGAGAATCCCTGGGAAGTAAGGCCTAGGCCTGGCTGTTTTAAAGAATTATCCAGGTTAACATATGACCGAGGTTGCAAACCACTGACTTAGATTCTGACACAGCGATCACTCAGAAATGGACATAGGATGGCAGTTAGCAAACCACCATCCCCTGGAACCCAGTGGTTCAGAAATGTCTGTAGCATTATTCTGTTTTCTACTCTCAGCTGTTCCTCCCATTGTTCCCACTTAGGAGATGTAAGTTTTATTATTTAGAGCACAACTGGCCCCAGGATGCAGTTTTAGCAAGATTTCAGCTTGGCTGCCATTGTTGCCTGGAATTGCTTTCTATGGAGCTAAACTATTTTTTCTCTCAAACAGCTTTAAACTTAATATCATAATAGATTGGCAAGGGTGAAACAACTTTAATTTTCTCTTACCCTCAAACCCTGGTGAAGCTTTTACCTATTATATACAGCCCTTGAAATGGACCAATACAAGATCATGTTGGGGATTTTGCTGATTTTACATCAAGGGGCTGCCCAGACAGGCTGTGAAGTCAAAAGACCCAGCTGCTGAGAAAGATGAAGCCGCCAGGAACAGCCTTGGTGCTGAATCCTAGAAACTTGTCTGTCTTGTTCACTGCTGGGTCCCTGGCTCCTAGAACCATATCAACCACAGAGTGGGCACATGATGAAAACTTGTTGAATGAAGGTGTAAAGCATGAAAAACATAAGTGCTGAATAGCTTTGGGAAAGGCATTTAAACACAATCCTTCCCCTTCCACCCATACACCAATAATAAGTTATTATTGAGGATTTACATGTGCCAGACATTGCACTAATATTACACACACACATACATGGGCACACAGACCTGCACACATGTACACAAACATATTCCTTTCTACTTAAAACTTGTAACAACCCTGTTAAGCAAGCACTATTATTATCTTCATGTCGTAATTGGGGAAACTGAGACTTAGGCCAAGTAACATTTCCAAAGTAATGCAGCCAATTAATAGCATAATTATCATTGAAGATCATGTCTTCCATTTACAAGCCTGTATGATAAAATCACTATATGATGCTAATAATCTCTATGCCTCTAGCTTCATATTCCTTAAACATTTCCATAAACATCATCCCTTCATAGCAGTTATCACTTTCAGAAGTTATTCCTGCATTTGTTCATAAGCCTGCCTCTATTATAATATAAGTTCCATGAGAGAAGGGTATTATATTTTTTTTGTTCACCACATTTACACCTAGAGAGTGATTAGGTGAGTATTTGTTGGATGAGTGAACAAATGAACCCACTCTCATCTTTAGTCCTTGTTGGATTAGCCCCACCATACAGTTGCTTAGTTAAGACAGCTGGACATTATCTTTGATCCATTGTTCAATCTCACACACCACCTATAATAGGTCAGGTTATATTTGCCTCTCAAATATCACTCGAATCTGCTCCCCTTCCCACTTCCCCATGCTACTGCATTAGTTCAGACACTTATTCTCTTTTTGCTGTAGCATTCTAATTTTATCTTCCTGCCTTGAGCTTCACTTTCTGATTTACAAACCTTCTAGCAGTGGTTCTCAGCTGGGGGGAATCTTGCACCCCCCCCAGGTGAAATTTGGCATTTTCTAGAGACATTTTTGCTTGTCACAACTGGGAGTTGCTACTGGTATCTGGATGAGAGAAGCTGGGGATGTCACTGAACATCCTATAGTACACAAGACCAGTGCCAGCAACAAAGAATTTCCTGGCCAAAATGTCAGTAATGCAGACATTTGAACAACATTGTTTTAGAGAAAACTTTCTAAAACCTCATTCTAATTAATGTATAGTCAAGCATTTCAATGACTGCCCTCTGCCAATAGGGTAAAATACAAAGTGCAAAGCATAGCATGTGGGGTACAGTTATGATTTGCTTCCTTCTTATTACTTCAGCTGTTTCTTACTCTTCTTCCAAATGTGCAAGAAATTCCAGGCACTTTAATCAATTTGCATTCTGTTATTTCCTATTCTCTTGTTATTTTCTATTCTGTTATTTTCTATTCTCTTGTTCAAACTCTCATGCAAGCTTCTGAGATGTCCTCTTAGAATATCCTAAATATAGTCATTCAATAAATACTGAGTGAGCTTATGGTCACAATGAGTGGCACTGTGTTAGGCACTGAGGATACAGCAGTGAATAAAATAAACATGGTCTCTCCCAGCTCAGAGTTGCCTGTCTTCTTTACCATACTTAGTTTAGAACTATATAATGCTTAGAGATGGCGCTTGCCATTGTTATGGTCTAAATACCATTCAGTTTCAACTCAAAAAGAAAGCAGTGATTACTTAAGATCATTCTTGGTTCATATTCAAATTCAATATTCTTAGTTATCTAAGAAATATGTATTTTAAACAATCTATTTCTTCAAATCAAGTTCCAAACTAGATGCATTCATTGCATTTGGTCATGTCCTTTAAGTCCCTTTTAAACCCTGGGTTATTCTAACAACCAACTTCTTTCCTTCCTTTCTCCTTCTCTCCTTTTCTCTTCTGTCCTTCCTTCCTTCATTCCTTGTTCATTTATTTCATCTCTTTCTGCTTTCCTCTGTTCTTCCCTTGCTCCTGTTCTATTGACTTGTAGAAGCAATCAGTCAGTTGTCCTGTAGAAAGACCCACATTTTGGAGTTTAGATTTTTCTGATTGCTCTTTTGTCCAGGTACTTAATTCATTCCCCTATTCTACATATTCTTTGTAGACTGAAAGTTTGATAGGACAACAATTAGGTTTATGTATATTTTTTGCAAGAATAAGCCATAAGTTGTGCTTTGTATTTCACATTTCATCATTTTGGCGGTTAACAATGTCTGGTTATTTGACTTTTAATGATATTTAGAGTGGTTTCAGGTGGTGACAGGTGACAGTCTGATCTCTTCTTTGTAAACTTGCTCATCAGCTTTGCACCTAATGGTTTTATTACTCACTGATGACTATTGCATGAATTGGTTTATTAGATTTGGAAAAGTGATGGCAGTCTAATTCTTTCATTCTTTTGTGTTGGGTAGAATTCCTGTAAACAGAGCTAGCCTCATGGTTACTGTGACTGTGATTTGAACATGAACAACAACATAGTATTAGTTTTTATTCTCTTTAACCATTAATTTTCAGAGAAGTAAGTTGATACCTTAACATTCTCTGGTGGTTTTCAGTTAGTTTTATTTTGTTTTTCTCTTTATCCTTCTTCATCATTTCCCCCTGTATTATCATGAACTAATTGCCTTTTTATGCCTGTTATGTCCTTTAAATGCATGAGGCTCTAATATTTAGTATAAATCTTTGTACATAAGCAATGAATGTTTGCAGTTTTTTTCTGATAATTGTAGAAATAACCTTTGTTTTAGAATTTAGGAGAAATTCTATTAGAAAATGAAATGAAATAGTTGTTATTTAAGACAATAGATCTTACTGAGCCTAACTTCTTGCCTTCTTTCAATAGACACTTGTTGAGTACCTTCTGTGTGTTAGACACTAGGCTAGACACTACTTTTGTTTCAGATTTACTTTGGTCATGGTATCTGTGAATTATTTAGAATTAGATGCCATGGGAATGTGCAGCTTACTAGATAATTTAGAGATGTCCCAGAAAACTCAACTTTTGCAGGAGGCCTGGGGACAATTATGGATCACATTGGAACCTCTCTTACATGTATGTAAGTCCCTTGTGTGAGCAGGCATATAGATGTCCACAGACAGTGAATGACATTTTTAGAAATGTGGATGACAAAGAACTTAGCCAAGTTAAAACAGGACCATGAGTTTAAAGTAGTTTTTCCATTTTTTTTGTTTTGCAATTGATTTCCTAGACTATCTTGATAATACATTTATATTTTCACTTTCTCCAGTTGCTTCACATTTAATAAATGGTGTTTATTGCCATCTGCTCATCCTTCAGAGGTTTGGTATCACTTAATCAATGTTATATAAAATGCATGTTATAACTGTTTTTCAATATTATTTTCCTGTATATGTTTTGTTGCTATATACCTAGCCGATGTACACTTGGAATTTTCCTGTGCTGTCAGTAGACTGTTATAAAGTTGATTACAGCTTAAAGTACTTTTCACTATTGGAAATTGGAACACAAGTAACAAGCTATCTTTTTTGCTTGTCACATGTCAATTTAAAAAATGTTATGAATATACTAGCTACTTGAACTTGCAGTTCCGTTAGAATCACTGAATGGTGCTTGTCCTTGTCTGCTTCCACTCAGTGACATTTTTGGTATCACTAGTATTCTCTGGATTTAGATCGACTGTATCTTTAAATTATGTGCTTTAAAATGTTTTTAAGACAAGTAATTTTAATAAGAAATAGTTTCCATTTATTGGTTACTGTGTGCTGAGTCCTAGGATACTGTACTGTTTTTATAACAGACCTTATATTATTTGATTTTTAAAGCAACCTAATGGATGTCCAGAAGAAAATTGAGTCTTATATAGTTGAATATGTAAAGTTGTAATTAACTGAAGTCTGTCTGACTCCAAAGTTTATTCTCTTAACTATAAGCTACTGTCGTCTCTAAAAAAGACAAAGCCCCCTTCAATAGAAAACTATTAAATCATCTTTCCAACAATGATAGATGCTTATTTATAGAAGTGAGTGTATATTTGTAAGTATGCACATATTATGTGGCTCTTAATAATCTAGAAACTCATTACTTAGTACCAGAGCAACATAGCATGTAAGAGGCAAAATTTATAGCCTAAAATAATTAAAATATATATTTTACTTTCTACTTACTCTGACTACATTAAAAGAACCTAAATCCATAGCTCACAATCAGCATTATTAAATTTTCCTTTTCTAACTCACAGCTCTTCTCTCTTCAAATTAATTCCTCAAATTCCTTTTTCAGTATGTGCCTTTAAGAAATATCCTCTTTTCTCTCTTTTAAATTCATTCAATTTAGGAAAGAATTCTTCCTGTTTTGGACAGAGGTAAGGGAAAAATCAAATCTGTTATTTCAACAGTGACTTTTACTTTCTTGACTACAATATAATAAGTGCAAAGTGTCAGAAAATAATACAGTGGACTTTAACATTTCTATTTTATTAGATTTCATTTCATTCCATTTTCCTCCCCCATCCCCTATCCAAAAATTTTGGTTATGACCTATCTAGTTGATTTTACGATCGTTAATGAGTTACTGGCAGCAATAAGAAGCTGAATTACCCAATTATCTTTGAATGGATAAAGAACGAAGTCTGTGAACATGGCTAATTTAATTATTTTCTCCTATCACCCATGTAAATGCATGTTACATTAATCGCTTTGCTAAGAATTACTCTAATGGGAATTTATATTTTGTTAAGTCATATTAAAGTAATTATTAATGAAAGAAAGAAGGGTAATTAGGTCAGAGAGGAATTAAGTAAAATCCTTTCAAAATAATCGAAATAAGTGGATTATGAATTTAGTATATTTTCTATCATTTAAAATTTGTAGAGTTGTTTGGCAACAGAGGAGTTTCACATGGAAAGGAGAGCAGAGTACAACAAATTTTAGTAGGGACAAAAATAACCAAGAAAAATTATAAGTATTTAAAATACATGTTTTAGGACAGACAATGGTAAATGTTGGTGAGAATGTGGAAATATTAGAAAACTTATATATTGCTGGTGAGAATGTAATACAGTGCAGCCACTTTGGAAAATAGTTTGGCAGTTTCACAAAATATTCCCCACTCCTAGCTCTACATCTGAGAGCTGTGAGAGTATTTCTATCCCCAAACTCCTATACAAATGTTCATAGAAGTATTATTCATAATAGACAAAAATTGTATCAACTGATACATGGTTAAACAAAATATGTATACTCACTCAACCTAATATTATTCGGCAATAAAAAGAAAGGAAATGCTGATACGTGTCACATCGTGGATGAATTTTGAAAGTATTATGCTATATGAAAGAATCCAGTCACAAAGGGCCATGTAGTGTATGATTTCATTAATATGAAATATTCAGAATAGGCACATTTATAGAGATATAAAGTAGATTATCAAAGGCAAGGGAAGTAAAAACAATAAATGAATGGGACTACAATCAAACTAAAAAGCTCTGCACAGCAAAAGAAACCAACAAAACCAACAGACAACCAACTGACTGGGAAAAGACATTTGCAAGCAATGCCTCCGATAAGGGGTTAATATCCAAAATATATAAAGAACTCATACAACTCAACAGAAAAATAAACAGTCCAATTAAAAATGGGCAGAGGACCTGAACAGACGCTTTTTCCAAGAAGACCTACAAATGGCCAACAGGTATATGAAAAGATGCTCTACTTCACTAGCTATTAGGGAAATGCAAGTAAAAACCACAATGAGATACAATCTCACACCTGTTAGAATAGCTGTTATCAACAGGACAAGTAATAACAAGTGTTGGAGAAGATGTGGGGAAAAAGGAACCCTCATACACTGCTGGTGGGAATGTAAATTGGTATAGCCATTATGGAAAACAGTATGGTGGTTCTTAAAAAAATTAAGAATAAAATTACCTTATGACCTCGCAATTCCTCTTCTGGATATCTATTCCCCAAATCTGAAAACATTTATCCGTAAAGATATATGCACCCCAGTGTTCATTTCAGCATATTCACGGTGGCCAAGACATGGAAACAACCGAAGTGTCCTTTGATAGATGACTAAATAAAGAAGATGTGGTACATATCTACAATGGAATACTACTCAACCATAAGAAGAGATGAAATACTTCCATTTGCGACAACATGATGGATCTTGAAATTATCATGCTAAGTGAAATAAGCCAAACAGGAAAATTTGAGAACCAAGTAATTTCATTCACATGTGGGATATAAAACAGAAAGCAACAAATGAACAAGACAAAGAAAGAAACACTTGTAGGCAGACAACAGTTTACTGGCTACTAGAGTGAAAGGGAGGAGAGGTAGATAAGGGTAAAGGGGGTCAAATATATGGTGACGAAAGCTTAACATTGTGAACACACAATGAAATATACATATGACATAATTTTATTAACCAATGTCACCTCGATAAATTTAATTTAAAAAGAGTAGATTAATGGTTTACTGGGCTGAGGGTAGCATAGATCATAAGGAGTAGCTGCTAATAAGTGTTGGTTTTCTGTTTGGGATGACAAAATGTTCTAAAATTAGATTGCAGTGCTGGTTATACGACTCTGGTAATACACCAAAACCTGCTGAATTTTACATTTTTAATGGGTGGATTTTAGAGTATATGAATTGTATCTCAATAAGGCTGTTAAAAAAGGAAATATATATTTTTAGATTGAGTGAAAGTATTAAATAAATGCTGTTATTCGATGAACCAAGTGATAGTCTGTGTTTTGGATATAGTTTACATGTTTGCTTTTCATGTTAGACTCCTTGAACAAGATGTCCTCTTATTTCTTTTTTATATTTTTATTCTTTTTAGTTTTTATTTTATTTTTTTTTAAGTGAGGCAACCCTTGGTTGACCTCACAGATTTCAAGGACCTCATCAGCTTACGATTCCTTATTTTTTATTTTTTTACACCTACAGGACCTGGTCTTTCTAGTTGGTCTCTCATCCAAGTACTGACCAGGCCCGACTCTGCTTAGCTTCTGAGTTCAGACGGGATCTGGCTTATTCAGGGTGGCATGGCCATAGACAGATGTCTGTCCTCTTACTTTGAAGAGTGCAACTAGCATAGGAATTTGGCTCAAGTTGCTATAAAATCTATGTCCATAGAATATAGTCAATTAATAAATAAATTATATTTTCAGAGAGACGTCTAGAACTAAGTCCAATAAAATGGCAAAATTTAGCACAAGAACAGAAGGAAAGAACTATAAACAGAATATTTTTACAATGTAGGCAGTAGATTTCATACTGCTAATTTTGATTCAGGATTTTTATAACTGTTTCAAAATTAACCTTTTATTTTGTTCTTATACTTTAATTGGACACATGATTGCTCCTGTTTCAGCAGTAGTTTAATTGCAATTTGAGGTAATTCGGAAATAGATACCAGGGTTTTCATTTAACTTCTTTTTTTAAAAATAAATAAGTTTATTTTAAAATAAACTTTGCATTTTGGAGTAATTTTAGATTTATAGAAAAATTATGAAGATAATAGAATGTTTCCTTATAATTCATGCTCTTTTCCCTAAGTTTAACCATGGTATATCTGTCAAAACTAGGAAATCTGTCTTATCACATTAAAATGAACTAAACTCTAGCATTTATTTCGATTTCACGAAATTTCCCAGAAATATCCTTTTTTTTCCTGTTCAGTGATCCAATCTAGGTTAGCACATTATATTTAATCATCATCACTTCATAGTCTCCTCAGACTTGTGACAATATTTTACTCTTTCCTTGTTTTTTTTTTTTTTTCGCACAACCTTGACATTTTCAGTGATACTGATCAGTTATTTCTTAGAATACTTGTCAATTTAATTCTGCCTAAAATATATATAAATGTATGATATATTAATACATAAATTTATATATTTATATATACTGAGCTATGAGGATTGGAGAAGACTACCACATAGCTGAAGTTCCCTTCTGCTCACCTAATAATAGGAAGTACATAGTTTCAACCTGACTTATTCCTGGTGAAATTCACCTTGATCACTCGACAAACGTAGTATTTGCTGGGTTTCTTCACTGGAAAATTACTATTTTCCTGACCTGTATCCTATTCTTTGGAAGCAAGGAGCATAATTTTATATGATAATAAGAGTGCTACATTTTTATTTTTCTCTTTTATTTAGACAGAATTCATCTTTTGAATTTGTGCAGTAAGCATCTCTTGCCTTTAATTAAAACATCTTATCCTTCAAATGACAAATTATTACACTTCTTAATCAAGTGAATTTGATTTTTATAACAGATCAAAGATTCCACTATAAGTTAAGTAGCTTTTTACTAGTGACATTAAAGGTGTTATATAAGATGAAAATTGTGAACACATTTTTAGAACAATCAAATAAAAAATCTTTTTCATAAACATTGCTTTATATAAATAATAAAGGAAAATACTATACCACAAATGACATTTTATGTTTATCTGGGAAGATATGTGGCTTTACTTTTCATATGTTTGTCTTTCCACTTATGAAATTCTTTTTATTCTTGGAAATATGAATATTTGTTTTATTCACTCCATATACGTTGTAAGTTCTACATCAAAAATTATATTTTTTCCCCAGATACCTTTGTTTTAATTATCTACAAGACATCTCTTACCCAAAGTTAAGTCTTCTTGGTCCAGTTCCCTCCTTTCCTCTCTAAGAACAAAATCCTTGAATTAGTTTCTCTTTTAATTTAATTTTCAATCTTTCCTTCATCATGGGTTTCTTCACCAAGACTAAATACAAGCTGTCTGGCCCAGATTTAAAATGAAAATGTGTGCAAGGGTGCCCATACCTTTGTATGTGCACACACACATGCAGGCTCACACATTCATGCATTCTCAAGCAAAAACACACACAAAAGTATCTTGGGCTTTAAGGGCTCATGGTCTGTGAATCTGTCTTTGTATTCTCTGAATCTTTCATTCTTCTTCTAAATCTCTTAAAAGAAGATTATACATTTATCTATTTTATATCTCCATTTGCCCTCTTTAACTCAATTTCATTCTGACTTCTACCATTTTTTCTCTCCTTGAAATTGTTCTATGTCACCAGTCATCTCTAATTTTCAAATCAAATGGACTTGGTTCTACTGGAGTTTGATAGTCACTGATATACAGTGTTTATTGGATAAATATCAGTTAATTGGATGTCGAAGGAACTTTGAATACTAAATGAAATGCTTGCATATAAAAAATATCTTTAACAGTATTGTGCTTTCTTAATTTGTTTCATTTACTGTAACCAGTGATTTTTCTTCTTTCATTTTTGTCAGGTATCTACTCATGTGTCTGAATGGAGCAAGAATGTCTCTATAGTTTGACACTGTAATAGCTTTTACAATGTATATATGATTACTGTGTGTTTTTAGTTAGTTCTCCATTAAGAACTTTAGTAGCTAGTTTGGGGCCTGTTTAGTCAGTCCATGACTTTCTGTTCTCCAACCACTCTACCCTTTGGGTCTTGAAAGGCAAATTTGTATTTGTTCTAGGCAATAGAAAATTGGACCAAGAGGAGTATACCTCTTCCAGGATAGGCTACTTGTTCTATTTCCTGCAAAAGATCACCTGTTCACCTAAACTAAAGACATATTTAAAAATGAGAGAGTAGTCCTATTCCTTGGTCATATATTGGCATTAATAAAAAGGTGACCGAAGCAGAGAAGGTAATCAGCTGTAGTAGAGAAAGGTTTTGAAGCAATGACAGGCACTCTTTCACTGGTCAGCCCTTAATTTGAGAAATCTTTCCTGCAACCCTAAATAAAAACCATAAGAAGACATTTCTCCATCTTTATATAAAACCAAGGTGCTCTTCACAATGGAGTTAAATCTATGCTTGTGGGGTTCCAGTGGGTCTGTTCCTCTCATAATTATACTTCCAATCTAATTTCTTTATTTCAAGACAGAGTGTAGAGAGCAATGGAATAGATATTCCTATTGGAGAGAGGGGCCTAGCTCTCAGCTCAATATTGTCAAAATTTGAGACCAGAATAATACTAATAAATATTAATGAGGGTGACAATAATGGCAACCATTTATTGAGCACCTGCCATGTAATTGCAAAAGTCATCCATGCATTTTGCCAATATTCTTTCTATTCTAAATTCAGGGATCATGTCTCTTTTATTCACTGCTGTGTCCCCATCCTTCACAGAGTCAGTGGGACATATTAGGCAGTTTAAAAGTATTTGTTAAATGAAGGAATTATTTTCATCTTCAGAACTATCCTAGACTGATCTAGTGTTAATAGATGGAGAAACTGAAGCTTACAAATAAGTAACTTGAACAAAGAAATTTAAGTAGGAATTTAAATTAGTGTCAAATTCGAGCTCTAATATGAACAGCTTCAAAGCCAGAAGTGTTGACACCATACCATGGTGGTGAGTAGTTGGATGGATAAAATAATAAAAGAGTGAGGGAGTGAATGAATTTCTCTAGCCATATTGTATTTCTTATTCAGCTGTCCCTGGGCTATCTTGCCTAGGGATATTTTTCATTTGGTTAGATAATAGAATTGCTCTTGCTACTGGGTAGAAGGTGGCTTGAATTCTGCTTTTCTGTCCTCAAAATCCAAAGAATCTTTGGAGGTCAGAAAAATCCAATGGCACCAGGTTCTCAGATGTACTAATAATAATATGGAGGCCAGCCTGCTTGGGTAGCGACAGATCTCCAAGGCTTCCCTCTCTATAAGACATAAGAGCTTGTCATTAAAGGTGCTCAGGAATATTTTTTCACCAAAAACGATTGTATGTGCAGGTGCCCATATCATTCTTTGGGCCTTGTGAGTTCAGCTTCCAAATATGTAATTCTGCTCTGTGCTTTGTCTGGCCCAGAATCTGATTAACTGTTGAAACCTGGGGAGGTCACAAATCAAAACAATCAATTTCCAAGAAGAGTGACCTATTTCAATTCAGAAGATGGTGGAATTAGAGGGGGTCTGTAATAGGGCAGGTCAGAGCAAAAGACTGAAATGTGCAAGGACAGGGGATGGACATTTCAGAGAATAATGTAGTCAGTATCATACTTGAATAACATCACATTTTAACTCCTTTATTTCTCCTTTCTATTTTTTCCCTGGCAATTTCTAAGAAAATTATTCAAAAAGTAGAGAGAAGAGGAGAAAGGCCGTAAGTCATCTACAAGTTTAATAATTCATGTTTAGGTCTAAAAATTTGCTTAAATTATTAGATATTTGGATGGACTCAAACATGAAAACAGAACTAAAGTAGCCAGCAACACTCTCAGAGTGCTTTTGAATGATCTATTCAGTAAAAGACAAGCTTTGTGTCTCAGAACCTTTTGCAAATTTCTAGCCACAGAGAGTTGTAGTGCATACAAGATGTATCTAATATTACTACCTGTTTGTTATAGAGTTGTAGTTGTTTATCTGGCAACATAATATTTTAGTTGCTAGGCAAAATATATCTGTCGTAAGCAATAATACCTTTACATAAACTTATCCAAGATTTTGGAAGAAATTAAATTCTGCTGATTCTCATTTACATTTCTAATGCATGCCTTTTGACTGTGCCGACTCCAAAATGTTGGTATGACTCTGTCATATTGTTAATTTATACAGCAGCACACTGTTTGTAGACCACCAGCTTCTGGGATTTGCAGCAGTTTGAGGAAGTGCATATTGCTCTTCTTTCTGTAACCTCTTATTTAAAACAGTAAAATATTTTGAGATTGCTGAAGTAGAATGTTAAAGATCACCGAATGTATCTTATTTACCTTAATTTGTATTAAATCATTGGTACTTATATTTCTGTTTTTCTTCATACGTAAAACAAATAAGGGAAAATAGCATTCTCGAAAATTTTGTTTTATATCCTTTTTATGTCTGTTCAACTCAACTTTATAAAAATGAAATGAAGCTATTTCTTTTATGAGCATAGTTAAAGATCTCTTTAATAGTGCTTTAGTATGGTTAAAAGTGTATTCTGAAGTTGGAATTCCAGGACACTTATCTTTTATCATTTACTAGCTGTGTGATCTTTAAAAAACTTATGAATCTTTCTCTGCCTTAGGTTTTTCAACTTTAGCTGGGAATTATAATATTACCTACCTGCTAACCTTGTTCTGGGGATTAAATGAGATGATTCTGATAATATGCTTACCTAGAACAATATCTGACACTTAGTAAACATTACTTCTAATATAATTTTTATAATCTATACAGTTTTAATTAGTAATTATATTTCTAGTGATCAAAGTATTTGAATTTGCCTAGCTGATTCTTGATCAAGAAGGTCTCCATTTATTGTATTTACTTTGAGCTCTTATTTTAGCAATTTCTGGAGAATATGCTTTGAGAGAACCTGAAGATATTGTACATAAGAATAAAATATAAATGCATGTATATGTAATATATAATCATTTAGCATTATTGTATTAGAAATGTTGAACTATTTCAGCCTATTTCATTTATTTGGAAGATTGTCAGGTTAAAGTGCATTATTATTTTGGAAAATCTTATAAAAACTCCATGCTATACTATTTTCTTCTGTTTCTTATTAACCTAAGCCATATTCTCAATAGATGGACACTTCAAAATATAAAATCACGAAAGCAGAATGATTGATCTTTCATTTTGATAATTTATATTTTTGTATTTGCGCTCCTTAGAGGAATATTTGGAAAATAAGTTTTATGTTTGAAACTGTATAGAGCTTATTTTTATTTTATTTTAATAAGACATGGAATGTAAAGCTTGATTTTCTGACATGTCAGGAAATGATGTTTTCCAGGCAAATGCATTTTTAGGTGATTTTCCCTCTGTAATGTATTTCTTTCTTCCTGTCTCCTAAAGCTGTATATAATGAATATAACATAATTTTTTCTTTATGATAAAGGGCCATCATGAGGAATTTTTATTATTATCCTACCCAGTGTCACAACACTGTCCTTAGGATGTATTAAAATATGTAGCTCTGCTTGACCATGTACAAAATGGATCCAGACAGCTGTCTTTGTTTGAAATCTCTTCTGTATGTTATTCCTTACCACTGGCAATGTGCCTACTTCCAGAAAACCAGTCCTCTTTATTTGCTGATACTGACTGCAAGCCATGCTTGCAGGAATTGTGTCTAAAGTAATACCTGAATAGAGCCTGAGTGAAGAATTGACTTTTCTTCTTGAAGTGCAGTTCAGGTGATAAGGGAGGTGTTAGTGTATACAGATGGGCTATTGGCTCCCTTAGAGAGCTCTGCTGTAGGAACTATTTTTGATTTCTGGTATACTTTTCTAATATACAATCAAAGGACCTATATATTTAATACTTTTAATGTATGCCCAAGTGAAGAACTTGATTGTAAATCCTAATATTATGTAGGTGTTATTGGGTAGATTTGCTAAATCTTTAAAAAGGAGGAATATAATTCTGATTTCATAAATCAGACATCTTAAACATAATGATTATTAAGATAGGAATAGAATATAATGCAGGTCATGGAGGAGTCTTCATCCCTGGAAATATTTCACAGAGTAACTGAGGGATAACTATCAGCTATTTTTAGTCAATACTGTGGTAGTAGAGATTTTATGGCCAGGTGACCATTTGAAAACTCTTTGGTGTTGCCTCTGTTCTCTCCTTCAGATGTAAACATTGAGTGGATTGATTCGTTTAACAGTTATTTCTGAGTTTTTCTTTATATTAAAGGTAATGTGGGAGGTACTGTGGAGTTGGATAAAATAGATTGGTCCTTGTTCTCCTGAAAAGATGGGAGTAAAATAATTACAAATAAATACATATTCTTAATTGTAATAAATCTTAAGAAAGAAAAGTACTGGGTGCTGTGAGTTTAAATATTAGCAAGAGGAAGTAATTTAGATTGGGAATTCAGAGATGAACTGATGCTCAAATGAGATCTAAAGGGAAAAGGGAAACCAGAAAGAACCCTACTAACAGTAAGCAGCATGGGGAAATTCTTAGAGGTGGAAGGAACTTGGCTTATTGTGAGAACTAAAAGAAGGCCAAGGTAACTGGAATGCAGTGAGCAAGGAAGAATGTGTTAAGCGATAAAGATAGAGAAGTATGTAAATGCTGGGTCTTGGAGGCCACTAAGAAATTTGAGTATTTTTCCTGGTGTAAATCTACTAAAGTGTTTTAAGTAGGTAATGGCATAATCAGAGTTGGGTTTTTAAAAATATATTCTTCTCTGCTCTTTATTGATTAATGAAAGTTGGAAGAGTGAAGGCAGAAGTGTAGAGATTGCCTAAGAGGCTATTGAAGTGTGATAAAAGGTGGTAAAAGTGATGATGGACAGAAGTGGACAGAGCCAAGATATATAGACCAAGCCCTTACTTTCATTTTTCTGTAAAGTGGCAATAGTTCTGTTTGGCACAGGGTTAATATCAGTAAATATTAGCTACTATTATTAATTGTATTGTTGACCTTAAACAAATAGCCAAATATTTGTCCAGCAAAATGTGTTTATTTGAGAACAACAAAGAATTGAAATTTATGACATGTGGTCTAATGGCAGCTACGTACAAGTCCATGGAAACAAAGGAGAGGACTGCTCTTTTATGGAATTGGGAGGGGCTGTTGTAAAGGAAGAATCCATTGGAGGAAACTGAAAGTGTGAAGTATAGTGACCTTTTATTGACTGAGTTTTGTCAGCCTTCTGTTGGCTGAGCTTTTACTGGGCAAGGAGGAATCTTTTCTTCCTCCTGCTGAGGTAGTAGGATAGTATTACTTTTTGCTGGAGAAGCAAAGTACATCCCTTCCTGTGGGGACAGTGGGTGTGTGTTGGGTGACACATTATGAAAGCCTCTCTTTTAGCCTTCTGGCTCAATTTTAAATAAAGTTTCTGTTCATTAATTTTTGCAGGATTATTCAGTGGACTTTGTACTACTTGGTTAGTTAATTGAGAAACTAGGTAACGAAGGGAAATACTAAATAATGTATTCACAGGTTCTATATTTTATTTTATCTTAAAACATATAAATACTTACTGCCCATCTTTTGATGCAATGTTGGGACAATTTCTTGAATGTGAGTCTGCCAATTGGAGTTCTGAATTGATTTTGTTTGGTCTGGTTTTATATGAACCATTCTCATAGTTCCATCTATGATTTCCAGTTTTGGTTCTCTTAAAGCGAAACAAGCGTTTAAAGACAGTTTTGAATGTGTTTATGATGCAGGAACAAGAATGAGAGCAGAGAACTTTCTATTTTTTTTAATTTTTTTCAATTTTGCCTATTATGTTATTTAAAAACAATTCATATAGGATTTTTTTTTTTTTTTTTGTGCTGGAGCTGCTCCAAAATATTCTACCTAGTTTTTGTAGAACAAAACTTTTTAAGGTCAAATTTCACCAGTTTATGTAATATTTAGTTGAAATATATCATTTCGATAACAAGTAAAACTGATATGTGTAGGTTTGTAAACAAATACAAATGACTCCTGGCATGAATTTTATTTGACTGGAGGGAGTAAAAATGTAGGGTGATACTAGAAATTAACTTTGCATTGGTGGCAAGCATTCGGTGTGCCATGGTCATGAGTCAGTCAGTATCTTTTTGTAGAAGAAGTGGAGCATATCAGTTAATCTAGTGGTCAGGTAACTGGAGAATAAAGAGTGCTTTTACTAGGTTCTGGAAGTAGAATTGACAGGACAGGCTTTGATGTGGGGAGAGGGAGAGTCCCGATGTTGTCTCATATTTCTGGTGAAAGCAACCATGGGAAGAAGGAATTATTTATCAAGATGGATGGGAAAATGGGAGATAGGGTCCAAATGCAGTTTTAAGTTTAAGATTACTGGCAGATATGCAAGTGGCAGTAATAAATAGGCTATCGGCAGTGCAGCCCTAATGTTAGCGAGGTCTCGCTTAGCTTTGCTTGAGGGGCTGGAGGGCTTGAACAAAGATACAGTGGCCTGTGTGCTAGACTGAATTGTAGAGAATATGGAGTCCTAGTGACCAGAGACCATGTGGTGAGGGGAGGCCCTGAATCATGCTTGAGTAAGGAGGCAGAGTTATGTAGCTGCAGAAATGGCATTGATTGTCAGGTACAAGGGTCAAGGTGAAACTCCAAATGCAAAAACTAATCAGGAAATCACAATAAGCATATACAGAATTAGGAGATAATGAAATATAGCAAGAAATAGAGTAATATAAATACTTCAACAGCAAGACTGAGAAATGCCAGGATATTAGAACACTGTTTTTGTGTGGAGGTGACTGAGCAGTGTTCAGACCAAAGTGAGAGTTCCTGGTACACAGTCACCCAGGCATGACCATTAATTTGATTTTCTGGAAGTGTCAATGGACTTTCTGTAATGCTGTCTTGATCCAAAGATACCCTTGCAATCAGTAGTTTGCATTTATAGACAGCCTGTATTATGGGTGCTAGGTTAAAGAAAGCAATTTTGAATTCTCTATTGGGACTAAGTTCCTGACCTTTGTCTTATTAACATTGCTTTGTAACAAAATAAACAAACTCTGATCCTATCAATTTATCATCTGCATGCACAACAATGCAGACATTTGTTATCATCAGTGCCCTAGATTCATATTGATGTGCGAATCATCCAATTGTGGTGGAATTCACATTGAAAACACAATATGTTCAGAAACTGGTGGAAATTATAATTAGATCTGAAAGATTCTGTCAATCAAAATGAATATTGTGTCGTTTTACCCAGCTGAGTTAAGAGGCAAATTGTGGTAAGGAAGGAAATGTTTATTTTTAGTTGATGAGTATAGCTAATCTGGCCTCTCAGTGTAGGGGTATTGTGCTGTGATATGAGAGATAATGCGGCTCACTGGTCATGTGATAGCTATTAAGTAATTTCAAACACACCAGACTGAAGATTCTCATTGATTTTCCATTTCCTGAAAGACTAGAGAGCCAAATCGGAGCATCTTTTCTTTTCGAAGAGGCGGTCTCTTAAAGTATAGTTTCTTCCTCCTAATGGAAATATTTATATATTGAATATTATGACTGAAAGTAGCGTCCATTGATTTGATTGGGGGTGCACTTGATCTTTTTCCTACAAAGTGATTTTCTTAAATGTTTTAAATTTAAATGTACAAATATTTGATGCTTATTATTTTTTTCTTTAAGCACCTATTTTTAAAAATACTCCTGAAGAAATATTCCTATATATGAGAAGTCTGTCAGTTTGTCATGTTTATAATACAACTTTTTAATTTTATATTTAGAGGGAGCCAAACCTTTTATTATGATTTACAATATTCTTCTACCAGATGCTATTCTTTTTGACTTCCTTTTCAGGGCCTGATGTACCATTCATTCTCTTGACAAAGCCAAAACATTGCCTTTATCCTTGACTCCTGCTTTTCTCCTTACTGTTCAGCTCATTGTAGTATCCATTCGGTATGTTCCTTCTCGATAGCCATTGCTTAATTCCGCCCACTATCTATCTGCCCTAGATTGTTGCAGTAGCTTTCTGCATTCTCTTTGTCACTGTTTTTCAATTCACTGTCTCTACTTTAGTCAGCATGATATATAATTATGCCATCTCCCTGCTTAAAACATCAGTGGTCTTTCCCTTTGGGTAAGAAAGAAACGACTTGGCATGTTGTATGAAGCGTTTTAAGGCTTGACCTCTTCATATTCCTTCAGCTTCAGACTCACCTATTTCTCCCTTACATTCTAAGCTTCAGACATATGGAAACATAATTTATGATCTTAAATGTTACATGGCTTTCTGGACCCTCAGCCATCACACACGATTTTCATTTGGTTTAGATGTCACTACACAGAGAAAATCTTCCCTGAGCACCACAGATGAGGATAGGTGTTCATGCAGCCATTTTATCTTATGATGGAATTTTAAAATTCTTTATTGTTGTTGCCTATTTACTTGTTTGAACCTCCCAATGGACCATGAGGGATGAGGCTATATCTCTTGTTGTGATTATCTATTGTCACACATTTTAGGTTTGTAATGCCATCACCATGCTTCCAGAAATAATCATAATCTGTTCCAGTTACTATTTTAAAAAACACCTTTGAACTTAGTGGTATAAGTTTTGTATACCAGCAATCATTTCATATGCTCTTGGATTACATGGATCAGAAGTTTAGATTTGGCCTAGTCTAAAGGTGAGGATGGTTTGTCTCTGCTTCATGGTATCTGAGGTATTTATTAGAAACACTAGGAAGGCAAGGACGACTTTAATGGCTAGAAGATGGTATTGTCTGAAGGATTCTTCACTTTCGATAAAGCCCAATTTGTCTGTGTTTTCCTATGGTTGCTAGTACTTTTTTCTATTATTGCTAGTTATATCTAAGAAACCATCACCTAACCCAAGATCATGGAAATTTACTTCATCAGGTTAATGTGGTAGTTGAGCCTCCATTCAGTTTTTGTGCAGAAAAAAAAAAACCTTGTAACTCATCACTTTTTCTTATCTTCAAATTGAAAACACATTCCAAAATCCAGTTCTCTTCCCAATTTTAGTATCCACCACTAATTACTGTTCCCTTGAGATGTACTTGGAAAGCAGCTTGGCTAACTTCAGTCAGAAGCATCTGAGGAATGCATACATGTGCAGAGCTCTGTGCATGTTAGTGGGATGGTGTTTCCCAGACAAGGATACAACTTATAATGATACTAATGATGTTAGAAACCACCTGCTTAAACAAGCTCATTAAATCAAGCAATTGTGTAATTTGTGTTGACCCAACTATTAAACAGACTCTGAGAAAGCTTATCCAATTTCATTCATGGAGAAATCATTCCAGAAAACAAGATCCAAATCTCTAGTGATATGTTTGGAATTGACTATAAGTTAGGCTTCATTTTTTTTTTCCCAACAATGAATTACTATGGCTAGCTTAAGCAAATAAATAAATTTATTTGAAGTTTATAGTGTAGTTTCCAGTAATGAAAGGAATACTGCAAACTAGGCTTCAGTTAGACCGGAAGCAGGCATATCTATATGACTCTTGGGAGTTGGAACATGTTAATCATCTTTTTCTGGCAGCTTCATGGGATATATGAACTAAAATTGCTTACTCTTCACTTGCAGGACTTTGCTTGAATTTCTAAGAGCTAGTATTTCAGGTTGCCCCCACACCTTACCTGTGTATGGATGGCAAGAGAAGAGAACCTATGATAATATCTTTACTCACCCTTTAGGGGTCTGAAGTATGTGTGTGGGGGATAGCACCTTGATTTACTGCTTTACCAAGATATTGCATAGGAAGGGGAAATTGCTTTCTAAAATGAAACTGGAGACTGTTAGCAAAGCAAAAGATATTCAGAGAGCTCTGAGGCAAGAGCTATCCACTGTGTTGGTATTTTTCATTAATTTAAGGATTTAAAAGCAGTCTGGATTTGCATAACTAGTTATGCTTTTGCTCATAGATCCTCTTTAAGAGTGTAAAACTATAATATGAGCTTATAACTAAGTGAATATAGGTGCTTTAGAACTTCTTTCGTAGTATTGTTAAGAGTATGATACTATGCTCAACACAATACCTAGTAAATAAAGATTAGATTTTAAAACAAGCATTGTCTTTGAAATAAAAATTATTTTAGGTTTGCTACCGGTTTAAACAGAGGATTTGGGGATAAAACCACAAGAAAATCTTATAAAAATGAACAACAACCTTAAATCTAATGCTAGTAGGAGAATTAGAAAATTCAGTTGCAATCTCAACAGATATATGTTTGCCTTTATGTCATGGAGTGTTCAAAGGTGCCAGGATAGTTCAATGGGGAAAGAAGAGTGTTTTTAACAAATGATGCTGGGACAATTATGTATCCACATGTAAAAGAATGAATTTGGACCTTTCTTAATACCATACTCAAAAATAACTCAAAGTGGATCATTGACCTAAATGTAAGAGTTACAACTATAAAACTTTTAAAAGAAAACCTAAGAGTAAAATTTCATGATCTTGGATTAGACAATGGATTCTTAGATATGGCACCAAAAACACAAGCAACACAATGAAAAATCGATGAACTGGACTTTATCAAAACTAGAGATTGCTGTACTTAAAAGGACACCATTAAGAAAGTGAATCAATAACCCAGAGAAAAGGAGAAAACACTTGTGATTCACACATCTGATAAGCATCTAGTATCCATACTATATAAAGAACTCTTATAATTCAGCAATAAGATAACCTGATTAAAAATAGGGAAAATATTTGAATATGTATTTCTCTAAAAAAGATACACAAATGTCCAGTAATCACCTGAAAACATTATTAATCATCAGGGAAATGCAAATCAAAACAACAATTAGATACCACTTCACACCCACGAGGATGGCTAAAATCAGGAAGATTGACAATAACAGGTGTTGTGAGGAGGTGGAGATATTAGAACCCTTAAATATTGCTGATTGGATTGTAAAATGGTACAGCCACTTTGGAAAACAGCTTAGTGGTCCCTCAAGATGTTCAGCATCAAGTTACCATATGATCCAGCAATTCCACTCCCACGTATATACCCAAGAAATACAAAGCTGTGTCACACAAAAACCTGTATGCAATTGTTTGTAGCAGCATTATTTATAGTAGCCAAGAAAATTCAGCAATTGAGGAATGGATAAACAAAATGTGAAATATCCATACAATAGAAGGTTGTCATTAAAAAGAAATGAAGTAGGTATGTGCTACAGTACAGATGAACCTTGAAAGCATTATGCTCAGTGAAAGAAGCCAGTCACAAAAGGCCACATGTTGTATGATTACTTATATAAAATGTTCAGATTAGGCAAATCCCCAAAAACAGAATGTAGATTAATGATTGCCAGAGACTGGAGGGATAAGGAAATGACTGATAAAGTGTACAGTTTTCTTTCTGAGGTGACAAAAATGTTCTGAAATTATGTAGTGGTGATGGTTGTGTGGGGGAGGTTTAGTAATTAGCATGAGACAGATTAACAAAGAAATACAATCAAATTCAATTATATATTTACATGTGGGAACCCCACATACATGAGGGAGTCTGAGACTCCCCTTACCCCAATACATGAGGGGGTCACAGACAGCAAGTTAAAATGGGATATAAATGGCATTCTGAACTAAGGATGGTGTAAGGGCCTTGAGGCTTCAAAGGGGAGGAAGGTCATTCACAGGATGATAATGTGAGCAGATGTTCAGGAACTATAAGTTCACCCTGCTATATAGATAGGTAATAAAAAGTTATTCCTGGTAATAACTCTTATGCGCAGGGCTCCAAATTTAAATTTTTTAAGGGAGAGGTAAAAGTTTCTCATGAGCCTGCAGGCCTTGATTGCCTTCAGCTTAAAATAACTCACACTCCAAAGTAGCACATATTTGGGAGGTCTGTTCTGAGTCTCTTCTGTTGCACAACTCCATAAATATTCTAAAAACTACTGACTTTTATGGGTGAATTTTACTTTAATAGGGTAAATAGTATGGTGTGTGAATTATATTATGATAAACCTGTTTTGGGAAAAAAAACAAGAAGACTAGTACAATCAGAATCGAGGCTTGTCTGTCTACTTGATTATGAGAGGAGGGTATTTTTGGCCCTGATTTTCATAAGTGATTTGGTATTCTGGCACATAGAGTAACTTTGGCCTTCTGCTGCCTTCAGATGCAGTGCATGGAAGTTCTGGACCTTCCTTCTCATTCTGGAGCCATGATTGAAATAGGGAAGAATAGAGTATCATTTGGTAAAAGATTGCATGTGGTTGAAATCAACAAGCATTTATTGAGCACCTAGTAGATGACAGCTCATGTGCTAGACAAAACATGTAATGGTGATGCATTTTTATTATTCAAGAAACTCACTTGCTTAGAGCCTCAGTTCCCAACTCTGCTGACAAAATTGCTGGAAGTCAGAGGAGAGGAGAGATCTTCTCTGTTCTAAACTGAAATTTGATAGCATGTCAACAGATATACTAAAGTATATAAAAACAGCTATTAATTTCCATAACAAGAATAACAAGTGTAACATTATCTTGTATTTTACTTGGGAGTAATTAACATTATCATGCATTGTAATTTAATCCAGCTAAGAGAGAAAATACATTTTCTTCGTATCTATGGTTGCTTTCTAATCTTATATTTATCTTTTTTGGGGAAAAATATGTGCACTATTGCTAACATACAAAGATATTAAGGATGAGATATCAGTAGATATTTTGACATATGTATTCATTAAATAAAATGCAGTTGTCAAAAAAAGGAGTTAAAGCAAACAGTAAAAATGAGTTCTGTGACGAAGTAAAAAGAAGGAATTAAGATAAATGTAAAAGAACAGATTTGTGGGGCACTTTGATATGTTTTCATGTCCTTAGTTGCTTTTAGTCACTGTTTCTGCTAATAGAATTTGATAGTTTTGCATTTTATGTATCTGTGCTATTCAATAACTTTTTGGTAAAGGTAAAAAATTAACTACACCCTTTAATGTATATTTTCATGAAAGCCACTGTATATGTGTATGTGAATTGTCATTAAATATGATGGCTTATGTATCAGCGGTTTTATTTGAAATATATAAGCCCCAGAGTAATTCCTTTATTTAATACAATCACATGCCTGATTCTATTGACAAAAAAGGAAAATTTGATTGGTTTTTGCAAATTATCTATTCTTCAAGATGACTAGACTCTATTTTATTTATATTAATAATTTTTTTGACAAAAAATATAAACAGGACCAAAGATACAAAATTTATTTTTTTTCTATAGCTGTACTAATAATCTGGCTTATGCTAATACAAGAAAATTATACTCTTGTTTTTATAATGAGATATAAAATCCCTTAAAGGCTATCTGGCAAGAATATAAAAGGAAGGCCTAAGTATTATTTCACCATCCATGCTATGTGATATTTTGTTATATATGTTGAGTGTCCACAATTCCATAGCAAATTTTATTAAATGCATATATAACAGATTCTCACTTCTAGATAACTTGGAAGTTATCACATATTTATTACATAAACAAAAACTTTCTTGAAGGTTTTTAAAATTCTTTTTTTAACATTGTGATATTAACATTTGTTAACGATGTTATATGAAAGGTGAGTTTAACCTGTAATATAGGTTCTATGCTTCCTATTCTATTTGAGGAGGGTTTCAAAGCAGATATATCTGAACATGTTTAGAAAGCTGCAAAAGTCATTCTAGGTATTTTTACTTCATGTATTATATAATTTCTTGGATTTTGATCATAGAAATAAAAACTGTTTTTATAGTGAGTAGTTAGGTTGAAAGATGCATTTAATATTTCTCAACATCAGTGTACATGCATATGAATGAAAGGAAGGAGAAGCAGAGAAAGAGAGATGGAGAAAGAAGAAAAAAGAGGAGGAAGAAGAGGAGAGAGATGGATTTTTCTATTAAAGTTTAGAGTCCATTTTAGAGTTTAATATGTGTTTATTCAACGTGAGGGTATAAGGCTTAACATATCTTGAAAAATATTATATTTGATATAATGTTTAATGTAAGCCAAACAATATGTTTAGTCCAGCCAGCTATGTTCAGCAACATTTATATTCAGTGACAACCAATATAAAAATAGGAGGCTGGTATAGTCTTTGTATTTATCTAGAAATCAGAAGATTACTGGAGGAAAAAGAAGGCACGTAGTGACCTATTTCACCTCATGATGTAAAGAAAAATCTTGTTATGCCGTGACTCAATACTTGTCTGTGCCACAAATTTGCATAATACTTTTTGCTAAAAACTATTGGATATTGTTTTACTATATGGATTTTATATATAAATTTTACTATATGGATATTGTAAAATTTCCCATTACTCAACATTGCACTACTAAATGGGCATTTATACACTCAAAATTTATTTGTTATTCAAAAGAATTGAAAATAGGATCTCAAGGAGTTATTTGTACACTAATGTTCATTGTAGCATTATTTACAACAGCCAAAAGGTGAAAGTAACCTTAATGTCCATCAATGAATGAATAGATAAAGAAAATGTCGTATGCAGTTGTCTCTTATATAAGTCCCTTATATAAAATGGCATAATATTTGCATATAGCCTATATTTGTATATCGGCTACAGCAGGATATGCCTACACTGTGGCACTTCATTTATGTGGATTGAGCGTAGTGCTCAGTGCATGGCAAATTCAAGTTTTACTTTTTCGTACTTTCTGGGATTTTTTTTCCTAAATATTTTTAATCTGCAGTTGATTGAAACCCACCATATGGAGGGCCTGACTGTATTCGTGTAATGGAATAGTATTTGGTTTTAAAAAGGAAGGAAGTCCTTTCATATGCTAAAACATGAGATTAAGTGTAATAAGTTTGTCACAGAAGGACAAATACTGCATGGTTCTACTTAAATATTTAAAGTGGTCAAACTCATAGAAATAGGAAGTAGAATGTGGTTACTAGAGACATAGGGGGAGGCAGAGATGGGGAGTTGTTTAGTGGTATAGAGGTTCAGTTTTTCAAAATGAAAAAGTTCTAGAGATCTGTTACACACAAATATGTTATTTAGTTAACTACTACAGTACTAAACACTTAATAGTTAAGATAATAATTTTTTATATTATGTATTTTTTTACCACAATAAAAATAATTCTAAAAAAAAATACATATAGGACATGCAAAAGTGGCATGATATGATATTTAGACCTTGCCTTTTTCCCCAGAGGTGGGTGCTAGGGAGATTTTCCCCATAAATTTTGATAAAAATAAATATTTTATAGATAAACAATGGAAATGACACTTGAATCAAGCCTTCATTATGAAAATTTAGAATTGAAAATTTTGAGTTGGAAAAATTTTACTTCATAGAATAATTGAGAAAAAGTAAAAGTAGATGCAATCAGGAAATTTTTCTATTATAAAAATTTGATCAATAAACAATGTATTTTTAAAACATTGAATATGGACTGACAGGAGGAAATCCACACTGATTCTATCTTGGATAATACACCATCTAGTGTGAGAGACAGATTCCTAAATAAACAGTGGTGATTACAGCCAGTGTAAGGAGCTAGGATAGAGATATGCAGGAGATCAGCGGATGGAGTAACTTCCAAAGGTACACAACGGAGAAGCTGGGATTTGAAGCATAAGCAACCACTTTCACAGCATAGAAAAATGTCTCTAGGGTAAAATAGCACAAGTAAATCCGGGGAATTGTGAAGGAAGAGCATGATGACGATGAGAGGTGCCCCATTTCTGGAGTTAGAGGTGCATAAAGTGGGAACATTTGGAGCCAGATTTTAGTGCCTTCCAATGGGAAATCCTATGTGGTTTGTACTTTATTCTCAACATATTGAGGAGCTGTGCTGAGAGAGATTATAATGGTCACCATTTATTGAGGGCTAACCATGGACAAATAAGTTATTTCATATATTATCTTATTCTCATTTGGTAGACAAGGAACTAAGAGTTCACAGAGGTTAAATAACTTAATTAAAGTCACACAGCAAATGACTGGCAAAGCTGAGTTTGGAGCTACAATCTCAGATTCCAAAGCCTCTGCTCTTATTGTAGTACTTTACTGCAGTAAGATGGTTTTTAAAGAGAGGAACTACAGGTCAATGTGAAATGTGTTTAAGGGAGGTATTGCAGTGATAGTGTGGAGGAAGCTTTGAGAGGAAAAGTAGGCTATGGTAGTAGTACATGTAGAAAATCATGAGTCTGAATAAAAAGCATTGGTGGGAAATTGCTGAATCTGAAACTGTGCTAATCTGAGATGTTACTGTACTTGTATGCTAAAAAGCTCGCTTGCTATGGTGGTGTGTACATATATATACTGACAGTAACATGAGACCTCTGGATCAGGGAACAGACCATTTACTCACAGAGCATCTTAGAGCACTAATTGCCCATGGGGCAGTGCAGTGTGGACTAGATATATCTGCTTCAAAGGAGAGGAACCTCAAAATTATGAAACTCAGAGCTTACACAGGAAAGCAAGCATATCTATACCTCTATCCCCTTGGAGAGATAAATCCTATCTAGGGAGGGAAAGGAAAGTCCCTGGATTATTGCCCTTAAAATGTAAACAAATATCTGTGGGAGATAAGACCTTAAATCTCTCTGGAAAATTTCACTATCTCTAACTTCCAAGATATGATTACCATTCAATCATCTGTTAACCCAGGTTTCCAATAATTTTTATTCAGAAAATCCTGACTGGGCAGAAATGTGAAAATATTCATAGAACATAGTTTCCCTATAGGGATATGTACAACCTATTGAAAGTAGAATTTCTACACCTTTTATAACATGCTGGAATCAGTCTGTCACAAGCTTAAAATGTTTACTACGCAAACTGAAGTGGACAGTTGTTGAGGCCTAATTACCTATAAAATCCAGTTTGAACATTATTTCTTAAATCATCTGGGTTATTCAAGTGATAGTCCTGTTATATATGATCTTGCTTTGAGTGCCAGTCATGTATGTTTGAAAAAAGAATCTTGTTCTTTGCTTTGAAAGTTTCTGAAGAAATACCAATTAATGGGCAACAGAAGGACCAAGGAACCTTGCTTTTATTTAGTAATCCAGGTTATTATCACAATTTTAAGAATACAACAACATATTTCAAGAATAAGTCCTTGTAATAATAAAAAAAAATAATCTCGGGTGTGAAATTAAAAAAAAATAGTTGTCTTTATTCTAGCTGATAATATATATCATAAGTTTTTATTTAGAACATATATAATGGCACCCAGTTCTGTTTTCCTAAGAAAAAAGATGGGAAGATGGACTTTTTGTGTGTGTTTTATATAGGATTGTCTAGTCCAGTACCAAAAAGAAGAAATACAGTTAACACTGTTAAATCAAGAGCAGATTGAACCAAGCTAAGTCTGATATTTCGAGTTAAAAAAAGTCGTTATTTGTATCTAGTATAATACTAGAACTTTTTATTTCCATCTTTTTTCTTCTTATTTTTTTTTTTTTATATGTGTGTTTTGGTCAAGGTATAGATGTAGGGAGAATAGGAAATAAGTATGGAACTTCCAAAGATCTTCAAATGCGGTATTTGACAGTAAGTAACTTTCCTAACATGTTACATATGAAATTAAACTATTAGGGTTTTAAATTTTTTTCATTTTTGTGTTTCTCCCTTCTTGTATTATATCTGAGATGAAATTACCCTTGATTCTATCACTTACATGCTAGAGAGAAGGAGGATATCAACCAAAAAATCAAGCAGTGCAACTTAGTTGAAGACCAGTCTTCAATGTGTGTGACTTTTTATTTTTCATATATTTTCAAAGTGATGATAGCAATTAACAGGTATTTTAAAATAAAAAAGTTCCACTGTTCTGCCACTATCAATTTGCTTTTCTGTTATTATCTTAAGTGTCACACACACACACACACACACACATACATAGCAAAGTTCCGGTAGATGTAAGGTAATTAATTTAACTTTCTTATTAGCATTATACTATATTTGTTTGTTTACTCACAGAGTTGTGAAGTGCATAAAACAGAAAACTGAAAATATGAGTCAGGTGTAATGAGTCTTTTTTTTTTTTTCTCGTGTAACCCTAGGCTAACATTAGTCCTGATGGTGATAGGTTAAAATAGTAACAGGGATGAAACGATCTCTTGTCATAGCTGTTGGACAAGATGAGAGTGCTGATTTCACATTTTTATGTTGCTAATCTTATAATAGTAATTTCACAAGGCCATTTTGTAAGCTTGATTGTTTACTTCATCAGAATTTTTCAGTTTATAATTTCTTCAGAATATCAAATTATTTTTGCATGTGTATTCAGATATTCTTAATAATCATTTTAAGAGAGATGATTTTGTTATGTAAGTCAAAATCTCAGAATTGTTAAAAGCATTTACACATCTTTGTGTGTAACAAGTCAAGTCTCAAATTTTGTTTTATACCTGGGAGTGCTGCCTTCAAATGGAGAGTCTTACCATCTCTGAAGAATTTGGTTTAGTAGGTCTGATATCGAGCCTACTAAATTTATATTTTTTGAATGTGCCCCGGATGATATTGATGCATATGATTGTTGGACCACACTGAGAAAATATCAACTGAGAGTCTGTCTAGTTCAAGTACGTATTTAGCAGATGAGTAAACTGTGGACCAGGGAGAGTAACTATCAGGAAAGCTGCAGGTAACATAAAAACAGCTACACACTATAATAATAATAAGTTTTACTGGCTTCTGTAAGAGGAAAGGGCCATTGCAACTGATTGTTCCTCATTCATATTCAGCAGTCATTTCCTATGACTTTCTTTAACCCTCCCTTCAGTTTCTCATCTCATTGGCCAGAATTGGATTACAGCTTCATCCTTAAAACAAGTACTGATAGAGAAAATGGAATCACCAAAATTGATATAGACTAATTCTTTTTTATCCTTGAAGCTGAAGTCAAATTCATGATCTGCAATGCCTGCTACTCCATGGACAAAGGTGGAATAAATGTGGCAAAATATGAAAGGTGTTTAAGAAAAGGAAGAATTATTTTGAATTTAATTTTTTCATTGAAATTCTAAAAACAGCAGTAATCTCTCTTCTGTAAACCTTTTCTGTTATTTTTCTTTTTCTTCCCCAAATGTTATGCTTATTAACCTTATTCTAGGATAATACTGTAAACTCTAACATGTATTCAATATGTAAAAAAGCACCAAAGAGCAAGTTTTTATGTTATGACTCAATGAGGTTCTACTAGGAAGTTTAATTAATGTGTTACATTCATGTCACATTAGTTTGCTATTTTCAGCAAGTCTCATTACTGACTATACACTGCTATGTCAGAGACCATGTCAAGGCTAAGAATATGGTGTTGAAACCAGATAGACAAGTCCCTGTGCCTGTGGAGAGTGCTTTCCAGCTGTGGATTCTGACATATGCAGGCGATTACAATCTTGTCTTATTTCAGGGTGCTGTAACAAATACCACAGACTCAGTGGCTTAAATAACAAATATTTCTGTTCTGGAGGCTAGAAGTCTGTGATCTGGTTATCAGCATGGCCAGGTGAAAGCTCTCTTCCTGATTACGTCCTCTCATGGCCTTTCCTTGGTTCATGGAGTTGGGGAGAGAGGGAGGGAGAGAGAAAATAAATTTTGAGTATTTTAATTGTTTTTTAAAGGCATCAATGCCAACGTGGAGCCTCTATCCTCAGGACTTCATCTAAACCTAATCACCTCCCAAAGTCCCCACCTCCAAATACCATCATGTTAGGCATTAGGGTTTCAATATATGAATTTGAGATTCAGGGACAGAAACATTCTGTCCATACCAAGTACAGTGTGGTAAATGCTGTGATAGGAATAAGCACCAGCTGCTGTGGGAGCTGGTGTAGGACCTACTAACCAAAAGTGAGAGGACCTTGTCAGAAACCTGGCCAAAGTAACACTTAAACCGAGATTTGATCTTTGAGCAGAAATTAAAAAGGGGATAGAAAACAGTTTTCAGAAAAAGAAAAGCAAGGAAGAACAAATTTTGATTGAGGGACCCTGGCATTCAGCATTTCAGTGTGTTTTGAGCAGAGTAACCTGTGATGTGAGTGGCGAGATACCCAGTGCCAGGTTATTAAGGCTCTTTGTAAGTTGTAGGAGTTGGGACTTCCTTTTGGGGCAGATGGGGAGTGAATAGTGGCATTTGAAGAAAGAATTGTCCTCATGGAATCTGTACCTTCAAGGGGTGACTCTTTCTGTGTAGGTAGTATATTTCAGAAGGGCAAGGGAAATATTTTGAGTTCTTCATGATCCAAGTGAGGAATGAAGGAAGCTTAGATCAGTTGGAGACAGAAGAGCTATACAGAAGTCAGGTTGAAGAATTTAAGAAGTTCAGTCGGTGCAGCTTTCTTTTTAAGTAAATGTCGTAGTTTAGGAAGAGGGGGACTTTCAGGGTTGATGCATAGGTGTCTGACCTGGATTGCTGTTCAGATGGTGAAGGCCATAAACTGAATGCTGCTTATGCACCTTTCTTAACCAGTACTATCTCTAGGACATGAAGATAAACATGCTCGAGGCAGGCAAAGTGATACATTTTACATAATCAACTCTTTTGTTCTTAAGTTTTAATTTTGTTTTATGTCTATTGCTAATATATCTAAACATAAAAAATGCATTTATACATATCTTTTCAACTCTTCCTTGAAGCCCTCCTAATCTGTCATTTAAAAATTTTTAACTTTCACTTTGGCATTTATAGGTATATTGCCACATAGCTGCCATGAGTTTTGAATTATGTAGGGGTTTTACTTATATTTTCACTTTTCTTTGTTTTTGGTTTATGTCCTTACCTTTATTATTAAGCACTTGGGAGTGCCTTCTATTTCTTCTGTATCTTATTAAGATATCTTGTTTTGACTGATTAAAATGTCCATCACATAAAATGTAAATGTGGCTGCTGGCAAGGATAAACATTATGTAAACTTAAAACAACAAGCACATACTCCAGATCTAAAAGGTTAGATGTACTGGAAATTATTACTGTTCTTGTTATTACTACCTAAAGAAACTATCAGGAAATCACTACATTTGTAATTTTGTTATTTATCAACTATGTGCAGAGCACCAATAACTGAATGAAGTATTTGTTGATAAGAGCTTTTTCACAGTAATTATTTTCTCATTACTGCAACAGATAGAGCTTTCTGAAATAAAATGTAATCAAGTCTCTATCAGTAAGTCCAAACCAATCAGACTCATCTCATCCCAGTTTTGCTTATTGCTGATGCTGATCTTGAAATTCCTTGCCAGCTGCAAAAATATCCAGAAAACTATATGAAGATAATGAAATGTATGGTAATTTTTTCAGTCTTTTTAGTTGAACATAAATGTTGACAGAGCTGACAGTCTGACACACAGAAGCTCTTTCATATAAAACATGTCTGGTTTAGTATTCAAACACACAATCTTCTTACGTTCCCTTAAGTTTTACATTTTTTCCCCCATAAAGTGTCTTTTTTTTGTTCATGTTATTATGAGGTATGTGAGGTTCCACTGTAGTTTATGGTCTTTAACGTTTTTGACAAAATAAATAAAAGGAAAGAAAATGAATTCTTGCTTTCATATAAATCCTGTTAATATCTTTATTTTTAGACAAAGTTGCATTATGGATACAAGTTGGCTCAGTGTTTAAAATTTTGAGCTACTTGGTATCATATTTGGTATCCTTTTTATTATCTTTCATAGAGTATTATTTCAGAACAAATGTTTATGGCCTGATTTTTTCTCTTTTTTTTTTCTTTGCACGTATCTTTACTAGAAGAATTCTTTAATTCATTCAGCCTCATTATTCTATCTTTTACTAATTTTGACTTGTATTTGCTGAATTTTTTCAACTGTTCATTCAGGTCATTATTTAGTTCCATTTTTTTAATAGGTTGGCTGGGTTATTATATTTGTTCTATTTGCCTTAGTCTTTTCTTCAAGTATATGTCATCTATATGTTGAAAATCAACTATCTTTAAATGTATCCTCAACTCTCCTTGTTGTAGTCAAGTTCAGTATTTTTCCTTTCCGTTTTTGGAAAAGCCTGTCAAGTTTCACCCATAATTCCTGATTTGAATTTTACATTGTTTATTATTTACTGTATCTAGTGTTCTTTTGAATCCACCCTGGCTTTATAAATGACCTATCATTCTTTTACACAGCTGCCTCAGTATATTATTTGCCATGTTAGCATTTATACTAATTTCTTTGCTGCAGGAATCAATCACCAACCCTGAAATCTCTGTGAAACAAAAGTATGTATTTCTCAAGCTACGTATTTAACTTAAGGTGATGTGTGCTCTGCTCCATGCAGCCACTCGGTGATCCAAGCTGATGGAGCCCCACTGTTATTTACTGGCACCATGTGGGATATGTTCCATTTTCAATCACAGCACTGTGATTTAATTTTTCTGATTCATTGGCCACCAGTCTGTATGTGCTCACCAATCTGTATGTGCCTGGAAAGAGGAGAACCAGATATGTGTAAGCACTAGAAATCTCTACCAGAGCTTTTATGAAATCAGTGGTTTTTTAAAAAAAATTGTTTTGGGTTTATACAGCAGATACGATTTAACTTTACCTGTATTTTGGTGATAAAACTTAGATGTATGATTGTTCTCTTCCTGTAGTTCGGCAGAATCTAAATTCAGAGCATCAGAAAAACATGCCTTAATTTTAGTTAATGTATTAACATACTAACATTAGACTTATACAAAATATTACAGACATCTTACCTTATTTTCTCAAATTGAATACTAGTCAGTTGTCTCCTATAACACTTATTGGGTATTTTCATCACTGATTTGAATTGATCATCTTTATATAATAAATTCTCGTGTCTTTTAAGAAACTGACAGGGAAAATCATTACCTTTTTTTCTGAAATTTCTTTAGTGTTTATATATATTTAACCTTCAAGTGAATTTTAGCATAGTTTTATCAGTATAAATTAAGATTTCTTTAAAAAAAAAGTATAAAATGGATTCACCTCATCAATATTACCCATGATTAGTAGAAAGCCTTTAGAATTACATTTTATGGAATCAGATTTTTGGCTTCTAACCTTATGTTTGCCATTTAATAGCCACATGACCTTGGGAAAATACTAGGCTCTGTGTCTCAATTTCCTCATCTGTAAAATAGGGAAAATATTATCTACCTTATGGGGTTTTTATGAAGAAGATGAGTATTTGTAAAGCTCTTAGTATAATTTCTGATTCACATAAAGTTTTTTATTATACCTTTTAAAAAGACAAAGTAAATTAAAAGATAATGCTGGAATACAATAGAAATATGTGCGGTTTTTGAGAATACTATATAAAGAGAGATGTTCACATAGGAGGAAAAATATCCGTCAATTGTGAATGTAGGCAACATCATTCTTTCTGGTGTTGGTTGTTAGAGTGGATGTACCCGATGTGATATATGAGGCCATCTGAGATGAAAACATTTGATATTCCCAAAGAAACATTAAAATTCCAGTCAGGGGACCCATATATTCTTGGGAAAAGGCTATTATTGCCCGCCCTGAAAACATTGTTCTTCACAGTAAAGCTCACCTCTGAAAGTCTGTGAGTACTCATCTCTAGCAAAAATAAACTTATAGGATGTGAATTTTTTTTAACCAAAGATAGCGGTTCATTAAAAAAAAAAATTAGTGTGTACAGGCGTGCATACATATTATTCTGAATGTTTTGTGTCTGGATATGCTTGAAATTTAATGATTGTAATGCTGTTTAAACATGGTTTACTTTTTTAGATCAGACTTTATATTTGAACAAGAGTGAGATCTGCAGAAGAATAGCAAGATCTGATAATGTCCATTATAAATTAATATTAAAATATGGAGATATAGGAATTGAACTATAACTTTACTAATTACATGAGCAACTGAAACAACCGTGAATCATCTCATTTTAAAATGTTAAGATTCCCTTGTCTTCCACTGAAATAGCAAGAAGTACAGGAGATGAACTATTATTGCAATGTTAGCACATAGCAATATACCTTTTTTATTACAGAATCAGGGAACAATCCCCTGAGAGTCTTATTTGAAGTAGAATAGAGTGAATTTTTATTGATTTGTTATTTCATTTAAAACATCATTTTGCCCTTTTGCTCTCTTGTAGTATGAATGTTCAATAATAATACATTCTTTTTTGTACATTTGCCACCTAGGAATTTTTTTGGCTCAAAATCAGCCAGGTGTTTCCTCAGCCCACCGGCATCTTTTTTGTTTTGCCTAACAGCTGTAAGGACTGGTCTTCTTAATTATTTTTTGTGATGTGAGTTCAGGTCTTGATATCAGAGGTAGTCTGGGATCACTGACTGACTGCCCTTTACCAAGTGCTGTGTTATGGACATGTGCTTCTCATATTGTCCCTGGTTGATGTATGATGATGGCGACTGACCCTTGCCTGTTGTGTATGCCTGGTCACTGATCCAGAGACTCCACCTTGGAATGATGATCAGCAACTGAGCCTATGAGGCTGACAACAATCTGATGTAAAGGTGATAGTGCAAGTAAGACACTCATTTCATGGTCTGATTCAGCAGGGAGCATGGTTGTGATACAAGCTACATTTTCATAATCAAGGAAACAAATGACAAGACGGTTTGTTTCAAAGAGGATTATTTATCAAATGGTTCCCGTTGGCTTTAATTGGAAATACTAACATCAGTTTTCGATTGTTTTAGTAGGCTTGAAAAAGAAAGGCAGAGGATACAATTTTAAAATGGTGCAAAGTAAGATTTCTGTGAGTATTTAATTGAATTTAGGATTAAATTAGAAAGCATTTTTGGTTATTTCCTAAAGTTCGTCTCTCTGTGAAACTACTGTGTTCTACAGTGGAACTGCCTAGATGAGAATGTATTTAAATGAGAAGTATCACATCTTTTCCCCCATCATGTTTTATAGTCTCTTTACTTCAAATCTTTTTTCAGGTAAGAGCTTTGATTATAAGAGGATGTGATTTGTGTTACACTGATTGCATTAAACTAGAAGTTAGATTTTTGCTGTCAGCTGGCAACTTTTTGGTGAGAATGTGTTCATTTTCATTCTTAGTATCTCATTTGGCCCTTTTCTTTCACTCTTATAAGAGCTCAGTTTACTATACTTTGTACTGGATTCCTAGCACACCCTGGCCCAAGCTGGAAGAATAGGATTGCGTATAGTGAATGCGCATCTTTCAAAATTGTATTTGTAATGGAAGGCCTCTCTGAGAGCCTCCTTATTATAGATCACCCTTCGTGTCCCTACATGTAGCCAATGTTGGATTCAGGTGTTTTAGATAAGAGCTCATTTTATTTCCTACTTCAGATCTCAAAATTTTACATGACCTTTAAAGGGGCCATGGTATTTTACCTTTAAAAAAATGTATATATCAATTCTCAGATAGTACTTTGGAAGAAAATGTATATTTTGAAGCTACACAGTGAATTCTACGTAATTCTCATTTGGTTTTAAATAAATCCTTAGGTTACGACTGTCAATATTTGACTTCTTTTTGAATTACATAAAGGACTTGGAAATACATGCTAAAACATACATGGTAATGCAAAGCAGAAAAATACATACAATAAAAAATAATGAAAGCGTTTGTAATGAAATGGCACATGATGATATTCGCTTCAAAATAATTTTGGGTGAGAAAAGAGGCGGGGGTCTCGATTAAACTACATTGGCCATGATGTTTTGGATACACAGAGATTCATTATGCTGTTCACTTTATTTCTGTATCCTTTGAAAATTTCTGTAAGTAAAAGTAAAAATAAAATGCCCTTAGTCCCACTTCTCAGAAATAACTATTTCTTCTGCTGCACATATGCATGTTCACAACAAAGCACACTTACACTTACTCACACTTTTTATTTAAATAAAATTGGACCACTCACAGGTTGAGTGTCCCATAGAGACTCCAGTGGAGACTCAGATTGCTCTTCTGAAATGCCAGCAAACTCGTGTTCGGAGTGTCAATTTGAAATTTGTTGACTTGTCGTTGGCTGGTCAGGTTAAATGAGTAAGCAAAGCCACTTGTGTACTCAATTTTGGGGATTCAGGCTCCAAACACAATCAATTGTTATATACATTGATACTAAACTGTGGCTAAAACTTAGAATTTGCTTGTGTTGGTGTTGTGTTTAGACATAGCTTGCATATCTTCTGTGGGATGAGATGTGGGGAAAAGAGTGAAAAAGCAGAGGAAGTTACCCCTTTCTCATCCTCTTTTCCTTTGTACTGTTTACTCCTTCTTTCTTTAAAAAAATAAATGGAGAGAAAACTCAGTAGAACTTCAGAATGATTTAACTCAGAGAATGAGGAGTGAAAGAACTGAACTGCTGCTTGCTTCCCTTTTTCCTCGCCCCTTCATATCTTATACCCTAAGCCCAAGTGTTTGTCAGTTTCATTCATGTAAGTTCTTTATCCCTACCCCAGGCAATACAAAAATATTTTTCTTAAAAATAAAATTTCTAAGACATCCTGAGGTAATGACTCAGGGGATTCTCCAGGTGCTACATCTTCTAGAATGATAATTTCTCTACAGACATTTAATTATGAATCTCTTATTTGCTTCAAAATATCTGAAGTGTTCTTTTTTCAACTTAGGTACTTGGCAGAAATTCAGCCTTGTATGAATGGCTTTATCCATTAGAAGTATGTGAGAAGCATTCTTGGTACAGTTAGCCCTCATCTATACTAAGATTCAGAACATTACAGGATGGTATAGGCCCAGGTGTGGAAAAGAATCATGTTGATTATGGGAAATTTACTTAGATTCATGAAGTAAATGGTTGCATAGTTTGAAAAACCTTTTCTCAGTACAACCCAGGACTAGCCTTCCTCTGCATGGACAGTCATTATTTAATAATTTTTTAGTACTTTAGGCAAGTAAAGTTCTCAGGACCCAGAGTATACCATTTCAGATACCATGCATTCTCTTCTTGCCTATTTGTTTAAACATTTATTCTTTATTAACATTTGATTGTTATTTTATCCTTGCTACACTATAATAATAACAAAATTGATGTAGCACTTGTGAAGCAGTTCTTGGCACTGAGCACTGGTGGCAATACACAAGAAAAGAGGGAAGTGTGATGCTAAGCAAACAGTCTATACTATAAAATTATCAGTGAGTTGAATTATAGAATCTTGGAGCAAACAGATTTGTGTATATTTTTTAAGTCATTGACCCATGTTCGTTCATGGTATAGGGCAGGAACTTGGAATATTTTGAGTAATAGCAGAATATTTTAGAGCCTAACCTGGGTTTTTAAAAGCTCTATATTTTAAAATTTAAATTTATTATTAATTATACTCTCAGGTTAGTTGTTGGCTTGATATTATAGATGAGACTTTTAAATGATATCACTGCAAAAAAACATAATTTGTGATGAATGATTTTTGTCAGTAATTCACACTTTAAAAACCTGTGCTTGGTTGACTATAACTAAGGATTAAGTAGTTTTTAGTTTTAATATTTTTATGTTTTATCATATTTTATATTGACTTTATGACTCCATAAATGATTTTTCAATATCAGAAGATATCTCAACATTTAGTAAAAATCTTAATGTTTCCTTCAAGTATTATTTATTATCATAAGTGTCTACTTCTGTTTTGATTCTCCAACTCAAATACTGTAAGAAATCAGTAAAATTGTCATGTGCTTTGTTTGAGGTTTCGGTCGTGTAAAATAAATAAATTTCTGTTGAAAATTTTCACTGATTCCTGGACCCATGTACAAAGTAGCAAAATTTTTTGAAAAATATTGCCAAACCAAAACAAGACACTTTTTTTAGCCAGCATCTATGAGGTAAACAAACTGAGACTACTCCTAATATTAAGTGGGTAGGTCGCTTAAAGTAAATTTTTGATTGAGTTGGTCCTTGGAGATAAGGAATTTCCATTATTTCAAAGGAACGATATTTAATAAAAGCCAAATTCTGAAACATCTTTTCCGAACTGTGTGTTTGACATCTGTGAGTTTGATTTCTCAGACCCAATTTCCTTCTAATGTTCTTCCCTTCTGAATTTGATTTTTCCTTTAACAAGAAGAAAAGCATTTCCTTCTAGATTAAAGGTTAACTTGCAAACCAGAATGATGGAGTAAACTCTTTTATTCCTCCAACTTGGCCAAGAGAAGTCTTTTTTTTTTTCTAATATTTGCTTGCTTTTATAGAAAATCAGGCACTCTCACTTATTGAGGAATTAGCTTGGAGTTACTTCTTCTTTTTTCATTTGCTCAGACCAGGTACTAGGAAAAGGTGTTTTCTGAGATGGGGAAAATATTCCATTTGTTTCTTAAAATTGCTTTGAGTTTCGTTGGAAAGGTGGGGATTTGTGAAGTATTTGAGTTACCTCTTTCTGGCTATGGTAGCAGAAATGCAGATCTATTTAATTGTTCACCTCCACTCTTAACATATTTTCTACTTCTTAGATTTATTTTCTAGACCCCAGAGCTACGGATAGCCTTGAACTCTCTTCCATTATTTTATGCCCTCTCTACCATTTCATCACCTTCTCTTTCCTACTCTCTCTGGCTCCTTGTTCTTTTTTCTCTTCTCTTTTTTCTTTTTTCTTCCTCTCTTCTCTTCTCCCACTTTCCCACATGCTTTTTCTCCCTCTCTCTCTCCCTTCTCTACCTCCCTCTACCTCCTTCTATCAGCTCTGTTCTAGAATATGTAATTCCAAAACAGCAGTGATTAAGTTAACATTAACATTACATCATTAAATGCCATGGGCTCTTAAGTCACTGCAGAGTTGATATCAAATGATGAAATGACAAATTTAAATATAAGACTATCAAGAATTTACCTTAATGTAGCAATTCACTTTTGTGGTCATAAATTTTAATTAATGTGTTCTAAGGAAATAGCTTCAGTGGAACTAGGGCAAATATGTGAGATTATAAGAACCTAGAAAATGAGACAAACTGCTTTCCTTGTTGAAGAATATAAGAGATTTAGAGCACTATTCAGACTCTGCCATTGCTAAGGAGTTCCAGGACACAGCCAGTCAGCTTGATCTAGGGGTGGTCTAGAAAAGTGAGACAGAATATCAGGCTAAGTCAGGATTCTAGGCTAAGTCATGCCAACAGGTATATCTCAGCAAAACTGGGAAAGAGAAATACTGTTAAACTTTCTGAAATTGGAGGTTGGTGAAGTAGAGCAGACTCAAATCCTGAATAAAACAGTTACTGGGATACTCTTAGAAAGATGTCATGTGGAGTAAGTGTCATATCAGTTAGGTGTAGTCCAAGTTGATATTAAAAATAATTTTGCCCACCCAACATGATGTAGCTTAAATAAGAAAGAAGTGTTTTAGAGTGTGTGTGTGTATGTGTGTGTGTGTGTGTGTGTGTGTGTGTGTGTGTGTGTGTCTGTCCACATGTGTGTATTAAATTCTTATGTGGCAGTCTAAGGGTAGTCCAGGGCTGGTGTTTTTCTGCTCAAATAGACATCCAGGGACTCAGGCTCATTCAATCTTATTGCTATGTCTTTCTCAATATGCAACTTTCATGTCATGATGCAAAGTGGCTGCTCTAGCGTTCACCATCACATATATACTCCAGATAGTGGGAAGAGGAAAGGTCAGGTGAGCACAAAACCATTCTTTCTAAGAGCAGTGACACACATCAGTTCTTAGCTTTCAGTAGCCAGACATGTGTCATATGGTCATACCTCTATGCAAGGGAGGCTGGGAAGTGCCACTAACTAAGGAGTTGTTTATCTGTTTACTTTGCAACTTTTAATTTGGGATTTCTGCTATTAAAGGAAGAAGGGGATAATACATATTCATGAAAAAGCAGTGGTCTCTTCCAGAGGTATTATGTATAACCACTGCCTTGGATGACTCTAAGCTACTGATTCAGATTCTCATTGTGCCTGAAGAATATCATTTTCTCACCTGCTATAATTGACAGATAGAGGACCTCATACCTGAAAGTGGTACCATCTTAAGAACTTGACATGGGGCTACATGGGGGAAAACAGTAAGGATAGTCACCCCACTACATTGTGAGTTTATTAGGAGTAGATGCTGCATGGTACTTAAATTTATAATCCCAGAGTTTAACACAGGTTTTAGCCTATATTTTATGACTGAATGAAAAGATGAAAATACATCCATTAAGAGGATAAAAAAAGAAGGGCTACCATATACAGAAAATGTTACAAGGGCTTAAATTATTTAAATCATCATGTTTATTTTTATTTTATGTTTTTGTTTTCTGATGATTCTAACCTTCTCTTCCATGATTTGGGTTAGAATCAGAGCTATCAGTATGATCTCATGGTTTTTTAAAATATATAAGTAGTTAGATATAAACATAAAGATAGATTCGTTTATATGCATATGTTGATATATGTACATATATGTCTTAGCTTTGTCTGCTTGAAATTGAATTCCTGGTAGCTTTATCTGCTTGAAAGTGAACACCCCTAACACTAAGATCTTGATTTCTAAGTACCATTCTCTAATAAAAGGTACTATCTTCTGGGAGAAATGGTTGATTTCAGGGTTGAGAAAGGGAAAATACAAGCCAAACCTGGAACATTTTATGTTGTCAGAAATTAAGTACTTAAAATGTGATTTTGAGAAAAGGGTAAAATCATTAGGATGACATAACAATTATAAATGTATATGCACCCTACATTGGAGCACTCAAATATATGAAGCAAACATTGACAGAGATCAAAGGAGAAATAGATAGCAACACAATAATAGTAGATTTCAATACCCCACTCACAATATGCATTTCTCAAGTGCACATGAGACATTTTCTAGGATAGACCATATCTTGGGCCACAGATGAAATCTCAATAGATTTAAAATGATAGAATTCAGATAAAATACTTTATCTGACAACAGCAAGAAGTTAGAAGTCAATAACAAAAGAAAAACTGGGAATTTACAAAATGGTGGAAATTAAACAACATATTTTTAAAGAACCAATAAATCAAAGAAGAAATCACGAGGGAAATTAGAAAATATTTAGAGACAAATGAAAATAAAAACATAACACTTCTGGGGTGAGGGCTGCCCTGGTTTGTCATAGCCAGGTCTGTTCCTCAGAGTGAGGCTGTTGGAGAACTGCTCTCCTTACCACACTGGCTCAGCACTGCACCTCCAGGTGCTTCCCAGGGAGAGCCTGTGTCTCCTGGTCTCCTGCTGGGTGAGCAATACTGTAGAGAACACCAGATCCTTCACCTCTTGGTTGAAATACCTATATGTGTGCATGTGTGTGTATAAATATATATGCCATTGATTTGCTGTGGGATGCTCAGAGATGTTGGTAGTCATTTTATGGTAATAGGAAAGGCACCAAATGCATTTTAACTTGTAGCATGCCCTTGAAGTAGACCTCAGCAGGTTGGGCCAAGTTACCGACAGTTCGCATATTGAATAAAGAGAAACTTGAAGGAGAAGCAAGAAAAAAAAAAAAGAAAAAAAAAAACAACAAATAAACAAAACTCACAACACAGCAAAACTTAAGAGATGAAGCATAAGTGGTGCTGAGGGAATTTATAACTATAAATGCTTATATTGAAAAACAAGAACTATCTCAAATCAACAACCTAACTTTACAACTTAAGAAACTAGAAAAAAAGAAAAATGAAACCTAAAGCTAGCAGAAGAAAGGAAATAATATGAAGATTAGAGCAGAGATAAATAAAGAATAGAGAAACAGAGAAAAATCAATGAAACAAAAAATTCGTTCTTTGAAAAGATCAACAAAATTCACAAACTTTAAGCTATATGGACTAAGAAAAAGAGAAAACTCAAATTATTAAGGTCAGTAATGAAAGTGGGGACAGTACTAATTCTGTAGATCTAAAAGGGATTATATGAGAATGCTGCCAATTGTACACTAACAAATTTGATAACCTAGATGAAATTGACAAATACATAAAAACACAACACCTTCCAAGACTAAATCACAAAGCAGAAAATGTGATCAGACCCATAACTATTGAGATTGAATAAGTAATCAAAAATTTCCCAACAAAGAAAAGCAGTGCACCTGATGGCTTCACTGGAGAATTCTACCAGATATTTAAAGAACGAATACTTATCCTTCTTAAACTTTTCCAAAGAGTTAAGGAGGAAGGAGTACTTCTTAACTCTTATTTTTTGAGGCCAGCATTACTCTGATACCAAAGCCAAAGACAGTACAAGTAAACCACAGATCAGTAACCCTTATGAACATTGATGCAAAAATTCTAAAACAAAAACAAAAACAAAAACAAAAAAACAAACCCCACTAGAAACAGAATTAAGCAGCATGTTAAAAGAATTATAGACCATGAGTACATGGGGTTTATTCCTGGAATGCCAGTATGTGTCAACATAAAAATCAATGTGATATGCCACATCAACAGAATGAAAGAAAAAACTCACACGATCATCTCAATCGATGATGCAGAAAAAGCATTTGGAAAAATTTAACACCCTTTCATGATAAAAACACTTAAACTAGGAATATAAGGAAACTACCTCAACCTAAAAGTCATGTATGAAAAATTCACAAAAAACATCATACTCAATGGTGAAAGCCTGAAAGCTTTTCCTCTAAAGTCAGGAATGAAGTAAGGGTGCCTGCTTTTTCACTTTTATTCAAGATCTAGCCAGAGCAATTAAACAATAAAAAGAAATAAAAAATATCCACATTGGAGAGGAAGAATTAAAATGATCTGTTTGCAAATGATATGATGATATGTGTAGAAAACCCTAAAGATTTCACAGGAAAATGTTAGAACTAATACATGAATTCAGCAAAGTAGTAGGATACAGAATCAATGTACAAAACACAGTTGTACTCATATTCACAATGAATAATCTGAAAAGGAAGTCACAAAACAATTCGGTTTACAAGAGTTTCAGAAAGAATAAATTACTTAGAGTTAACTAAGTTGGTGAAAGACTTGTACAATGAAAACTACAAATTATTGCTGAAGGAAATTAAAGAGGACATAAACAAATGGAAATATATGTTCATGGACTAGAAGACTTTATATTGTTAAAATGTCAATAATACTAAAAGTGATATACAGATTCAGCACATCCCTATCAAAATTTCAATGACATTTTTTGCAGAAATAGAAAAACTCATCCTAAAATTTATTTGGAAATTCAAAGGACCTCAATAGCTAAAACAATCTGAAAAGAAGAACAAAACTGGAGGATTCTCACTTCCTGATTTCAAAACTTACTACAAAGCTAAAATAATCAAAACAGTGTGATATTGGCATAAGACAAGTATATAGATCACTGGAATACAATAGAGAGCCCAGAAATAAATCCTCATATATATGGTCAAATGATTTGTGGAAAGGTGCCAAGATTATTTAGTGGGGGAAGAGACAGTCTTTTAAATAGTGCTGGAAAAAGTGAATATCTAGTTAAAAATAATGAAATTGGACCCTTGCCTAACACCATATACAAAAATTAACTCAAAATGAATCAAGAATCTTAATGTAAGACCTAAAACAATAAAACTCATAGAAGAAAACATAGGACAAAAAGATATCATCGACTTTGGCATGATTTCTCAGATATGACAAATTAAACCTCATGATTTTTTTAAATTGTGCATCAGAAGATCCTGTAAACAGTAAAAATACAATCCACAGAATGGGAGAAAATATTTGCATATCATATATCTGACATGGGATTAATATCTGGAATATATAGATAATTCCTAAAACTAAACAACAACAACAAAAAACACCTGGATTAAAAAATGGGCAAAGGGCCTGAATAGACATTTCTCCGAAGAAGATAAATGAATGGCCAGTAAGCATATGAGAAGATATTAAACATCACTAATCATTAGGGAAATGAAAATCAAAACTGCAATGAGATAAATACCACCTCACATCCATTAGGGTGGCTACTATTAAAAATAAACAACAACAAAAGATGTTGGTGAGGATGTGGATAATTGGAACTCTTGCATGCTTGGCGGAAAAGTAAAATGGTATTGTTGCTGTGGAAAAACAGTATGGAGGTTCCTTAAAAAATTAAAAACCCACTTCTGAGTACATACCCAAAATAATTGAAAGCAGGGTCTTAGATATCTGTACATTCTTATTCATAGTAGAATTATTCACAATATCTAAAACATGGAAGCAACACATAAGAAAATAGAGTATTGGATTATAACTCATAGAATAAAGCAAATACACATACTGATATAAATATAAATAAGTAATTGAATACATAAATCACAGAGAAGGGACAACTTTTCCTTAGTAAAGAATTCCATTAAGTCCATAAGCTCTCTAAAACCATTTATAGGGAGGCCTGTGTATTTTTAATGACACAGTGAAACCATTTGTATTAAAGAGGACAACTTTTTCCATGGGTGTCAGGAGTTTATCTGATTAATCTGCAACTAGAGAAATGAAATAAGAAAGTGTTGGCATAGGAAATTAAGTGTTTCTGAGTAAAAGGTGAGTCCCTGGGTACAAAAGATGGGGAAAAAAAGATAAACAAAAGAGCATTAGCTGGAGTGAAACAGCTTGGAACTTCACAGGAAACAAGTCTTGAGGGAAGATGTGTGGCTGAGAGATTTACATTGGAAAAATTTGGGCTTGCAATTAAAAACATGTCCTTTCTCTGGGTAGCCAGGAACAGACCATTTTGAGTTAGAAAATCATAGAAATTTAGATGTCCTTTAGGTTCCTTTTACAGAGGAAGAACCTAAAGACCAGATGGGAACGATTGACTTAAATCATAACTATTTCCTGCTATTATATTGTTAATTATTGTACCGTGATTTGTTGTTTTAAAAAAGTTTTCTATTGAGATAAGGAATGGCAAAATACCTTGAAAATTATGACATAATGTACAAAAGTGGTTAATAAGCTTCAAAAATCAATTCTTCCTCTATATCTATGAGGTATTATTATGACCTTCCTTTCACTCATCCAACAAATATTTCCTGAAGGTCCACTGTTCCAAGAAGGAGAGTAAAGTGAGTAACAGCCCACTTTTAACTCAGAATCAAGCTGCCTGCTTCCACCATTTATTACCCATATGACCTTCAATAGGTTATTTTACCTTCATATGCCTCAGTTTCCTTGTCTGTAAAATGGAGTGATTGAAAGTCCCAAACCCACAGGTTTTTGGCAAGGAGGTAATGAGATGGTTTTTAACACTGAGTATGGCTTATGGAAAATGCTATCATCTGTAGTCCATTTGAAAGAAGAGAATCAGGTTGAATAACAGATTCTTCTATCAGATTACTGTCGAAGCAGAGTTTAAATCAGATAGAATTTATGTTCCTTCTTCTGGGCTCACTGCATATTTTTAGGTCCTGGAAGAACACTAACTAGTCCTTACAAGCATATCAAAGAATTATCTTTATTGAGATGCTAAAAAGTTTTTTCTGTACTATTGCTGAGCAAACTCGGTAAGAAATTTCCTCTATGAAAGCCATTAAAGGAAAATATATGTAGTACTTTAATATAGCTATTTTTCTTGTTAATCTGAAATGGTAGTCTACTATGTGAACTAATGTTCTACAATGATTTAAGTAAATAGAATACATCTTTATATTTTAATGCAGAAGTTGTCAGATATTTCTACAGTGTTTCCTGTTTGCAATTTAAGGCAGTAAGTTATGCTGTTCATTGGAACCAGTATTTTCCTCCAGAAAGTAGCATTGAGGTCACCTGTTTTTGGTTACTCTTTGTTTACTTTGTTTTGTTTTAAAATTATATCATACTAGCTGCTCTCTATCACCTGATTGTCAAAGGTAAAGCTGTATCATTTAATGAGGAAAGAGATGCCTTCATTCTTCATGAATGGATGTAAATCTGTGCAAAAATTAATAGGGACCCACTCCTGCTCCCCAGACAAACCTAAATCATTACCTCTCACCAGGTCCTTCCATTGGAAACTTCTCTACCTTTCTGAGTCAGGGGTTGTAATATAAAATGTGTCAATCATGTTTAAGGAATAGGTAATTATTATAAATGCGTTAAATAATTAGTTTTAAGATAATGGCAAGTGGAAGACCTGGAGCAAATTGAGAATGCGTGTTTTGCCTAACAACAAAACAAACAAAAAGCAAGAGAAAAAAACATAACGCTCCTCCTGACCAGCTCACACCATCAACACACACTCTCTGATGCTTAAATTTCTGGTCAGGGAGGCTATCAGAAGCCCTGTTAGATGTCCTTTTCTTCAAGATTAAGGTGAAGAGCTGTCTTTCTTCATGAATACTTTCCCATGGTCTTTTCTCATTTTAAATTATGCTTCAATAATTAAATATAATGATTTTACCAGCATTTTTCTAACGTTGATCATTAGGATCAGGATTAGCTTGCCATTTTCAAAATCTCTTTCCTAGAATATATTCAAGAAAATGTCATTTTATTGTTCCCTTATAAATCAGAGTTGGCTTTTAGTAGGTATTCAATGCATATTCATTGAATGAAGGAATACCTGACTCTTTTGATAAATAAGAGGAGCCATTTATAATTAATACATTCATCACTTGTAAATAAATTACACGTAGCTGAAGAGCTTTGAAACATCTAGTGCTTATTGAAGTACTATTTAAACTATTGATTTGGTCTGAAATCCTTTTTAAAACTAATATTAGATAAAAATTAAGTACAATATAATTCTAATTTCTGAATATAAATTGCATTAGTGTGGGTAGATTAATAATGATTCAGATGTTTAAAAATATTATGTTCCCTCATTAAATAGTCTTTTTTGTTCGATATTTTTGTATTATGTAAAGAGCTAGATTTTTCAGAAAGACAAATGTAGAATAATCCTTCACAAAAAAATCGTCTATTAAATTGATTGGTTGATATAGTCTTTTTTCTTTCTTCTCTTCCTTTTTCCTTTTTTCCTTTTATATTTCCACGATCATTTGTTAAACTATGTGCAATGATAACTTACTCTTGAAGAATAAAAATAAGATAGCTTAACTGTTACTTAAGTAACTCATTGTCTAGAGAGGAACTAAAGTACATGTGAATATATCTCATTTGACTATATATTTCTCTAATTACTTAACACTCAATTTATCATGAATGTTTAAACATGAATGAGTTTATCTTTGTATCTTACTATTATGACTTGATACCTAACATTTATGAACATGTTAAAACAAATTAGTAATTATTGAAAACTTTTTCATAATGATATTAGGACTTATATAAAAATCTAGTCCATTTGATTGACTGTGTAAAATATACCTTACATCTTACTGAATACCCTTGTGCAATGGCTTGTTGTATATGCCAGCATAAATGGAAACCTAAAACATTTTTGTGCCATTTTCTTTATTCTGACTTTATCAGTTCAACCAAATTCTATTGATGTATGTGGAAACAAAAGTAAAAGGCTGTAAATATGTGAAGGCAACATTCCAGTAAAGAAGATGACAAGACATGCAGTGCTATGGGGGGATAGGGCCAAGGGATCCTGTTGTTTTGGTCAGGATAACTGTGATAATAAGAAATTCCAATGACAGTGGTTTAACACAACACAAGTTTATTTCTCACTTGTGTTATTGACTGATGCGGGTCAGGCCACTATCCTGATGACTGTCCTTCAATAGTAACTTGGTGATTCAAACTGCTTCCCTTTCAGATGCACAGATGGGGTAGAGTGTTAGGAATTCACACTACCTAGTTTCTGATGAGACTTTTGCTATTGGTGAGAACTAAGCAATGTAGTTCCAACCCTGAAGAAAAAAATATGCACTAAGCAGGGTTTCTACTGAACACAGAATACCACCGATTTTTCCCAAAGGGCTTCTTCTCTCCCCATAATTTTACAAATCTTACTACATAAAAAAATGACCTCTATTGAGTGCTAGTCATTCTTTGATATCTCTTGAAAATTACCATTGATCCCTCCAGTAGGAAATATCTAGTTTTATATGCTGGCCAGACTTCTGATTCTCTACGTAACATTGAATTTCTGATATTCAACAGATAGCATTTGCTCTTTGTATTGCATTAATCCCCAAAGGTTGGATATAATAGAAAGTATAGACCATTGGGCTATAAAATAGTAACAAATCATGACTTATGATGATCTGACATCAAGGAGGGCCGAGACTATCTCTTAAGGAGAGCGTGCTTCTACTCAGAGTATATAGGTTGCAAGGTAGTCACTGAGATAGTGAAGGGCCTTGGTTAAGAAAGTGGCAGAAATTAGGAGGCGATGTATAAATTCTTAGAATACTAAAGCTGTAGAAATCTTTAGAGAGTATGTATTTGACCTTTTTATGTGGAAGATTGGGAGAATGAATTGAAACCATGATGATGAGTTATACATAAAAGTTTTGAAAATTTCTAATTTCAAATTCATGAATTCCAAATTGTTTTATTAATACATCATCAGATCTTCTTTCTTTTCAATATTATATATTGCTTCAATAATGTTGCCTAACTTCCTCCTACTTCTTTCCCACAAATTCAATAGCTTAGAACAAGAGGCATTTATTTTCTAGTTAATGGGTCGGCTGTGATTCAGCTAGGCTTGACTGGGCTTCTCATCATGCTGCGGGTTAGATTTAGGTCTTCTCCATATACTCCCCATTTCTTCATGGACCAGTGGTTACCCAAGGCATGCTGACCCTAGGAAGGCAATTATTCCACTCTTCTTTTGTTGGACAAGACAAGTTCCAGACACTGAAGCTGGGGAGATGAGAGAATATTTACTGAAAATAATCCAGTCTGTCATGTTCTCCATTAGGCCAAGATTTCTCTGTTGTTTAGGATAAAGGCTAATCTACCATAACAAAGAGAGTACTATGGTTCAAACAAAATTGAAGTTCATTTTTCACTCTCCTAACAATTTATGTATTTGGGCGGGGGATGAGCATGGATAGAAATTCCTTCCCCTAGGAGGATGTATATAGAAAACCATCTTTCTATAGGAAGAAAACTAGAAAAAAACTTAAAAATTTTTCTTAGCTTACCAGTTCTCAGTATATTTACATTTATCGTTACCTTGATGGAAGATTGTTTGCTCTTCCAACAAGAAACAACCCTGTGTTCCAAATCTCCCTTAGGGGAGACTGTACTCTCTAAAGAACCGAGTCCATATTAGACCAAATGTAAGAATCTGACCAAATCAAACATTTGATTAAAATTATGTAATAAGTCACTATATATTCATAAGCATTTGTCATAATTTTGTTCACATAATGTGTGCCTATCATCTGGGTTGTGACCTGAGTTATTGGAAATATTGCGTGTGTTTTTCCCCTTTCTTGAGAGTTAAGAAACTCCATTTCAGAACTATTACTGAAGATCGAATTGATGTCAGCCAAGAAACTGCAATTTCCTGTCACTTTGCCTTGAATGACTACATTGAGTTTTCAGGCAATAAACAAATTTAGCTAAAAGATGCAAGCTTTTTTCTACTTATCATTAGTACCTAAGAATATATATGTTTTATACTGTTCCATCTCCATTACACATACAATTATTGGCTCAGAGTGATATTCAACCCTCCTTGCATCCTTTTATCTTGATCTAATCAAGTCCAAACTTCCTGCTGAAAACCTGTGTGTGTTATAATTGTGGGCTACAGAGCCAATTTATCTGATAAAGGGAAATAACCTACCATTTCCAGTCTGCAGAACGAAGCAGAACAGCTGTGTTGCAGGGAACATAATGCTTTCCCCTGCTGTTTTTGTTTCTCAGGCATTTCACGGGTGGGAAAGATGGTGTTTTACAAGACCTTAGTTTGTGAAGTGCGATGCAGGACAATTTTTTTTAAATACTTTTCCTGAATGTTAGATATACAAGAGAATTTGTTTTGTTTTACACAATTGGGTTGCAGTTTTCTAAAAAGTAACTAAAAAATTTAAGTTACATGATTGTTGACTTTCTGGCTGCCAGGTTCTCAAAACAGGAGAAATTTATGTGTGGGGGTGTTTATGGAGCAACCAAGTAGCACCAAGGCTCTGTTTAATTAGATTAGGTGGAGCATAATGATTTCCTGAGATTAACTTGATGAAGTCCAACTCCTTAGCCAAGGGAATGAGCTAGAAACTCAGCTTAGGGGGTTGGAGGCAGGGCAGAGCTTCGTACATCTTTTCTCTTCCTGGTCCTGGAACAATCTCTGAGAAGTAGGAGGTTCTGGGGGAAAATGTTATTAAAGGAAGAATTCCAAAGAAGAGACCATCTTTTCATGGTGACTGTCATGAGCTTACACCATGGTCAAGTCAGGCATGTTCCAAAGCTACTTGGTATAGTGACAGTTTCTCTCAATAGGAGATCTAGGGCCAATCTTTCCTCTTGGTGGATTGAGCCAGTGCATTGCAATACATTTGTCATCTTTCCCCTCCTTCTTAGTAATGCCAGCAGTTCTCTCCAGCTAATGAGACAACCCAAAAAAGACCTCACCCTGGGATATTGTCAGATGCCATTTGTGGGGAGGTCCTAGACCTGCAGAAAACCATTTGCCGTAGTCCCAAAGTTGGATGCTGGTTGACTGATTGTTCTGTTACAAACACCTTTACATTCTATAACATCTCACTTTTGTTGTTTTTTAACATTTTTTATTTTTATTGTGAACTGTTTGAAGTGCTAAGAAAAACAGTGGATAAGTAAAGAGAATACATAAAATTAATTTCCATGTACTCCACATCTAGCTTTGCCACATTTAACATTTTGTTCCCATTGTAATCCCCCCAACTTCATTGCCATGTCTTCACCCAAGAGGGAAAAACAAACCTGCTTTTCTGACTTAGGATGTATCATTTTTTACATGTTTTTATGCTTGAATCATATTTATGTGTATTTATAAGTGGTATTTAGTGTTTCTTTATATGTTTTTGTACTTATAAATGATATCATACTCTATACTTGAGCAACTTCCTTTCTTGATGCATAATTATGTTATCAAATTTTGTCTATGTGGAGCCCTAGATCATTTATTTTAAATGCTATAAACCCTGTCATACAAATATGTCACAATTTACTTATACAAATTTCTGATACTGGATATTTGGAATCTTTCTGATTATTTTAACCAATGCCAAGGCTGCATATTCTCATACATGGTTTTTAGTGTATGAATTTCTGCTAGGGATTCAATTGATGTATCTTACAAATTACTCACTGTGGTGCTTGCACTGTACCGGCACAGTAGTTGCACACCCATTAACAGTTCATAAAAGTTTTAGTGTTGTCATATCTTTTCTGACAGTTGTTATTGGTAGCATTGCAAAAATTTTAACAATTAGGTGAGACACAGTGTCTCTTAAAAAATTTTGTATTTCCCCAGTTACTCCCTTTCATAATGCTTATTGGGCATTCATGTTTTCCCTTGAGAAAATTGCCTACTCATATATTTTGCTTCTTTTTCTACTGTAATGTCTTTTTTGTAGTTTTTTGGTAAGAATTCTGTTTATAATATGTACACACACTTATACATATATGTATACTGTAAATAAATTTTCACAGTCCTCTCTGGCTTTTCTTTTCGGTGTTATGTGTTCACTTTTTGTTTTACAGATGGTTGTAATCAATTTTATTGATCTCTTTATTAGAGCTTGTATTTTTATGTATCGTGTAAGAAATCTTTTTCTACTAGCCATATTTTTTCCAGTTGTTCCTGAATCATTTTTTAAAATCAATTCTTTTCTCATTGGATTGCATATTCATTAATATGGGTGTATCTATTTCTATTTCTGAGCTATGTATTCTGTTCTAATAATCAATTTGCCTTTTTCTTTGTCTATGACCTATCTGTCCTAAATATTATTGTTGTATATAAATCTTAATATCTCAAAAGTATGCATGTTTCAAAATTGTCTTGGCTTGTTGTATCCCTTTGTTCCTACATATAAATTTAATAATCAGCTTTTTAAGTTACATAATAAAGTTATATAGTGAAATTTTGAATGGAACTGTATTGAAATTATGAAATAATTAGAAGGCAACTAACATTTTTATGATATTGAATTCTCCTACCTATGTTGTATCTCTCCATTTATAGGGATACTTTTTTTTGATGCATAAAAGAGTTTTTTATATAAATATTTTAATATATTTTTCAAGTTTTATCTCTAAGGAACATTATATTCTATTTTTCTCTTACTAATGGAATCCGTAAATAATATTATTTATAAATAATACTAATGATTTATTTATTTTTAAACTTCATATAAATAGTATCATATTCTATATATTCTTATATTTATTAAGTATGATATTTTCTGTTGTAGATACTTGACTCCCTTCTATTTCTATTTCTATTTTTTAAAGTTTTTTTTATATGTAAATCATCAGTGGCTACTGATGTTTATAAAATTTTTTAACACTTTTTTATGGAAGTCATGTTATTCCAAGAGTTTTATAATATTTTTACAGTGGTAGAGTCCTTTATCATATGCAGCATTAGAGTGTTGAGTCTGGGACACACTGGTAGGAAGACAGGTGAAACTTCTGCCCTCTTCTACTGGAGCAAATTCTTGACCCTTTCCATTTGGGCCTGGATCCTTTTCTTTGCACTTTAGAAATGCTGATTGAGCCACACAGAGATTATTTTGCAATTTGGTATCAGAATTCAGAGAGTAAACAATGACCATTTCTGAATAATACTTAAAATTCCAAAAGAAATTTTCAATCATTTTTAAAATGATTTCTGGATCTATGATTTGTGTTTCTGTCAACAGTCTGACCACAGGAACTTTTCATTCTTTTATATTCTCTTTGACATGATTAGAGGTCACAGAGCCTGGGAGAAATGTGAAATAAAGCAAACTTTTTAAATTTTCTTCATTTCTAAGCACAAAGAGTCCAGAGAGCCTGAGATAGGATTTGGAGTTTGGGATGGTCAAAAATCTGTGTTGAATTGAGTTTCAATTTGGTCAATAACATGAATTTGGATATGCAAGCACAATTATCCCTTCCATAGAGCAAAAGAAAGGAATGAACAACTGCAACTTACAGATGGACCCTCTAGATTTAATGTTGAAAAAAAGAAGAAACAATTGAGTACACACTGTATGATTCCACTTAATATGAAGTTGCAAGAACAGAGAAAACAAATCTATAGTGATAAAACAGAGTAGTGGTTACCTTTAGGACTATTAAGGGAGAGGGATATGAGGGTTTCACCTGGAGTTTTGGAAATATTCTGTATCATCATATGAGTGGTAGTTAACTGAGTATCATAGGCTATACACTTAAGATTTTTGTACTTTATCAATGCATGTGACATTTCAGTTAAGAGTATGGCTAAAATAATAAGTTCAGAGAGAACCATTTCTAAACTATGCATATGTTTTTGGTAGAATGAGGAAATTTTGGCATACTTTTTTCAGATTTACTAACATATGAGATGCACACACACATCTCATATGTTTTCTTCAGAATTACATGAATCACTCAATGAATGATTACCAGCCTCCAGGCCTTGTGTCATACCTTGAGGGTTCTAAGAAAGTATATAGGGGCTGGCAATCTAATGTGGAACAAGTAAGTAGGTGAGTGTGATAGTATAAGGGGTGTATACACATGCTCATAGAACATTGGGGAAGAAGGGTCTAATATGTATGGAGTGGTGTTGGGGGCAGAAAGAAAGTGAAGACTTCACAGAGGAAATAGATTTGAGGAGACTTTTTAAGGATAAGCAGGAGTTTGCCAGTTGGATTGTGTGGCACTTATGGGTATGTTAGTTCTCAAAATATGAAATGACGTGCACTCAGGAACTCTAATATTTTTTTTTAAGTATAACTACAACAAAATATAAAAGGTAGAAGTGATAATATATGAAACTGGAAAATGAAAAATAGATCATGATGGGTAGAGTGTTGAATGACATTCTAAGGAATTTTTATTTTTCTCTTGTTTTTGGCTTTAGGTGTTAGGGAACCATTGAGGAATTTTTAGAGAACCATGGAGGAATTTTGATTAAGTGGTATGATCAAGTTTGCATTTTTTGGCTTGATTTTAGCAGTATTATATAAGACAATTATATAAGACAAGATTTATGATCACTTTATGTCACAACAAAATTCACAATTTAGAATATTATTCCAAAATATTTATTAACGCATTTTTTTCAAAGTGTCTTTCCCTTTATCCAAACCAAGACTTGAGTACCAGTGCTGCTCCCTGCCACACTTCTACCACTTGGAAAGGATGTTCTTTTTTCACTTTCTCCCCCACTCACTACGGTCTTATAAAGAAGATAGAGAATAGAGGAGAGGCATGGAGGTGGCACATTTCTTATTGACTCATACTGTTGTAAGATGTTGTAAGATGGCTTTATTCTTTTATCCTGTGGGATGTTTAAAACCTTTACATGATGACTTTCCTGAGATGTTTGAAGATCTCACAGTTAGGTTTCTCTGATCTCACCTTCCTTGACCATGGTAATGACTTCTCTTTGCACTATATATTTCAGATCTCTACTTAGCTTCTTTGCTCTGCGGTACCTATAGCTTCCTCCTGAAGGAGTCCCATTACCCTGGCAAATTACTCTTTTGAGCAGACTCCCTTTTATAAATCAATTTAGGCAAACATTCCTACTAAAATTCCATATCTTGTCTCTAAGAAGTATACATCTTTGATCTAAAAATCAGAGGAGACTACAGTTTACTTCTCAGATTATCAGTCTATGCTGCTGAAGCCCAGCCACAGGCACTGGGCTTCCATGTTCTGTCACCTGCAGGGAACATGTGTCAGGCTCCCTGAGTGGTCTCCTTAAAATCCCTGTCAGAAAGCTGGGCCGGAAAGCAGCACACACTCAAAAATTCTTTCGAACTCTCACTTTTATGACCTTCTTTCATCCTTAGTATGAGTGAGGGCCTTCTATATAAGTGTGAACAATATGGAAACCTCTCTTAAAATTATAGAAAATGAAACTTTTTATACTGTACATTAAGCGATTAGATTTCACTACCAAACCCAGCCTCTGGATTATACTGAGTAAGAGTGGCAGAGAATTAATATTGACATATTGACCATTACCTTCATATGAGAGAATAACTTTTTAGAATCATTTTAATATATAAATGCACTCTTTTGTTGGCAGCTGTTTTGGAGTTTTCTTATAAATGGTTTTTATTCCAAAAAGTTATCATAGGTCAGTCATATCATATTCTTCATTCATTTAAAATGAACTGAAGTCATGTTCAAATGAATTTTTATCTGCATAGTATTCCATTAAGTAATGCTGTCTACATGAAATGACCTTTTCTCATTGGTATAAACTCATCAATATTCTAAGATTTTGATGTTGGACATGTTTGAAAAGAATATGTTCATGCTCCTTAGTTTTATTTACATCTGACGCCCTACTGGACTGTAAGGCAAGGGTTAGATTTGAAATTTACTATTTTGGGCCTGTGCTGTATAGAGTGCACATTAGGTGCTTAGTACTACGTCACTTTTATATGTCTTTTTAGCACTGTAAAGGTAGATTTTAGGTAAGGTGGATAAATTTGAATAATTTAGAGCAATCATGATGCTTTTAGAAATATTTTATACTACTATAAACAAATATGTATAAAAGTATAGCTGGCAGACTTTAATAACTCATTACTCTAAAGAAAGTGGAAGATATATTGGAAGTCAGGAGATGAAGAAATTTTTTTGGCATTCAATAGACCCTGTATTGGTGAACTTATTATTGTTCTGAGGCAAAAGCCTTTGCCAAAATCAAACTGGTCATAGAACCTTAGAAAAGAACACAGTAATGACCACCAGTAATATAACATCAGTCTAACTTAGATACCTATTTGTTGCTTTTGGAGCGACAAGGGTGTACTAAAAACATAGATGTGTCTGAATTTTTTCTTAGCTAACATTTTTATCACAAAGTATTTTAAACATCAAGAAAACTGCACAGAATGTAAATGTATAGCTCAGTGTATTGTAATAAGGCTTAATAGCAATGTAATATCCACCCAAGTCAAAAAATGGCATGTTGATAACACTCTCAAACTCCTATCAAACCCCAAGTTCCTTTTCCTCCCGCTCAAAAAGTAACCACTATTCAGACTTTGAATACCATAGTTTAATTTTACAAGGTTTTTAAACTTTATATAAATTAAATCATACAATATATATTCTTTTGTTTTGAACTTCTTTGACTTCTTAATATTTTTGAGATTCATTGATATTGATATGTATGTCTGTAGTTTGTTCATTTTATTTAGTGTACAGTTATTTCTCATATAAATATATCACAAGTTATTTATCCATTGTAATGTTGATAGACTTTTGTGTTGTTTCTGAATTGTGTGTGTGTGTTTTTTTTTGGTCATTCTGAAATAATTTTTTTATACATTTCTCTTGATGCACATTTGCATAATTTTTGAAGAGTATATATCTAGGAATATTATTGTTGAGTTCTACAGTAATATGTGCATCTTAAATTTATTAGGTAAAAAAAAATTTTTTTGCAAGATATTTACACTTGTTTGACCGGCAGTGTTTTCATTGTTCCATGTCATTGCCAACCACTGGTAATCTTTTTTTTTTTTTTTTAATCCATTTAGGTAGATGAAAAGTTGTATCTCATCATGGTTTACATTAGCATTTTCCTAATTACCAATAAGGGTGTTCACTTTTTGCTGTATGTGTTTATTGGCCATTTGCACACTTCTTTTTTCACTTTTGATTTTTTCAAAAATTTCACAGAAAAAGACAGGTATAAAAATAAAAAATATAGGGAGGTCCTGTATACCCTATATACAGTTTCCCCAGTGGTAACATCTTGCATAACTGTAGTATCAAAGGCAGGAAATATTGATAAAATCCACATAGGTTACTCATATTTCACCAGTTTTATATACACTCATTTGTCTCTGTGTGTATTGTTCTGTGCAATTTTATCACATGTATAGATTTCCCGTGCCTAACCAATAGCAACCACTAATCTGTTTTCTATGTCTATTATTATTATTTTTAGAGTGCCTATTCAAATATTTCTTTCTGTCTGTTGTCTGCCTTTTTTTTTTATTTTTGGATATAGTTGTATGTATAACAAGTACCTTTTTTTACTCTATGGATTGTGTTTATATTTTCTTATCGGTGTCATCTGATGAATTAAAGTTTTTGATTCTAATATAATCATAATTATCTTTTTCTTTATGTTCAGTGCTTTGGGGCTCTTGTTTAAAAAATCTTTTCCTCTCCACCAGAACATGAAAATATTCTCCTAGAAGCTTTATTGTTTGTCACATGTAGATCTAAAATTACATGGAATTGATTGTTGTAGAGGTCAAGTTTAATTTTTTTTCCCACATGGATGTCTAACTGACCCAGAGCTTTTTATTGAAAAGACTTTTTCCCTCACAAGTTTGTGACTCTGCCTTTGTAATAAATCAAGTGACCATATGTCTTAAGAGTCTCTCTGGGCTGTCTGTGTTTTATTGGTTAACTTGTCTATCCTTGCATTAGTTTATTTACTGTTGGGTTGTAATATGTCTTAACATCTGATAGAACAAATGATCTATCATGTTCTTCATGAGTGTCTTGGATTTTCTTGGTCTTTTGTAGTTTCATATATATTTTAGAAGTATTTTTGAAATTATAAAAAGAAAACTGGGAATTTTAATTAGTAATGCACTGAATCTATAAATCTCTTAGGCACATGTTGGCATTTCTACGGTATTGAATCTGTCAACTACAAATATGGCATAGCCTTCCCTCTATTCATCAAGATCTTTATTTTTTGATATTTTATTGCTTTATCAAAAAGATTTTACCATCTTCTATGAGATTTCTTCCAAGATATTCAATATTTTTAGTGGCACTGTAAATAGTATCTTTCTAAAGTTTCATTTTTTTGAATATTTGTTGCTGTTATGAAGAAATATAAAGGAATGTTACATATTTCCTGGATTTTATATCTGAGACACTTGGTAATTTTAGTAACTTATCTCTTGATTCTTTAATATTTTCTACATGTATCATCATAACGTTTGTACATAATAACTTTTCTTTCTATTTTTCCAGTGTTCATACTTCTTGCCTGCATCCCTCTTCCCTTCCTCTCACTCTCTCCCCATCTCTCATGCTTTTTCTGTCTCACTGGTTGGCCAGGACAATATAGTGTTGAATTGAGTCATGTTTGCAGGTGTTCATGAGCAAATGGAAAGTCTAACTTTTTACCAATAAGTATGATATTTGATGTAGATGTTTTGTAAATTCACTTTATCAGATAAAGTGTAAAATTTATCAGATAAACCTCATTTTCAGAGAGGGTATTTTTTTTTTTTTGGTCACAAATCAATGTTTAATTTGTCAAATTATATTCTGCACCAGTAGAGATGAGCATATCATTTTTCTATCTTATTTTGCTAATGTGGTGAATTACACTGATTGATTTTCAAATCTTAAACCAATCTTTTATTCCTGGCATAATACCAACTTGGAATTGATGTAAGATTCATTTTACACATTGCTGGATTCAGTTCGTTAATGTTCCTTTAGGATTTTTCTATGTCTGTCAGTGAGATTGGCTTGTATTTTCTAGATTTTAGCAAGCATCTTTTGTTTGCTTTACAAATTCTTTTTATCTTCTTCTATCCAAAGTGTTTCTTTTGTGGGATTTGCTGCTCTAGGTAATGATATCATCATACATATGTTCAGGCACCCTTAAACCACACACCTACACTCACATCCAAGCAATAACCAATTCTGTCAACTCCACCTTTTAAATACTGCATCACCAAATTTATTCAATCTTTCCATCCCATTTTCTCCTTTACTAGTTCAAGATGCTATTGTCTCTTTCTTATATTCTGCTGCAAGTTTTGCTCTCTCCCATCTATTTTCCCTATTGCAGTTAAGATGAACTTTTAAACTTACAAATTCTGTCATGCTGCATTCCTTCTTAACATTTTTTAGTGACTTTTCAATGAATTCCTTTGAACTCTTCAAGTTGGCCATTTTTCTCTCAGACCTGAGCCTTTGCCCATGCTGTTCACTTTGCTAGTAACATTCACATTAGTACACAAATTAAAAACGCCTATGTGGTGGAGCTGAGGAGTTGAAGAAGGTGCATAGGTTGACAGAAGGATAGCTAGACAGGAAACAGGATATGGAGAAGTAGAAAGGGCAGTTCAGGAGCTAATATTCAAACATTATCTATCAACTCTATCATTTATTTTATGCTTGGCCTGGTATGTTTCGTGGGACCTGGAGATTAATTCTTAAGGGGAGCATGCTGTGCGACCCTTGTACTCAGTTCTGGGGAGAACAGTTTATGGGTCATGTGAAAAGAGAAACCTCTTCTGAAGAAAGTAACCAGGGTGGTGGGGAATTGTTGAAGGTGCTAGGGATGGTTAACCTGGCTGAAGTGATGCTTGAATCACTGTCAGATAAAAAGGGAAATTAAAAATGTTTTATGTACAGTGATGGCTCCAAGGAAATAATTACAAATGTACAGGAATATTCAGAAATGCATACTTCATTTCCAAATTAGGAAGAACTGTCTAAAGACTAGAATTACCTCAATATGAAAAGAGTTGCTTCTTGAAATACTGAGTTTCCTTATTCAGTGTATTCAAATAGTGATTGGTCAATTATGCAAAAAAATTTATATAGTAGTAGGACCTGGTTCCAAGACTCAGGCCACATCCTAGACTAATTAAATACAGTACTGGGGATTGGACACAAGAATCATTAGTTTTTGAAAGCTTCCCAGGTAATTTAAAAATGCAGACAAGTTTGGGGAGCCTTGCATTAGAGGGAGGTTTTAACTCCTTAGTGGTTTTCCTAGAACAGAGTATCTGGAAGAGATGAAAAAATACAGATTTCCAAGCATTACCCTGTCACTTCTAAATTAGCAGAGTTGGGTGGACTAGGAATCTATATGATTAAGATTATTTTCATAATCTAGCAAGGCACTTGACAAACTCATTTATGATATCCTGTGGACAAAATATGTAATATGAATTGAGACAAGCATGTCTAGAACCAAAAAAAAAAAAAGGTTTTGAATTCAAAGGTATCTGAATTCAAATTCTAGTTCTGTTATTTACTACTTATTTACTACAATTACAAACATTTACTTACTTTCTCAGTATCCCCATCTTAAACTAAAGTAATATCAATTTTATAGATTAACTTTGAAATTTAAATAAAATTGTTTGTGAAAAGTGTCACTCTTAGTGTCATGTCTATTTTGATTGTGCTCTTTTCTAATTTCTGTAGTTCCATGAATTCTATAATTGAGTGGAACCGTGGTGCAAATACACATACTTGATGAGTGTATTTTATTCCCCAATTTTTAGCTTCAGTATGCTGTGAATCCCTGCTTTTAATATTCCTTTTTGGTTCAGGTTTTATAATTGGTATTTTAAAGGCAATAGGAATGGGGAATAATGCCTTTCTCTGACTATTTTAAGTGAAATATAATCTGTACCTAATTTTTTTTCTAAATTGAATATTTCAGTTAAGAATTTTTCATTAATTGTATTGTAAATGGTGGGATAGAATTAACTGTGTGCTTTTCTTTTTAAATCACAGGTTTACGGGAACTGTGTGATTATTTATTAAAATGGAAACCTGTGAAGAAAGAAAAAGATAGCAGTTGGAGTTAAAATTCCTGGATGAATATTTTGCTTTTGAGACATCAGCATTTAAAAAAGATATGTTGATTTGGAAAGTCCTGGGAGTAAATTGCAAAGTTTATTTTTTCCATTCAATCAATGGATTTTTTAATCATCCCTTGGAGTTGATGAAGTTCAGAGATGGTGTGTGATGGGAAATGTGGCATGTCATCGTTTTCCTAGTGATTGCATCTTGGATTAGTTTGCTGCCTTTTTGAAGAGATTCCATTTTGAAGGGTAAGAACCTAATGTGATGGATTTATCTTCAGAGATGAATAGACATGGGAAGAATCCAGTGAGTCACAAGCTAGAAGATCAGAAGAAGGTAATACAAATGCATTTTCTTTTACTTGATCCTTTTTGTTTATGCTTAAAGAGAATTTTGTAAATTGAACAAATCTGTTTTAGGAGATAAAATTACATACCATTTCATGGAAATGAATTCTGCCACGTAGCAAAATGTTGCTACGGGTCTGGATTTCATTACCGTTTGGTGGTTTTGTTTCTAAAGTCTTCTGAATTCTTCCATCCAATGGGTTGGCAAAAGATTCCACTTTGTTCTCTCACTCTTGACTTAATTCTGGTGACCTGCTGGCCTGACCTCATAGGAACAGTTTTCTGAGATCCAGGGTGAGGTGTGAGTCATGGGACATCTCTGGAGTAATGGAGCAAGTTAGAGCTCTCCTACTAGAGAACACCTGCCTTCCTGCTATTAGAAGCCATAGTTGGCATTTGAAAGGTTCCAATTTCATGTCCTTAGGGAATATCAATTTAAGCCTTCTCATTTTTACAGCTGGCTCGGAAAGAGAGTCATGAGGCAACTGTGAGCTTTGGTTTGACTCTTCAAGTGTGATGTTGAAGGAACTAATGGAAAATATCAAGAAAGGACTGTGCTAATATATTTTTAAAAAATGGATTTAGAGAGCTTCTGAGTGAGAAGCTGGGAATTGAATACTAAGGGTTGCACTTAAGCCTCATTTTTCTACCTTTTTAGAAATGCTTACCTGCTAAACTGCTGCTCTGTAGTGAGGACCATCTGGAGAGCTCTTATCAGAAGGGTCAGAGATAGTGCCCAGGAGAAAAAGGCCACTCATAATGAAATATATTATCTTTTGTAGCACTTTCATTGACTCCATTAGGACAGGAGAAGTGTGTGGGGACCTGGTGGCTAAGGCACAACAGCAAGGTGTGATGAGGTAATAGAATGGAGATTTTTAGTTAGACCTGGGTCTAAGGGGCATGATTAAGGTTTGTTTTCACATCTGTCCTAGAAATTTTTTTACTAGTCACTTTGTACTCCCAGAAGACAAGTAGCTCTTTCACAGTGTTGGAGGTGAGAAGTTTAGAAGAGACCACAGAGAGTCAATAGATTATTAATTTGTTATGACGTTATGACCAATGCCACTATAATGGGGGCTACAATGATCTCTTTGCATCAATTCAGGCAGAAATGGATGGATTAGTTACATCCAATTAAGTTTACTCATTCATTACATTTACCTGCAGTATAAATAAATCTCAGAAAATACTAAGTACTATTAAGTCCAAAATGCCAGAAATCAATTTTCACTTCAATGTGAATATCTATTTCTACACAAATAAGCGTGTTACCAAGAATGCTGTTTGGGTTTCAGATGATAAGCATTTTTTCTCTGCTGGCCATAAGGGTGTTAATTGAAATAAGATGGCAAGATGTTTTCATCTAAAGCATGCCTACAATTTCTTACCTACTGAGGAGACATTTAATTGTTTTTCTCTATCCACATTTTTTAAATGTCTTTAACTCTGATGATAATTTGCCTCCTGTGTTGGGTAAATGAATAGGGAAGCGAATAATAGGTAGGCAGTTAATATTACAGAGCTCTAATTCTTGATAGACATTCTGCTTTTTTTAGCAGGAAAGAGAAGTACCTCTGCAGGTGCTTTTCTTTCATTTCCCAAATAAAATATATTTTCTACAAACACAGAGGGTTTGCAAGCTGAAGAATAAAATGAATTCTAAAAGTCATTTTGCAAATTTCTTGTATAGATCTTTAAACAATGGTCTGTAATGATGTTTAATTTCCCAGCCCAATATCTGAAGGACTTTTCAGCTCATAAAGAATAGTAGTAGAGTTTAGACAAACTACGGTGTCATGATTCTGTGGGAAAGTTAAAAAGATCAGCTGGGTGTTGTAGGATAAGAGGATCCTGTTTCCCTGCAGCCTCACCTTTTAGTCAATAGGGAGATAGGGGAGGAATGAGCATTTTCAGTCAGCACTAGCAAGATGGAAAAGGGGGTTCTGATGGTTTCCTGGCCACCCAATTGCCATGGTTATTCACAGTGAATAAACTAGAAACTCAGAAATTGATGGAACACTACTTATGATACAAATTTGTTAAGTGTCAGCTGGGAACACCTACAGTGACAGTTTTGTGAGTTTGTATTAAGGAGAAAAATGAACTGTAGTATCATAAATATTTGTAGACTAACCTCTGGGCACAGCCCTGTCACCACACTATTGCCAGTAGAGGTTATAAGATCATTCATGTAATTACTTCAAGCATTTGTACTCTTACATGATGAATTAATTTAACAGGCACAGCGTTCCACATCAGAGAAATGAAATACATTTATTCTAACTCATGACTTAATCTGGAGGTGAAGCATCTTTTTGGTATTATTGAAAAATGTGTTCTTTTCACAGTATTTGACATATGGCAGACATTCAAGAAAAGATGTATTGAACTGGCTTCAGTATAGGCTCCAATTTTGAACACTGCACAACTGATTTCTTGTTCAGTCACAATAGCTCACTAGCTTTTGTTCCTAATTTAAAATATGTGGATTTGTACTTATGCTCTCCTTCTAAGTAGAAATCATTAAGAAACAGAGCATGTGAATTTGTGTGTATGTGTTTTACTGCAGCAAGTAGGTAAATATCAGGGAAGAGGTCATTTATAGAATGTTTGCTAGATACTGGACACATGCTTGCCCTTTTTTGATTCATTAGAAATTATCTTTTTTTCAAAGATAAAAGCTGCTTTTACCTCCTTACGAGGTTTGGTCCTAGTAAACTAATAATTAGTTCCTCAAGAATATATATACTAAAAAAAGAATATGATACTATTATTCAAAATTAAAGAGTTTAAAAGTGTATGTGACTACATAGACTTCTTTTAAATAATGCCTCATCACCCTTACTAAATCTGAACAGAGGAAAGTGTGCTCGAATACTTTAACAAAGGTATCAGGTCTTACCTGAAGTTCTCTTCCTATGGATAAAACAGAGATATGGATCTTATAGGAATTGAGAGCACTTTTAAGAATCTCCAATCAACTTGGTTTAGAATAGGGCTAGGCGGAACTCAGTTGCATTTTCTATTCTTCTGATTTTTATCAGTAGATTGTTCAGTTACTTGTAGCCCTTATAGATAATCCTTTTCTTGGCATTCAGCTTCTGGGCTGTCCCAGATGGGAGAATTGTCAGGCATCTCAAAGAACCTGAATGCCCATAATGTATTTTATTTTTGAAAACTCGACTTTTTGATCCTTCTTTGCTCATTGCTGCCAATGAAGTTGGTATATTGCTTTCCACTAATTTTATTGCTTTCTGAGATTATTTCTGCAAAAGCCCTCAGAACAGTGAAAGCTCAATAGGTACAGATATCACTGTTATGTATATAATTGTAACCTTGAAGTGAAAAGCAGAGCTGAGGAGATTTTACTGTCAGTCTAATTGCAGGCAGTTTGCAGTTCAGACAGCCCTGGGATACTGCTTTATTGCTCCATGAATATTTTGTTTATTAAACCAAAGCATTTGTCATAGTTGACAATTTAGTGGGTATTGCTGAAAGGGAAGCAGGATACATATTTTGAAACTATGGCAATAGTAATGCAATGAATATTTGGTAACCTGTTGAAATTATTTTGTTTCTCTGTTCTCTAAATTAGAAAGGGATGAACAGCACTATTGCATATATACAGAGGTATTTGCTTTTATGGAAATGTCTAAGATTGATGTCATCTCTCTTTTTCACTTCTTAAAATCATGTCTTTTACATGTGAATTACTCAGCATTATTTTTCAGACTGCCATACAAAAAGCTCAATATAAATTCCAGCACATCCTGTCTTTCTTTCTAAGAAATGGCAATTATTTCAGAAGTGACACACTCTGAGTATAGCAAATGAGAGTGTTTGAAATGTAGAAAATTGTGTAAAATGAGAGATGATTGTATTAATAGAAAAGAGGATGCTTATATGGAGAAGGCCTGTTATTTTAAGGGCAGATTCTGTGATATTGTAGACTTAAAATCAAGTTTAAGTGGGAGGTTAGAGAAAGCAGTATCTACAAGCAGTGACAATGAATGATTCATCCATGTCTATCCACATAGACTAGTTTTGTTCTTATTTTTTCAATTGACATCAAATAGAAGTGTGTTCCAGGTACATATCTGCATAGGATTGTGTTTGGCCAATCTGGTTATTTGTTTTATAGAGTAAAAATACTTTATCGATTTAAAAATGGTATAATTCTTATTTTACTATTTTTTTAGTGTACTGATTCTTTTAATTTAGACTATATTTGTTGCATTTTCTTACACTGTTGGTAAAATATATGAGTCAAGAAGTGTATTGGAATTATGCTCACAGGTGTTGAGAGCTACTTGAAATTGTTTATGTTCGAAATTGACTAAAGATCTGTCTTCTTTAGAGAAAATATGAAGATAAATAATGAAAAAAGAGAAGACTTAGGATAGATTCAGTCCTTTCATTTTTTGATTTTCTTGAAAGATGAACTCATTTAATGATGTTTTATTTTTGTAAATCACCTGACTTCTTTTTTGTTCATGTGTATGAGATATGTTAAAAGGACCATGAGGGAGGATGAGGTTTCTGAAGCAAAACCACTTATTAATCATCTGATCTTGAAGCACAACTGCTAATATGAATGGATTGTCTGGGAGTTCCAAGAATATTGGTTAGTCATCTAATTACTGATTATCCAAACTTTTAAGTTTTGAAATAAATTGAGCAGCCATTCTGCAATATTATTATACAGATCTGGAATTCACATTCAAGCACAAATGTGAATGTCAAGTTCACAAAAAGCTAGTCTTGGAAATGTGGCATACTGCGATGCCATTTAAGACTGCCCCTAATTTCTCTATGTCCTCTTGTCTTTTATAAAAGGATGCTGCAAACAGCTGTCTCCCAGCCACATTACCTGGAGTTCTCTAAGTGTAAATTAGATTAAGTGACCTCTTTTTTCTGCTCAGAAGCAATTTTAGAAATTTCTCTCTCAGATCTGAACATGGGTAGAACCTCTTTTGAAACTTCCTCTTTCATATCATAGTTGGTTCTCAAACAGAGTTCTGAGAGTTCTGGAAGTTTGTATGGCTACTTGCCTTTTTGCCCCTTGGCAGCATACATTTTCAGTGTAAACAGACTTGGGATAACAGAAAGAATTGGAAATAGATAAAAGTGAATATATATGCCATGCTTCATGTTCTACTCTTTTGTTTTAAACTAGACCATGTTCTTTTTCCTGATTGCCTAATTTAAGATGTTAACAGGTATAATAACCACATAATCTTCATTTAGACAAACAGGTCTGAGATACATGATACTTGAGTTATGTGATATGTATTTTGAACATTCAAAGCGCAGTTACATGTTAATTGTTATTAACGTTATTACTTTTTATTATATCAATAATGATAGTGATGTTACTAACATACAATGTTTAGTGAGTTTTAAATCCTGTTTCTTCTTAAATCTCTTCCTCTGCCTTGGCATTAACATATATGTTCTTTTGGCTTTTATCATTTCATAAAGGAATGAGGCTAATTATTTTCTTCTAAATATATTGAAAAATATGTATATATACAATGCAGAAAACTTGGAATACACTAATATACCAATTTACTCTCAACTTTCTATGCATACATCATTTGATTTTTATAAATTTATATCTAGCGTGTGTATATATAAATTATTTTAAAGCAAATACATAATATTTTGTGGCCTGTTTTGAATGGCAATCATATCACTGTCAGTTTGTCTTTAAGATTATGTTTCTAAAAGGGCTAAGACTTTTTTCCATTTGACCATGTGAATAGATACATTTAAACATAGCACAGTTATTTTAAAACAATAGTTCAACCATGTCTGGTTGCCTTTCTTGAGGTTCCAGGTGAGTATAACCAGGTGGATTGAAATTCCACAAAGCTTACCCTCGGGTAGCCACATGGATAAAAACGATGAATACATACAAATGTACTAACTGTCAAAATCACAAAAATAGACATCTCATTTCCAAGGTCCAAAGATTTGAGGCTAATGACAAAATCAGAATATGAGTTGGCACTATAATGGAGTGGGGAGCAGGAACAGGTGTGTAAGCAGAGCAAGAGTCAGAGAGAGTTGAGAGTGGGCTGACATGCCTGATTTGTTTCTGTGGACAGCAGGCTACCTGCTGCTGAGCAGAGCCATCTGATTTAATAGCATAAGGACAGGGTGAACAGAATTTGTTATGTCTTCCTAACACAGGGACTGACCAAATTTCTCCAAGACTGATGATATTCAATGAATACACAATGCCTGGGATAAGAGTTACATTAGACGAAGTGAGTGTAATGATATGTTATGAAAGAAGTGGACATAATAAATTCTGTCAAAGAAAAAAAAAAGGAAATGTCAATTTTATGTGCATGTTTGCACATAAGCAGAAAACCATTAATATCTTTGATCTTTAAAGTGTGTTATTCTGAGGAGCAGCAGCAGTATTCTCATCTAGGAGCATATAAGTAAGGTGGAATCACAGGCCCCACACTAAACCTACTGAACCACATTGTGCATTTTTAACAAGATCCCCATGTGATTCTAATGCACAGCAATCTTTGAGAAGCACTGCACTAGCGAACTTTTCTGGGAGCACCTCAGCGAGTTTAAGCTTTAGTTACCCACTATTGTAATAAAATGCCCTCTATTGTCTATCTTCAGGTTCCTGTCTCCTTTTCTAACACCCTTCCCTGTATTCCCTGGAATCATCAACCGAATCAACTACTTGTACTTGAATCATCGCTTCATAATCTGCTCTGGGGCAACCTAAACTAAGACAGTCTATACTAGAATTTTGGAATCCATATAGTATACATTTCAAATAGCTAGTGTTGGATTCTATGTTAACACAGCTGTTTGGAATTAAAAATTTTAAGAATTCTTCTATCATTTTTATTTATTCCTGTTTTATTCTTGAATATCTTAAGTGCATACCCAGACAGATGATACTGTCAACACTTGTACAGTGTGGCTGACCCTGACTTAAACTACTCAATGGACAGGTGACCCATTCATAGGACAGCTGCTACCACCACCACTGCCAGTCCATTGTTGATGGCCTCTGCAGCTGAAATAGTCCAAGGCAGTTGTTGAAAGAGCTTTCAGCACCACTTTCCATCTCTTTCCTTCACCTGATTCGCTAAAAAAGTGAACGTAACACATATGAGACATTTACTCAATCCGCCGGTTAGGATTTGTGGTAGGTTTTTATGTGAAATCCTTCTATTCACTCCTGTTTTCCTCTAGGGTTCCCTTCTGAGGAAGCTATGTGTACACAAAACAATGGCTAAATGGGAATGAAGGACTAGCATTATAAAAAGAATGTACATGTAAATGCTCCCAAACTCTCCTAAAAATAATTCTCTGAGAAGCTGTGCTGCTGTAGGTCCAGAAGCCAAGCCTGGGTTTTCTTGTCCCTCAAAATAGAATCATTGCTCCCCTTATCAGACCTGAAAATACTAACCAAGTTGTGTAGATGGTGATGGACAGAGAGAGCTTGCCCCAAGAGGAGGACCCTTATATGTGAGCTTATCACAAATGAGCAATATGATGGGAAAAAACAGTGATGCCCATGACCCTACCTTAAGTGAAACACTGCCCAGTAATAAAACATGGCCCACTATTTCACTCATGACCTGACCAATCAGGCTTCTAATGTCTTTGGGAGGCTCTATTAAAAAGTAGTGTAGTAAATAATTTAAGAGCAAAGAATCTAGAATAAGACTGATTTTGATTCTTGGCTCTGGCACCTTGTCAAATTACTGAACTACTTTTCTCATTTATTTCATAAAATGAGAGTATTGAAAAATATTGTATATAAAGCATTTAGAACAATGCCTTATGCCTAGAAAACACACAATAACTGGTAGCTATTGGGAATAAACTAAGGAATTAGATGTGGTGTCTCCTCTGTGGGCAGAGGCCAGAATGTGAGCTGAAGGGCAGAAGTGTTGCTGTTTTCTCATCACTTGACTTCCTGTGAGGTCCAGGAAGTGCTGGTGCTGAGTGACTTCCAGGCTAGCTCCAATCATAGCTGTCCATTTTAGACTTCTCTCTGCCTTCTGTGTTTAACAATTTAAGCACTCTTAACACCAGGCTCCTCCAAAATGAAGGACTTCTTTATTTGGAAGTGAGACCAAAACACACACACAACCTCCCTCTACCACACACACACACACACACACACACACACACACACGCACAAGTGGATAAAAGTGGAACCAATAAACCAGTACTGGGTTATCCACCCTTACTCCAGGGTAGAATTTCCCTGTGGGTCTGAGCTTATTTATATTGAACTTGGTATTAATGGTTCATCTGAGGCCAAGGATCAGCTTGCCTGTTTACTGCAATCACAAGATTGCAGTTGGTGCTCAAGATATTTTATCTTAAAATATACATATAAAGTCAACCTCATGTGACTATAGCTGAAACCTAGAGCTAATCAGAAGAGTATGAGTTCAAAGATTTTATTTCCCTTAGAATGACAAGTTTGATAAACCACAATATTTTCTGGCTATGGGATGTTGACAAATACATTTATCCTTAATTCATGGTACATGAATTAATTCATTGCTTGCTTTATCCTTGTCATTTCCAAAGTAAGATTGAAAATGTAAAAGTTGTATATAACAAAGATATGTAGTAAAGCAAACTTAGTGAAATATTAATTGTAGAGTCTAGTGGTACAGTGTAAAATTCTTTTAACATTGCTGGTTGTTTGAAAATATAAAACAATATGGGAGAATATGTTTAACAAATGTGATGCTTGCTTTCAAGGTATTTACAGGCTTGTAGCATATCTATAGGTTTTTTGCCTTACTTCCCTGAGCTTGATCCTTCTCTTCAATGTAACATGGGGATCAAGAGAACGTGGAGGATTTTAGAAGAGTTCCGGGAGACTGACTCAGGATTGCTAATACTAGCCTTTTAGCCATACTAGGTAGTTTTTTTTTTTTTTTCCAGTGAGCCTAGGATCCTGAACAGTGTTTCTTGCATGATATATATGGGAATTACTCTCATACTTTTCAATAACTGACTTAAAAATCACTTGTGGGACTCCATACCATATTGTATTGATTTTTCCGTGACTTAAAAATAAATTTTGTATATTCAGTCATTTATATGTTTTATAGAAGAGCATGATGATTGTGCTCCAATTTGAATATGGAGATGTCAGTTCCCAGCATTAATGCAATTAAAAGAAATGCTTTTTAAATCATTTTTGGAATCATTCTTCATGATCATTTTTTCATATTTCATAGGATAAGCTATCCTTTATAAATGCTTCATGATAAATATTAGACATGTAGACATGTAATTGGTTAAAATTGTTTTAATGTGCAATGTTATATTGCTTGTTTAGCAGCATTTTTTGGGTGAGCATTTTTACATAATGGTAAAGTTGTTTCTTAGTAGCCAAGGGATGCCCTTCGTGGCTAAGAATGTTCTATAGTATATCCAGAAGGCTCTACATTATGCTTACTCTCTTCTAGTTAGCTAATCAAGTTTTGCTAAGTCATTGTTTCAGAGATAGAGATGTAGGTTAGTAGATTCAGGTTAGTAATGCTCCTCTTAGTTTGGTATGTATTGTATTTTCACATAGTATTTTGTTTGAAGATGAAAATGATCAATTTAAGAATTTAACACAGAAATGATATAGTATTTTGGCCGAATCCAATTTGTATTTGCATATGGAGTGCCTACTAGTGCTCTATAGTAGGTAATAGTAATATACCTTCCTGTGTTAACTGCATTACTAATGAGTTTATCCATTTATACCGATCACCTTCCCCTTGCATAACGAAGTGGGTTAAGCTCCCAACTCATATTTGAATAGCAACCTGTAGTTTACAAAGCACTTTTTCTTGCATTTCCATCTATGCTCACAACTCTGTGGAGATGTAGGTTAGTTATAATTTATGTCCAATGTAGGGATGGACTTGCCCAAGGGTAGAGAACTCATGTAATAGATTACATTAGTATGTTTTCTATGTCCATGGAAATTACATACCAAATCATTTCTTTCTTTAAAAAATCTAATTTATTAATGTTAAAATTTTTTTGAAAGATATAAATCTACAGAAGCCATTTTGCTTCCTATTAAACTTTCATGCTCCATGAGTCTGAATTGATATATTCCCTTAAAGCAAAGGGCATATATCAAGAGCTTCTCCAAGTGATTTTGAAAGGTGTAAAAAATGAGAGTCCAGATTTGGCAAACTGCTGTTCTTTGTTGGCATTGAACCTGGTTTGGTCATATTAGACTTGTCACATTTGTGAACTTAGATTCAAGTTTATCTATCTTATTTAAGGTGACTGATTTCATTAAATCATATTAGGAAGCTTCACTTAATTGTTAGGAAAATATGTTGTAAGGAACACAGGTCACGTTTAATTTTGATAGGCTACACAGAGAAAAATTGTTAATCCACACAGGGAGGGCCACACTCCCTCTCAGCTTCTCAGTTTTGCCAGCTCATCTGCTACCAGAAAATGCAGAAGGATTGGCTACCCGGTCTCCTGGCTGTGCCAGTGACACATGTGAGTACACGCAGGTATGTGAGCTGCCGTGCTCTCCTATAGTGAGGCAGGATGTCCTATTGGATCATATTCACATTCAGAATTTGCTCACCATGCTGGAAATGAGTGAGAAGTGGGGCCTGTCCCAGACCTAAGATCGCTAGCCATGTCAAGGCCTCGACACATCATTTTTGAGAGAATATTAAAAAATAAAATGGATATGGGCCTGTCTTTGGACCTAATTTACAGTATGTTTGATTCATGTAATGTGAAATGAAGATGAGAATAGTGTTCTATGATTTTTTGCTGTGATAAACACCTTTAAATGATGCTATGTTTATAAACCACATTTTTCTAATGTTCATGTTTTCACACATGCCTGTACCTATAAGATACTAATCAAAATGTGCATGGTCAGTTCTGGAACAAGGCTGCCTCTTCTTAAGAGTGTGACTGAAGCCACGTGAATTCTCCTGCATGTTTTCACATTTTGCTGCTGGTAGTTAATTTTATACTTTATTTTTCATTAAAATTAGATATTCTCCTTTGAAACTCTTATGGGCTGCTTGATTAAACAACACTCTTAGGCATAATGTAGTAATTTTACCTCATGCTATCTCAGTAAGAAAGGTCTCTATCTTTTAAGTGTTGCTGGTATTGGCAAATAATAATGTTTGCAAATAACAGGTAAACACCACCTTATATGTATATGTTCTCTAATTAACACTGGGAAAAGACTTAGGATTAAACTTTAAAACAATGTGGACTTCATAATTAAAAGTCTTAGGCTGCTTTCTCTGTAAAATATTTTTAATTATAAACAGATGCAGTGATTTCCATATTGGGGGAGAAGTGCAAAATAATGTTAAATAAAAATGTGTCATAGCATTTCTGTAGCACTTGCTACTTTACAAATGCCTTTCAGATAGTTTATTAGTAGTCCCCTCTGGTCAATGGGCGATGTTCCAAGACCCCCCAGTGGATGTCTGAAACCATGGATAGTACTGAACCCTTTGTAGACTATATTTTTTTCCTATGCATATACACCTATGAAAATATTTAATTTAAATTAGGCACAGTAGGAGATTAACAACAATAACAGAAGGATGACTTCTGTCCTGGGCAGGACAGGATCAAAGTGGTACAATATTTCATCAGATACTCAGAATGGCACACAATATAGAACTTATGAATTATTAATGGAATTTTCCATTTAGTATTTTCAGACTGCAGTTTACCATGGGTAACTGAAACTGCAGAAAGCAAAACCGTGGATGAGGGGGGACTACTGTATTAAATTTGTGGTACAGATAAATATATGACACTAAGAGTATTCATGGGTATAGCAATGATTTTTTAAAATGCACCGTGCATCCAGGTCATCACTCACCTTAAAACTCTTCCATGACTTTTCAGTGCACTTGGCATACAATCTGAACTTTTTAACATGGTCCTTGGAGCCCTGCAATCTGATTCTGGTTTTTCCTCCAACCTCATGTCCTACCACTCTTCCTCTCCCTCATTCTGCTCCAGCCATATTGGTGATCCATTTTTAAGTCATTAGAATAAATCAAGGACTTTCTCACTTTAGGTCCTTTGGCCTGACCAGTCTTTATTTCCCTGAAGTGCTTGTTGCTCAACTTTTTGCATGGATGAGTTCTCATCACTCAGGTATTCAGTATTAATATAATTTCCTCCAGAACGTGCCCACCCACTCCATCATTACTTTCTGTGATAGCACCCTGTTGGTTTCCTTCTTAACAGTTGTTTCAATTTGTCCTATTAGCCAGGTGTTTGCTTGCTTGTTCATAATCTGCTCCTACTAGGTCAGGGGCTCTGCCTGTCTGGGACATCACTGTGTGAGAAGCATTGCCAGTGACACAAACGCAAGAATTGCTGCTATGGAACAAAGAAGGAAAATCTATGTGACTCCATAAATGACCATGATGCAGCAAAAGTTTAATGAACACTTTCTAAATCTGAGTGTGATTTTTGATAAAAAGCTAAAGAAAAAATTAAAAAGATAAATACCATCTTGCTCCAAAGAAGCTCTCAGGCTACTATATCTTTAAATAAGAAAATGGGGAAACTTTAACTGAAGACAAGAGCTTTTTGGTTAGATAAATGCTCATGACTATTCTTTTCCTATACATAGCCTTGGATCATTGTTTCTTTTTATGAAGGAAGAGCAGAACTTTCAAAGTGCATTTATCTATGTAGCCTTCTGCATTTTCTACTGACTCTTTAAAGCCTTGCAGTTTTTCAAGGTGAGAGAAATGATAGGTCTAAAAGTTTTATGATTTTCATTGCAAATTAACTGTCTACAGTATTTACTTATGAATTCATCCATGGTATTTTATAGGCAAAAGTGACGTCGCCGCTCATATTTAAAATTGTTGGACACTGGCTAATACAGATATTTATGTGATATTTGGACTCTCTATAGAGACTGCATTGGAAATTAAGTTATTTAACATTTAAGATTTGATTGTTTTCCCCACAAAAGTAGGGTAAAAGGATGGTCAAATTTTATTTAGGTTTTGAAATAGTTATGAGTGCTTCCACCAACCATATTAGCACAGACACTAGTATCAACTTCTTGAGTGGTGTTCAAGTATTCCGGTGATACACTTAAAAGTGGAGAATTGTCAGTTCTATTCACACATCCAAGTAGAGATAAACCACAATTTCATCAGTTTGTGATGTTGCTTTTTGTACTGACAGGTGTTTCTTCATAGCCTGAGTGGTGATGCCCATCTATTGCCAGTCCAGGATATTCTTTGAGAGAATATAATTCTGCTTCCTAAGGCTAAGCTCGACTGCACTTTTGCTACTGTGGCTGCAGTGTTTGATGTCCCTTCTTTTCCGATCACATAAATATCCACTGCCTAAGTATCAGCTGGCACCAGGGACACTGCATCAGACCTGTTTCCAGGGTCTCTCTTCTCCAGGCATTCACTCTTAGACATCATCCTTTTATCTTTTCTACTATCAAACACAATGTGCTTGATTACATTCCCTTTACCTCAGTAGTGAGCTTCTATTACAGCTTTCTTATATGCTAGACAGAGTCAATTTCAATGACTCCAAGATAGTTTCCTGCAACTCTCTTGTTGGGGAAAAGAATATACAAAAATGAAAACAATTATTCTCTGATGAGCCATCCTACCATATGAAGCAAATGGTGTCAATAAGTTTGTTTATTTCCTTACCTCTGGAATATATGCATGTCCATTTTCAAAACTTGCTGTAATGTTATAATTTATATTGACCAGCAGCTTCTTGTACATGAATTCTATTCTGTAAAGTCTTACACTATCAATTGGTCAAAAATATAAAGATACTTTCCCGGGAGAAAGGCTTTATTATTGGAGCTTAGGAGAGTACTTCTCCAAATAAGAAAATATAATCAACCCTTTATATGCTTGTTTTATGTGGCTAGATACTTTCCAATATTCAGAAAGGCTAGGGGTCCATTAGTGCATACTATTGTTCTATTTTTTTCTCAAAGATAATGGGCTTTTCATACCCTTGTTTACAAACATAATTTAAAATAGGCTTTTGTAGAGAGGAACTTAATTTTAATAGAATGTTGATTAACTGAAGTGTTACTTAGTTTTTTCTAAAAGTCTTAGAGAGCACCCAATAGAAATTTAGGATTATTTCCAAGAGGAAGCAAAGCAGAGCAACTATTGCAAAATAGCAGTCAGAGATTAGAAAAGACTTGAATGCTTTGTCTGTGCTTACTGATACAGAATTCACTAGCCACTATAGCTATTACAATTTAGAGTAATTGCAATTAGATAGCCATATTTCAAGTACTTAGTCATCACATGGCTAGTAGATACCATGTTGGACAGCACGCATATGCACATTTCCATTGTTGTAGAAAATTCTGTTGGACATCACTGCTGAAATGTTGTCCTGGTTAGAAGGCAATGTAAAGTGTAGTTAAGGAAATCAGAGTCAGAGTTGGACCATTGAAAGTCAGAATAAGAGAAGCCATGAAAATTTTTTTCAGTGCACAAAAATTGGAATGGGAGACTATCGTTCTTTGAAAAAGAGGACAATGACCATTTCTCAGGCCATACGTTTAGTAGAATCAGGTGTTTGAAAGGATCTTAAAGGTCTATTAGACGAATTACCAAATCAATATCTGAACTGTTTATATTGCCTATTTTTCCTTACATGGAATAACCTATAATTCCCTACTTTAAGAAGCAACATACATTGAACAATGTGTGAGATAATCAGCTTTGCATTATATATAAAGAAAAAATGAATTATTAGAAATTATTATCTGTAATAAATTATTTGATAATAAATTTTCACTACTGAGCCAACATGAAGGCTTACCAAAAATGCTTTCCATGATCTCACAGACAACCTGATTCTGTTTCAGATCTTAGTACACAAGAAGGTCAGCCAGCAAATTAGTATTAGGGCAAAGGTATTGAGGTCAAAAAGAATCCTAAAATACTACAAAAATACATGCATATTTTCCATCATTTTAGCAAATGATTTAAAATCATGATTGTATCCACTTATATTGTAGTTTAACTCATCTGTCATGTATATTTATTGTCTTCTTGCCAAACGATAAGATCAGCAGAGCCATATGTTTCCTACGCTCTTCTCGCACATAAATTTTACTAAAGCTAAAACAAGCAAAATGTTATGGAGTCAGCAAAGGCATCAGTCCTTAAATTTGTGTTCCAGGAAATGTTGATCTAAAATATGAATTGCGGAATTGCGTTTTCAGTGAGTTAATATCACACCACTTGAGGTGCAAAATATAAAACCCAAGGGGCCCTAGAAAAGCATGGTGAAACTATTATATTCATTTAAAATGAAAAAGTTACATGAAGTTTGAGTGAAAATACAACTAAAATACATGACTAATTTACTAGGAAAGTTAAGTCTTAGTAGACTGAAGTATGGCTTCTATGTAACAGTTACCGAACTTTAAAGCCAAAAAGATCCTTAGAGATTATATAGTTCTCTCTGATGAATATAAATCTGAGGCCTAGGGCGTCTGTGTAACTTTCTCAAGGTCACGTTGCTGGATAGCATCAGAGCTGTGATCAAAAACACATATGTAATAGTTTTGTTCTATTGAATTTATTTTTTAAAAATCAGACTGTCCATTATAATATTTAACAGCTTATAATTTCTACATGTTTTTTAAATGTAAAATTATATATCCCAATCATTCTCAAGTTTAACACTCTCAGAGAAGCTGGTCTTAATATCATGAATCAATACATGTTTACTGTTATATTTGACCCACGACAGGATAAGAAAAACCCAGTAGAGCAATTGAATTGACCTTCATTTGCCATCTCCTTGTCGCTTTCAGACACTAGTTTTCACACCCCATCTTGTGTTGTAGTTCTTCATGGAAACCTTTGCTTGTAACCACAAGCAAACGCCCACATTTTAAGCATCTCTGTATTCCCCAGTACGTAGCACTAGGCCTGGTGCACACTACCTGCTGTGTTTGTTGAATGAATGAATGGAAGAATGAATGAATGGGTGGATGATCATAATCTCTTATCCAATAAAGATCTTATTTTGGTAAGTACTTAAAAAGAAATTAATTCACATGAAAAGTATAGATCTGGATCATAAAAACACCCTTTTTCCTCTTTTAAAAATTGTAATTTTAACACAATATTGCTGCTTGATGAGAAAAACAAAATTAGGTAACTTTGATTCTCTTTTTCAAATCTTAAATCCCTTTTGAAATGGAGTTTTAGCTGGCTCTCCAGATACTGAGCAGTGGGAAATGAGGGCAGTGGGCTGTGAGTTAGGATTGAGTGTAGTAAAATAAAACCTGGGAAGGACTGGTAGAAACAAGCCGAAGAGATGGCCCAGGTGGGGATACACCAGAGCTTTAAGTAAAGACAGCCCAGCATCCCGGAACATGAACTTCAGATAGTACATGGGCATTAAAACCCATCAAAGCCAAAGCCTTCTGGATTAACTGAGGCTGGACTTACAGGATCTAAATACTGAGACAAAGACTGCTGTAAGAAGGAAATTTTAGAATTTGTTGTTTTCCACGTGGGAAGTACTTGGTAGCATGAGGTAGTAGGAAAAACACAGGTCTTGGAAGGAGGTGGACAATAATTCAAATCCCGGCTTCAATTAATAGCTCTGTAAATTTGGTTCAGTGACTTAACCACACTGAGCCTCCAGTTTTGTTGTCTATAAAATGGGCTTATGTTAGTTCCCCTTTCTAGAATATGGTCATCTTGGGGACTACTAGTCAGTAAGCATTCTCTGACATAAGGAAAATGTGGATGCTCCTTTAGCATAATTTTATCATCTCTATTTTGTAGATGACAAAAGCAACACCAGGAGTTTCAAAAAAACACACTGGACATCATCTTAGTAAAAAGGAATCTGCAAAAATACACCTGCTTTAGAGAAACTTTACAAATAATATTCGTGCATGTTTGTATCAACACAGTAAACACATATGCACCATAGGAATCCAAATATGAATATCTAAAAATGACAGCAAAATTTATAATCAGAGAGACATTATATATAACAAAAATCAGTCAATTGATTTAAAATATAAAAAAGTGTTGACTTATATTTGGGTAATAGTTTAAAAAAATTAAAATTATACTCTTCTTAGAAATCATTTTCCAATGTTCTTATGGAGAGAACTTCCTGTTTCTGGACTCTTGTGATATTTAGTTGAGTGGCATGTAGGGTGATAAGAGACTGATGTTGCTAAAGTCCAATAATTATGGAAGAGGATAATTGTCCATAGGCCACTGAGAAGAGCCACAAAACCCTTATCCCTGACAAAGATGTCAGCGGACTCTGGAGAATAGAGTTTTAACTCATAGTTACCAGTTTGAATTTTATCATCAAACATATAGAACCTTTTGCTGAAGACAGTTCAAAATAATTTGTTTTTTACATAGAAACTATCAAGATCCACAACATGGGACATCTTAAATTGACCCTGACTTTAGTAGTCCACCAAGTTTGTTTTATAAAGAATAGAAGTTATGAGCACAGGCTCCAGAGTCAGAGGCTGGGTTTGAACACTAGTTCTGCTCTTTCCTAGGTGCACCGGGTCACTTAATCAATTCTTCAATTTCCTCATCTAAAAAGTAGGGACAATAGTAATTCTTCCTCATATGGTTGTTGAGGCCATTAAGGGATATAACTCACATATACTTAGAACAGAGTAAGCATCTAGTACAGATTAGATTTATTGGCTACTGTAATTCCTGAGTGTTGTTAAACTAAAACAGTCTTCAAGCTCTACAAGGAAGAAAAATCTATCTAGGTGTAGAGTCATCATTCCATAGGATAAATAATAAGAAATTCTCAGAAGAGATTGCGTGCTCGAATCTGCATTTGGCACTTTAGGTAAGGCAATGGTAGAATATGGATAGCTGGAGGGCAGGACTGTTGATGGTTCATCAATGACTGATTAAGTTTCTAGCGTTTGCCCAGGCCCTCCATGATTAGGATGAGAAGAATCAACAACAGATTCCTCAGCAGGGGGAAGGAAGTTAAGACCCCACCCTTATGGTTTTAGTTATTCACATCATTTTGCTCATTCATGGAACTTGATCAGCAAGTTTATACATAGACACTTATGTGGACTTTGTGAAGAGACACTGAATTTTATAGTGATTAACAAAGAATATTGCAGAGTCCTACAAATCTAAGTGTGCATGCCAAGGTGACTCCCTCTTTTCTATGCAGTCGTAGCCCCTTTAGCTTCATTTTATTCATCTGAAAGATCGTTGTGGTAATAAGGGTGATAGCCATGACAGCATAAATTCCATTGTACAGTGCTTTCTGCATAAGAATGGCTCAGGAAAAGAGGAGAAGGAGGAAATATTATCATAGGGGCAGTGGTGACTTATTGAATTGGTCCCTCCAAATGCTGCTAATAATCATCAACTGAAAAATTTAGGGACAAAGCAGAAAGCATATGTGATAAATACTCTTCATATGTAGTTACCCAAATTCGCTACTCACTAAAATTATTGCCTTCTTAATAAAATCTCTCAGTGAATCATTTTTAGTTTGAAATCTTATTTCTTATAAGGAAAGTTGTGACTAATTTAAAAATCTGTTGATTTCATATATCTCAAATACATTGAAAGATATTTGTCTATTTATTCTTATGGACAGTGGGATATGTCTTATCAGCCTGAATTGCTTGTAGGTTTTCATGATTATTTCCTGTTGGAAACTTTACAGCATAAAAAATGCATGTGACGTTTCTAACTTAATTATTTCGTACAAAGTCCGAAGTTGAAAATATTTCTGGAAAGTATATAAAATATACAATCAATAGTGTCAACTCTACACAAATCAAAGAAGCTGGTGCTAACTTCTTGAACCAACCAATATAGATAAACTGAATGATCAGCACACCTTATACATAACATTTTGATCAGCCATATTCAGATATGCCAGTTGATTTTAAAACCATTTAAACATATATCAAATTATCCTAATATTGTATATCTAAAAATGTGTGGTCCAGGGTGTAATTCTATGTAAATGCGAAAATATATGCACATGTGTATTTATATGAGTTTAGATTTATATATATGTATCATGTGTGTTTATATATATGTATGTGTATTTATATATATATCTAAATATATGTATGTGTGTTTAAGTACAATATCATATTTATTATATTACTGATTAATACAAAAGTCTACCCAATTTTTTTAAAATATAAAGAACATAATGAATTTCGGAGATGGTTTGTGAATTGTAAAATATACTTTTCATTCTGTTGAAGCCAGACTTCTGAAATAGGATTCATTGGTAGGTTGCTACATTGTTAGACACTAGGAATTTGGGGCCTCTTGATAAGCAGGCACTGTGAGTGCTTTGCACAGTGTCTGGCTCCAAAAGCAGATTTGGATCCTGCCTAGCTCACTGGGCTTTCCTCCCAGGTTTCCTGATCAGAAAATTGAAGGCCAGCTGCTGCCTGTCATTAGGAAGCTTAGTGAAAGTCAACACGGGGCTAGAGGCTGGCTGAGGGCCAGTGGGGCACTGTCCACACTCTCCCTAGAGTCACCTAGAGAGGGGCTTTGCTAATGCTGCTTAGGGCTTGCTGTGTAATGTTCCTGCTCTAAAGCAGCCCAAGAGAGGTGATAGATCAATTTCAGAAGTTTCTATCATTTGTGTATATGTCACAAACGGGACTTTTTTCAACAAGGTTTGGATGAGGGGTTGATCATTCTTTGGTCTCACACAAACATTATAATGGCCGAATCGAGAGATTCCCTTTGTGTTACTCTGAAGCTTTCACTGAAGTAGCTCCCAACCCTTTCCCTTTCGGACAGGGGCCTAAACATACCCACCCAATTCATTTTGTTATATAGTAAAGCCTCAGGAGTAAAATATTTTCTTACCTTCTTTAATGAAGATAACCAGGTTTTGCCCTCCACCCTAACAGTTGTTTCTAGTCTTTGGTCTGATATCGTGGTTGGTGCTGCTACATATGCTGTACTTGTTCACATACGCTAAACTGTTAAACTCTCCTAAACTCCTCTAAATATTTTGGCTGAATGATTTCCCCTGGCAGTTGATTACGCAGGTTGCCCACATACTGAGTATTCTGAATTTGTCTGTCTTTTATCAAATAATTTCATACAGTGTCATATTTTTGTTTAGCAAAGCCTATTGAAAGAAAAGAAAATGCTAACATTTGAGTGGAAAGGCCAGAGGGCTTAGGAAATGGCAGAGGAATTCTACAAATATCCTTTTTCAGTGGCCTAGACAATTGGGATCCAATTCTTCTTGGGCAGCAGATGGAGGTGGTAAAAACTGAGCTTCTAAATGGCACGAGTGTCTGAGTTAAAGGGCTTGGTGCTGTGCCATGCAAACAGCCCTGCTTTTTTCCAGCCTGCAACCAGGACTGACGCCAGCTTTCAGAGAAAACTGGGCCTCTCAGAGAAAAGAGAAACCCAAATCGCCCTTGGGTGTCTAGAAATGATCATAGTTTAAAAGACAATAGATCTGTTGAATAGGAATGCCAATGTTACACCAACACTATTAACACTCATTAACTCCATGGAGCATGTGTGGGCACGCGCATGTGTGTATTTTTATCCCTTAGGTTTTAAACAATGTAAAGCTGATTACATCTTATTCCCACACATTTAACTACTCTCTATCTTTCTCACTTTCTTTTCTCTTTACTCTCCCTCTTTCTTTCTCCCTCTCCTTCCTTCTCTCCCAAACAGCAATATTTTGGGTGGAAGGAAGAGAAATTAAATGTTAATAGCATATTAAATTATCAAATGTCTTAATGCTTTTTTTTCTCAGTATTTTCTCTAAAATCACTTGATTCTTCTACCTTTGCAATCTTGAGCATGTGAAATATATATATACTAGCACAGCTCTGTCATTTATTAAAAGTTACTAGTTTTTGAACAAATTTTACATAATTTATATCTCTCATTTTCTGTAGATCTACTTAATGCCAATGATTAACAAAATCATAAAAGGAAATTTTACTAAGTTTATGCTGTTAGAACAATAAAAAATATGCTAATAAATTTTGTTTTTTAGCTTAAGAATTATGAGTATTATCTCACACATTTACAATTGCAGACACTTTAATAATTCATATTGCTCATGGAGAGGTGAGAGTAGGAAGAAGTGTCTGTTCTACTGTATTGAAAGTATTTTTCAATATTTTGGAGAAGAGAACATTCACTCAGAATTCTGTAGTCATCTATTATCATCTATCTGTACTAAGAAAAAAAGAAAAATGACTTAGCTCTTCTTCTAGAGTTTAAATAAATATGCCCAATTATTTTAACCAGTTTCCACTGACTTGTCAAAAATCCTTATGTATAATAACGGCATGCCAGCAGCGAGACTGGACAGAAATACTGTACAGTAATTGATTTTGTTAGTTGAACATCTGGCAGAACAGGCTGGATATTTACTTGGAAGCAATGTTCCCCAACTGGAATAAGTTCGCTGTTGGGTTTTAAGGCACTAAAGTGCCAGATCAGACTGCTCTGGGTATAAAACACATAGATGGCAACAAAGCAAGTGAGTCAATGAAATAAAACGAGGAAGAGATGAGACACATTTCACATATGGGCTGTGGGTTAGATGACATTTTTTTCCAGCATCTTACTGGAGTTTAAAATGGAAACCAGGCAATATGAAGTAAGATAATTGTTTTACTTCACATTATTTGCAATTAGCTCGTCTTTTTCTTAAATAGAGTTTTGCTTTAATAAATGCCAGTAAGGAAAACTCAATTATGAGAAAAAATAATTTATTTTCAAAACATAATACTTGCAAAAGTGCATCTATGGTATAAGATCCTACTAATAAGAATGCAAGACTGATTAATAAATACTAACATTTGACTTGTTTCTTATTTACCATGTCTGGCATATGTATCTGTATGTTGGGTGGTTTGTTTGTCTCATAATTGTGTGATTTGGCAACAATGAAAAGTTCACAGTGTGTTCTCTCTTACTCTGATTTCTCTAAGTGAGCTATAAGTTACAGAGTATGCTTGGGACCATAAAATGTTGCTGTGGATATTTTTGTTGTGTGTTTAATTTTAAGGATCTTGTGGCAGTGCATGTGTGTGTGTAATATGTGTGTGTAAATATACATATACATACATACATGCATACATACATACATACATACAGGGAAATGGTGAATTGTACTAAGCGTGAATGGTAGGTTATGTTGGCATGACCTCCTATTCGTATTCCTCAAATTGCAACAGTTAATTAATTGTACCTCCTAAGATGGACTTCCAAATAGACAGAGATCGCATTGTGGGTTAGAATTCTATCAATTTTTATATTCTAGCCCAGTTACTGACATATAGTAGATGTTAAGTGAATACTTATTAACAAATCTCTCCATAATATACATTTATTTTCAGCACATCTTTTGTCATGTCAAACACAAGTTTATAGAAGAAATAAACCATCATATACTGGTGACCCTTGAACAATATGGGAATTAGGGGTACTGACCCGTGTGCAGTTAAAAATCTACACATAACTTTTGACTTCCCCCAAATTTAACTAATAGCCTATTGTTGACTGGAAGCCTTGCCAGTAAACAGTTGATTAACACATATTTTGTATGTCATATATATTATCTTATATTCTTATAATAAAGTAAGCTAGAAAAAAATGTTAAGTAAATCATAAAAAAAGAGAAAATCCACATGTAGTATTTATTGAAAAAAATGCATATAAGTGGACCCATGAATTGAAATCCATATTGTTCAAAGGTCAACTATACAAATGTGAAGTATTTTTGCTTTGCTATGTGCATGCTTAACCTGAATATTTGTCATAGTTACATAGTTCTATTATCTCTATAAAAGATATATTTGGCCGATAAATAGTAAGAAAGGGGAATAATGCAGTGAATTTTAAAATTTTCGCAAATAGAAACTTATTTTAAGAATGTTGGAATTTCACTGGATTTATCATTTTTATTCAACTGTCTGGCTCACTCTGGCAATCTTTGAGCAACATGTCATTTTAGTGATATAATTAGCATCTAAAAGGTTGGGCTCAGGGGCCAGGGAAATCTAAGTACAAATCCCACCTCTACCACTTTCCTGGCTGTTTGACATTAGACAAGAGGCTTGGTCTTTCTGAATCTCTTGTGTTCAATGGGAATGATAATAAGTATAAGTATACATGAGAATAATAATTATACATGGGAAAGTTGGAAAGATAAATGAGGCAGAGTATTGCACAGCCTTTAGCAAGTTCATGATGAGTGGTGAGTACCCCCAAATGGTGATTTTTATTATTTGAGCATATCAAACCAACTGGTTTTATTTTTTCAGACTCTGGATTTGATCAAAGTTTAGCTTTTTATCAAATCTGTCTTAATATTTATCAATTGACATATTGGAGCATTAATATTTTCTCTTTAATTAACAATAAGATAGAAATTTTAATGTAATGCTACTAGAGTATGTAATTCAAAGTTCAGATTTTTTTATATATCAAGTAAAATTGTATAAAATTTATCCTCAGATCACCTTAGGTCAGTTTAACAGATTATAGAGTAAGTCACAATGTTTTAACGTATCTTTGTACTTTCAAATTCAAGATTAAACAATCTATTTATGAATCATTCACTTTCAGATGCTACACTAAGGTGCTGAGAATAGAGGATGTAAGTGATGTTTTCTCAGGTTTCAAGGAACTCAGAGACCATGAGAGAAAAACATTTACATCAATGAAGCAAGAGAAGCTTGTATAATGAATGGAGGTAACATAGAGGAGGTGGTGGTTAACTATTGGAGAGGTGGACTTATATGGCATTTTTCAGGGGAAACAAAGTCATGGTTGTGTTTAAAGGTGCAGAGACCTGAAGTAGGTTGGCATGTTTGGGTGTTTATATGCAGTTTGAAGTTGACAGAAAGTAAAGTCGATAGATAGCATGGAGAGAGAGAGAGTAAAGTTGTTGGTAAAAGTGAGATTATGAAGGGTCTTATAATCAAGGCATGGCTACTTCAGTGTGCATGTGTTGATTTCTTTCTCTGCCAGTTGAAAAGCATGGGATTGTGATCACTTTCTTCAACTCGAAGAGCAATATGCCAATAGAAATCTATGCTCATCATTATTCTAAATGCAGTCAACATTTGCTGGGCTCAAGGTATATCGTAATATCTTACATGGAATGTGGAAACCCTGAAGAACTTGTAAGGTGACAATTAGTAAGAGTTAAATGATATTTGAGGTCTAAAGTAACAACTTCTTTCTTTAACCTGTTCTCTCTTTGTTGGAATGCACTTGACACCACCCATAAGATACGCTGTTACGCACTTCTCTACATTCCCTTATCGAATTGCAACGGTCTCTGTTTATTTCTACTTGTATGATATGAAATGACTTGTTTCTATGCCTTTCTCCTCCACTAAGCCATGTAGTCTTGATATCCCCAGTGCACAGAACAGGTACTTAATAAATATTCAAACTCTTCATTTTCTATGCTTAGTAATTTTCAATGATATTAAGAAAAATATCGCTTTTTTTATCAATTGATTAAGATTCTAGCTACCATAGTGATTATGCGTGTGATTAAATTTAAGCCATCTTGAGTTACTCAACTGTGTTTTCAAGGAGGGATTTTAATAGACTGTTATTCAAAATTAATTGACTATTGGGTGTTGGGAACTATTCTGAATGCTGGAGATATAAAAATGAAAATACATGCTTTCTGGTCTCAAGTAGTTTCCAGTTTCTGCCCTCTGATACATGCAAAAAAATTGAAATATGAGAAAACAGAGGTGTGTAAAAAATGCAATAACAAATTGCATTCAAGTCAGTGTGAGATGGTAGGAAGCCTTTGATGGAGGATGGAACATTTGACCTGGTAGCAAGATATTAGTTTTCAGGTAAGTATGTGGGGGGATGGATTGGGAATTTTCTTGAAGAGCTAATCTTAGAAAGGAGAAAACCTCCTTACATTTCTGATAAGGTAGAAGAAGGAAAAAGGATAAAGGTGGGAACAAGACAGGTATAGATGGAATATATTTATGAGGAAGGCTCTGAGCACTGAAGAAATGGATGCCTGGTAACCAGTGTATTTCAATTGTATAAAAATCTGTGCCACCCTCCTATAAATAGCTTAAAAAATAGCTATATATAGTCATTGTGGATAGCTAGATAATTCTTTCTAGAGTGCTGTCTTTGAATATACTTAGGTGAACATTTAAAGCAAAGTTGTGATGATATTATACCTGATACTTTGTCACTGGAAATATTCATTTCATGATAAACTGGCCATTTTACAAATATATAAGAATTATTCTACAACATCATTTCAAATGGTTAAATAATATTTTTTATGAATGTATCCCAATTTATTAACCATTTCATTATTTTTAGAAATTTAATTGTTTTTATTTTTATTTGTGATACATCACACCATGGACATTCTTAGTAACTAAACATTTGCTATTTCAACTTAGTCTTTATTTTTTAGGACACATTATAGAAGTGGACTTGTTAGGTGAAAATGTATACATGTATTTGAAAATTTTGTAGTAGTTTCTAGTTGTCTTCTAGAAATCTTATAACAATTTTAAGCATAACTGTCTTTTTTATTTCCTCCCTTCTTTTTTTCTTCCCTCTCTCCCTTCCTTTGTTTTTCTTTCAACAACTTCATTGAGGTATCATATTTAATGTATACAATTTGATAAGGTTAAGTATATGCATATATCCATGAAACTGTCACCACAAGAAAGGTAATAAACAGCTCCAAATGGTTCCTCATGCTCTTTTGTTTTTTGTTTGTTTTTGTATGTTAAGAATGCAGAACATGAGAGTTACACTGTTAACAAATTTTTAAATTGCACAATACAGTGTTGTTATCTGTAGGCACAATGCTGTACGGCGGTTCTCTGTAACTTATTCATCTTGTATAACAAAAACTTTTTACCCATTAAACAACAACTACCTCTCCTTAGCCACTGTCAGTCATCATTTTACTCTCAGCTTCTATGAGTTTATTTTAGATACCTCACATAAGTGAAATTGTGGAGTATTTATCATTCTTTGACTGACTTATTTCACTTAGCATTCTGTCCTCAAGTTTCACTCATGCTGTCAGGATACTTATTTTCTTTGTGCTGAGCAATATTCTATTGTACATCTATACCATATTTCCTTTATCCATTTATCCATCAATGGGAATTTAGTTGTTTCTATATCTTGGCTATTTGAATAGTTTCACAGTGAACGCAGAGTGCAGATGTCTCTTCGAGATCCTCATTTCAAGTTCTTTTGGATATATAACCAGCAGTGGGATTTAAGCATGACTTTTGAATGTTCAACTGTAGGACCATTTCCTGATGAACTACTTACCAGTAATGTGATTTATAAGAGTAATTCTGATTCCATTTATTAAAATATATTTTTATACCGTAAATTTTTCACTAGTCAAAGATAAAACAAAATTCTGTAGGCTAGAAACCACTTCAAGATGTGGTATTTAGTATTTTGATAATAGTGATATATATTTGTTTAAGTATTTTAAATACTTGTTTCTATCATCAGTTATCATAGTCCTCTTAACAATTATAATTGATAAAGTTCCAGTACTTTCCTCAGATTTTCTTATATTTTAAAACATATTAGTATTATTGAAAGACTCAAATTAGGCTTTCTTTTCTAATAAAGTATTGTGATTTACATTTGAGAGATTGTAATCTGGTGTGTTTTCATTTTATAGGAAGCTAAATGCAAACAAAACTCAAAAAATGCAGAGCAGGAAGGCACATTAATGATTATCCAGCCTTTAGTCCCATCCTTTCACACTGTGAATAGAAAGTCAATTTGCAGAAATATTTTGCTATTAGGCCAGTATAACAGCTTTCAATTATTAAAGAAGCCTGTCAGATCTTTGAAAATCTACATAACATCGCAGATTTTCTTCCTCTTTGTAGCCGTGCTTGCTGTCTGAATATATTTAGAAACATTGATGCTTAAGCAAATGTGTAATACATGTGGTCAAAGTAATGCAGCATAAGTGTAAGTTTACTCCAGGGAATGAGAAACTAGTGTTTTGATGTTTGTGCTTAAATATTTAGTACCTAGGCCAGCTCTAGGCAAAATTGGCAAAGCATATCTTTGGCATTCTTATCTTTTAGCTCCTTTCTGTATGGGATTGCTGATGTGCTGATGTATTGGGCCCGTGGTACAACTCTCCTTTTACTGAAGTTTCCAACATAGGTCCTTCTGCCCTCCTGACTGTCTCTTCTCTCCATTCCCATCTTTCCACCTTCTAATCTTCTCCAAACTTCATATCCAACATCTGATGTAGTAATTGTGTAGGACAATGGGGTCTGGGCTGTTTAGACTACAGGAAAAAGCCACAATGTTGAAATCCTCTGGAGATCAGACCAGAGACAAGAGAACTTAGCAGACAACTGGCAAATGCATTATCTCAGGGAGATGAAAACATTATAAATCAGGAAATGAGTATGTGAATTGGTAGCTAAGGGGAAAACATCCATTGATAGCAGAGCTGGAGAGAAAAGTACAGAAATTTGATCAGAGAGATAAGTTGGATTCATCCTAGGACAAGTGATGGTAGATGGGTGACCTTTAGATAGTGATGAAGGTCTAGTTCAGAATCAATTTAGCAGACACTGGCTTCTGGCTTCCAGTATTTTTATTGGTATCTCTGCAAGTATTTTTTACATATGCTGGGCCTGAAAGTGACAGGTTTCTTCCAGGCATCTTTTAACCCTTGAAACTCAATAGATAATTTATATAAAAATTAGCCAGTTTTATAAATGTATCTGTACCAGATAATAATGAGAAAAGATACAAATAATTAGCATTGTTAGTCACTAAAATCACTCAGGACCCTATTTGGCCTTCCTTGTTCCATTTTCTTTTTGAAAGTGTAATAACAGCTAGCCCTAACATAGTGCTTAGTGTGGCGGGTCCTGTTTTAAGTGCTTTATATGTAAACGCATTACATATCCAATTTATTTTACATTTTATTACATATAGACATTTTTACAACTATTACATATCCAAACTCATTTTATCTTCAATACAGCATTAAGTAGGAATAATTATTATCATTTTAGATGAGGAAACCTAAGCACAGGGGGTAAATGACATGCTCAGGGTCATATAGCTGGTGAATGGCAGAGTTAGGATTTGAAACCAGGCAGTGTGGCTTCAAAGCTCATGCACTTTATGCATGAGCTACTGTCTGAACTAACTGTTTCTCCTTTTATAACCAAAAGATGGGGAGATTCCAGGATGAATATAAGAGAGGGTTGTCACCTTTGTATAATTTCATACTGATAGGATGCTTGCTTACATTCATTAAATCGATCTTTGTAGATGTACTTGAACTTTTAAAGTAATTCAACAAATATTTACTATTGTCCAATACATGCCAGGGTGATAGAGATACAAAGATGAATAAGAAATTATTTCTGTCTTTCAGAAATCTAGAGTCAGATATGTAAACAGGTACATTAAAATATGATTTCTTAACTACTGTTACGAAAGTATGGGCAAACATATAATGGAACACAGATAATAAAGCAATAATCTCTACTTAGAGATTTCTAAGAGTCTTTCTTGAAAATATGACATTTGTACTGGAACTTAAGGTTTAAGGAGGGAGTTTTCATAACAAAGAAGAGGGAAAGGGTATTTCAACCAAAGAGACTCTGTGAGCAAAGGCAAAGTGCGTAAAAAGGCTGAGATCATTTTGGAAATAATGGAGACTTCTGTGTGGCAGGAGCATGTGCATAGTGAGGGATGATAAGAAGTGAAAATAATTTCAAAGATGTATGTATGCCAAGTTAAGGGATTTGAATTGTATTTTGTGGATACTGGGAAGGTTTCCTTCAGAAGTCTGGTGCAGAAGAGTGTTATCGAAATATTTATTTGATGAGAAGCTTTTGCTATAGGCTGTTAAAGAATAAACCCTAGAATAAGAAGTTTCAGGTATGAAACTTACAAACTTCTAAGCCAGAGGCTTTGACAGCCAGAGCTCAAGCAGTATTCATGCACTTGGAGAAGAGGAATTGAATTTGAAATTTTTTCTCAGGTAGAATAAACAAGATTTGATAAATGATTGAAGGTAGGGGATGAGGTTTGTTGAGAAGCAGTGCCTTTGGAGCTTCTAGCTGGTGAGATAGATTGCATATTATTTAGAATTCTGGTTAGCTGCTGTACCAAAGATGCAATTTGACAATAGTAGTTTAAACAAGGCAGAAGTTGATAGATAACTGGATTAAGAAAATGTGATATGTATATATACACTATGGAATATTATTCAGCGTTAAGAAAGAAGGAAATCCTGCCATTTGCAACAACATGGATGAACCTAGAAGACACTATGCTAAGTGAAATAAGCCAGAAGCAGAAATACAAATATTGTATGAACTCAGCTATGTAAGGAATCTAAAGTAGTCAAACTCATAGCAGAGAGGATGGTGATTGCGAGTCTAGAGGTAGGGCAGGATGGGGAGATGTTTGTCATGGGCTACAAATTTTTAGTTATACAAGATAAATTTATGTACAACAGGGTAACTATAACAGTACTGTATTGTATACTTAAATTTGCTTAGAGGATATATTTTATATGTTCTTAACCATATTTATAAAGAAAAGGAAAAAAAAGAAAGAAAAAGGTAACTGTGAAGTGATGGTTATGTTAATTAGCTTGATTGTTGTGATTATTTAACTGTATACATACATCAAATCATCAAGTTGTATACCTTAAATGAATATTATTTTTAATTGTCAATAATTTAAAAGAATGAGGTAGACATTTATTTCTTTTTCAGCCAAGCAATCCAGGTTTAGTAGCCTAGAGATAATACGGGGTTCCTTGGTATTGCAGATCCTGATATATTTTTCCTTGTTGCTCCTACCGTTAGGGTTCCACCCTCATAATATGGTTAAAGAGGTCTCATCAGCATGATAGTTAGTGATACAGCCAATCAAATAGGAAGGAACAAAAGGGAGAAGAGAGATTTAAAAAGTCTGGTCACATTCTATTGGCTACAATAGATACATGGCCATTTTTAGAAGTAAAGAAGGCTGGGAATTGTAGTCTTTATTATGGATGGCCATGTACTCAGCTAAAACTTGGGGAGTATATTGTTAAAGGAAGAGAGGAAGACTGGATATCGAGGTACAATTTGTACTGTTCAACTATAGAGTGTCTGATGACCATGTTAATAGAGATGGAGGTGGTAGAACACGTTTAGGGAGAAATGGGGAGATAATGAGTTTCACTTTGTATAATTAAATTTTAGGTGTCTGTGAGACTGTCTGATAGCTATGTGTAAGAGGTAGTTTGAAGTTAGGGTTTTTATCATGATAGATAAAATTGGCAGTCATCAGCAGTCTGAAGCTGTGTCAAATGAACTGGGGAGGCCATTAATAGCAAATTTTGAAGACTAAGTAGAGATTCTAAAAGAGGACAACCTTGGAAGGAATGGATAGAAGATAGGAGCAGGAGCCAGTCAGAAGTGTTAACAGAGCAGAAGAGGAGATGAACAGAGACATAAGGAAGAATGACACCAGGGTTCTCCTTCAGAGTTGTGGGCCCCATTTCACTGTTGCTATAGCAGCACTCTACGACATCGTTGCATGATTTACTGTGCCCATAAAAGTGATTCCACTGTAGGGTCTCCTACCTGTCAGCAAATAGCTTCCAGATTCCCTAAGAGTCCAGTCACAGTAGCCTTCACATATGGCATCATACCAATTACCTGGATGGAGTCAGAAACCATCAGTTGTACAACCAGTTTGCATAGATGATTTTCTTCAGCATCCAAGGCAGAATGGATACTTCAGTTTCTAGGGCAAAGGGGTCAATGAGTATAGCAGAAGAAAAAAAAAAAGGAATGCAAATTAAGAATGCCAGAAAGTTGGAGACTCCAGTCTGGCTGGGAAAGTAAGTACAGTTTGGAGTGAAAATATAAAAGTAACAGGAATAGGATTAGCATTCTCAGATAAAAACTTAAAACTATATATACTGCTATCTTAATAATCTATGAACAAAGATGCTGATATAGATCCTACAGCAGTGCCTAGCACAGAGTAGTCACAAATAAATATTCTTTAAGTGACTATTTTTTCCTTCTTGGAACCATAAATTTTTTCTTATGTAGTTTTGGGGGACATTTTATGAAAAATAGCTCTCTAGAACTCAGTTGAGATACAAATGGGAATTGGATTCTGTGTTGCTTTTTTTTTTTTTTTTTGATATTTCTTCCTTTTGAACATTTACCAGTATGTTTAGATTGTGCTGCCATAGTCCTCAGTTCATTTGTTTCTTTTGACCTTATTTAAAAAGACAGGTTTAAGTTTTGTATATAAATTTTGTATATAAAATTTTGTATATAAAATTCCAGCTGGTTTGGGGATGTCTAGGTAAGCTTAGTAAGAGGATTTATTCACTATCTCTCACATAACTAGACTTTTGTATTAATATTAGATTATGTGCAGAAATAAAATTTGTCCTTTAAACTCTAAGTTTAAATTAAGACTTGTTTAACTATGTCAGGTGGTGCACTTAAAAAAGTGAATGCTATTAAATGGTTGTTTACTTGAATAGTTTAACCTCTGTTGTCATTCTTCATTCGATATTTATCAAGAGAATAGTATTTGAATTAAGTATAGCATAAACTATGAAAAATGGATGTGAGACTCAGTATTTAGGGAACAAGGGAAAAGGGGCTGTATTATCACTAATAATGAATCATTTCAAAAGCAATTTAATTTTCCATGCTATAAAAATTGCTACAGCAATTCTAAAGAATATGATTGTGAAATAAGTTAGAATCATGCCTAGTAAAATGCTTTATAATTCTTCATTCAATCAAATCATTTAAGGTTTAAGATTTCACAGTCTCAGTTTTCCCATCTGTAAAGTGGGAATAATCTAAACAGGGTAGTTATGAGAATAAAATCAATAGCACTTATTCTATGGTAATTGTCTCTAAATAGTTTTCTTATTCACTCCCCTGTTCCACTAAAAGACTCAGTCACTTAATTCATTCGCATTATATTCCTTTCTCAATAAAAAACAGTCAAAGTAACAAAGCTCCTAACCATTTGATTGTATTTGTGCAAACCCAAGTAAGAAGAGAAGGATAACAATTCTTTATTTCAGCACATAAATTTATATTAAGACAATTTTAACATGTTCATTTTGTCCCCTAAGATCTTTTTCTAGAGATAAGTATATGAAATAAGCAGACTTCCTGCATCTCTGATTATAATAAAAGTGTATACTCTAGAAGAATAGCAATAACTGGTAGTTATCTCGAATGCTTTATAATCTTAAGTTCACTTTCATATTCTTTATTGCATAGGATTCCACAGGGAACATTTTGCTCATACAGGAATATATTTTAACATCCAACTACTATTTTATCACCTTGACTTTTTAAAAATAGCAGTTAACTTTTGCCTCACTGAATTTGTTGACTTTCAGGTCCCCAGAGATTCATTATTAAAAACCCTACAGGTAAAATCAGTTATCTGCTAGTGGCTTAAGAGTTAGACTTTGCATTTTGTACCCTAGGGTATCTTTATCATGCCACAGAATAAATAACAGTTAGTCTCAGTAATGAGTTGGTGAGTTCAAGGAACTCATCATATTGGGTGAGGTATTAATATTTGGCATTTAAGCCATAGACATTTCACATTGAATATAAAGGAACTAGCTACACTGTATAACTGGTAGATGGTTATATTATATAAAATATTGATGTGCTTTAGTCTGACTTTCTAAATTTAAATTAATTGGGGTGACATTAGTTAATGAAACTATATGTTTTAAGTGTACAGTTCTATAATCCATCATCTGTATATTGCACTGTGTGTTCACCACTCAAAGTCAAATCTCCCTTTGTCACCACATATTTGACTCCTTTTACCATTTTCTACCTTGCTCCAACCCCCTTTCTCTCTGGTAACCATCATACTGTTGTTTGTGTCTATGAATTTTTATTTATTTGTTTGTCTTGTTTTTTCCTTTGTTGCTTTCCGTTTTATATTCCATTTTATATGAGTGAAATCACATGGTTCTTAACTTTTTCTGTCTGACTTATTTGGCTTAGTATGATATTCACGAGTTCTATACATGTTGTTGCAAATGGCAGTATTTCATCTTTTCTTTCTTTTATTTTTCACTGAGAGCTAATATATATTAAGTGGCCACTCCATAAATGTACAGTGCTAAACACTTAATGTTTACTAGCTCATTAATCTTCACAATGGCCGCATGAGATCTAATACATCATTTTCCATTTCTTAAATAATTTTTATTATTTTCAGATTATAGTTAGCATACAATATTATACTAGTTTTAGATGTACAACATAGTATTAGACATTTATTTAACTTACAAAATATCACCCTGATAAATCTAGTACCCATCTGATACCATACATAGTTATTACAATATAATTGGCTGTATTCTTTATGCTATACTTTACATACCCATGACTATTTCGTAACTACCAATTTGTACTTCTTAATCCCTTCTCCTTTTTCACCCATCCCTCCCCCGCAAACTTCTTCCATCTGGCAACCATCAACATGTTCTCTGTATTTATGAGTTTGTTGTTTATTTTTTCTTCAGATTCTACATGTAAGTGAAATCATAAGGCATTTGTCTTTCTCTGTCTGACCACACAGCATAATATCTTCTAGGTCCATCCATGTTGTTGCAAATGGCAAGAATTTATTCTTTTTATGACTGAGTAATATTCCATTGTATGCATGCATTACCTCTTTTTTATTCATTCATCCATTGATGGACACTCAAATTGCCTCCATATCTTAGCTACTATAAACAATGCTGCAATGAACATATGGATGCACAGGTCCCTTCACAGTAGTATTTTAAGTTTCTTCAGATAAATACCCAGAAATGAGCTTACTGAATCTTTCTTTGTATCTTCTTATAGACTTTGTTTTAAAGTCACTTTGTCTGGTATAAGTATTGCTACCCTAGATTTTTTTTTTTTTCATTTCTATTTTCATGAGATATCTTTTTAATCCCTTTACTTTCAGGGAGTGTGTGTCTTTTGCTCTGAAGTGAGTCTCTTGTAAGGGTCTTGTGTTCTTATCCATTTACCCATACTATCTTTTGATTGAAGCATTTAACCCATTTTTTTAAATTTGATATAATTGTTAATAGATATGTAGTTATTGCTATTTTATTCATATATTTAAATCTTTTTTTCTTCTTAAAGAAGTCCTTCTAACATTTCTTGTAATACTGGTTTTGGGGTGATGAACTCCTTTAGCTTTTTCTTATCCGAAAGCTCCTTATTTATCCAATTCTAAATGATAGCTTTGCTGGGTAGAGTAATTTTGGTTATAGGTCCTTCCTTTTCATCACTGAATATTTCATGCCAGTTCCTTCTGACCTGAAAAGGGTCTGTTCAGGAATCAACTGACAGTCTTATGGGAGCTTCCTTGTAGGTAACTAACTGCTTTTTTCTTGCTGCTTTCTAGATTCTATGTCTTTAACCTTTGGCATCTTAATTAAGATTTGTCTGTGTGTGAGAAGAGATGAACACAATGTCTACTTGTGTTCATCATCTTGACCAGAGTCACTATTTCATCTTTTCTTATGTCTGAAGATATTTCAGTATATACGTGTACCACATCTTCTTTAAGCAGTTGTTAATTGATGAACACTTTGATTGTTTCCATGTCTTGGCCACTGTGAATAATGCTGCTATGAACATAGGTTTATATATATCTATATCTATCTATCTATCTATCTATCTATCTATATAGATAGATATAGATATATATAGATATCTATCTTTAACTTTATCTTTATGAATAAATGTTTTCAAAATTTTCAAGTAGATACTCAGAAGATAAATTGCTAGGTCATATAATAATTCTATTCTTTATTTTTTGAGGAATCTTCATCCTGTGTTCCATAGTGGTTGTACCAATTTGCATTCCCACTAGCAATGTATAAGGGTTCCTTTTTCTCTACAACCTCTCCAATACTTGTTATCAATTATCTCGTTGATAATAGCTATTCTAACAGGTGTAAGGTAGTGTCACATTGTGGTTTGATTTGCATATCCCTAATAGCTACTGAGGTTGAGCAGCTTTTTATATGTCTGTTGGTCATTTGTATATCTTCTTGGGAGAAGTATCTGTTCAGATCCTTTGCCCATTTTTAATGGGATTTTTTGTTTTTTTGTTGTTGATTTGTATGAGTTCTTTACATACTTTGGATATTACCACTTATCAGAGGTATTATTTGCAAATATCTTCTCCCATTCAGCTGGAAGCTTTTTGGTTTGATACAGTCTCATTCATTTTGCATTTTTACTTCCCTTGCCTTTGAGGTCAAATTCATAAAATCCTCTCTAAGACCAAGATCCATAAGTTTAGTACCTATATTTTCTTCTATGTAGTTTATTGTTTCAGGCCTTATATTTAGGTCTTTGATCCATATTGAGTTAATTTTTGCCTATGATGACAAATAGTATTCTAGTTTCATTGTTTTGCATGGGGCTTTCTAATTTTCCTACACCATTTATTAAAGAGACTTTCTTTCCCAATTGTATGTTTTTGGTTCCTTAGTCAAAAATTGTATACCCATGTATACAGGAGTTTATTTCTGGGCTCTTAACTCTATTCCATTGGTCTATGTGTCTGTTTTTCTGCCAATACCATGCTGTATTGATCATTGTCACTTTGCAGTGTAATTTGAGGTCAGGGAATGTGATACCTCCTGCCTTAACCTTTTTCTCTGAGGATTGTTTTGGCTATTCAGGGTATTTTGTGTGTTTGTACAAATCTGACAACTTCCCGTTCTATTTTTTAAAAAGATAGCATTGGTATTTTGATTTAGATTATCTTAAATTTATATATTGCTCTGGGTAATATGGCCATTTTAACTGTGTTGATTCCTTCTATCCATAAACACAGAATATCTATTTCTTTGTGTCTTCTTCAGTTTCTTTTAATCATATCTTGGTGTTTTCTGTGTATAGATCCTTCACAACCTTCAAGTTTATTCCTAGGTATTCTTTTTGTTGCAATTGCAAAAATAATTGTTTTTTTTCCTGAATTTTGAAATTTGTTATTATTATACTAATGGTGAATTAGGTGTCCTTTCATAACATTTTATTACCTCTGTTTACTCTTCTTAATTTACTATCACACGATATTGATATAGTCTTTTACTTTTCTGCTAACAAGTGAGCAACTTCAGTACAGAAATTGTCTCATTCTTTACTGCAGTCCTAGAATCTAGCACATAGCATATGCACAATAAATATTTACTGAATCTATGAGTCATATGTATTTAATTGCAGGAAAAGGGGGGAAAATCTGCTAAAATTTCCTTCAACAATTAAGGAATTGGACTTACTAATTTAGACCCAATTTGAACAAGACTCTCACCACATCTCTCTGCAGTTTGTTTACATCTCCAGGTCAACATTTTACCCTTATGTTGGCTTCCCTCAGGGAGCAAAATTGCTACAACACATGCCTCACATATTTAGGGCAAGAGACAGGTTGTATGTCCCAAACTGATAGAAACAGTTCTGAAACTCATTCTAATTGGACTCTTTTAGGTCACATGCCATTCTTGAACCAATAACTGTGGTCAGCATATAATATGCTGATTCGCTTTGCTGTGTTATGCCCCTAAAAACTGATTGGAGTTAGGAGACAAATGAATGCAAAGAAACTGTAGAAAAATATTCACTAAAATTAATTAATAAAATTCCAAGTCTCTAATGCATTCTAAGAAAGTGTAGTGTAATGAGATATTTTAAAAAAGTTTTAAATCTGCAAAATATCACTCTTCATTAGTCCCAAAATAGTTGCACATGTGTTAACACAAGTATATTTAAATCCGTTAGTAATAATTCTGGCTGCATACAATTAACTGAGATCTAAGACTTTAGTGAAAATTATAGTGAGAAATTATCTTCATAATGCAATGTATGAAAGATCTCCTAACAGCCCTAACCCCTACCAATCTATCCCCTTAAATCAATGAGGAATTTTAGCCTTCAACAATGGATGGATTTTCTTTTGATAATAGGAAAATGACTAACTTACTGGAAAACAAACATAGAAAAGGGAAATGGAAAGAAGGAAACTTTGTAGAATCACTTTTTCCTAGAGCCATCCCTGATGTTTCTGACTTCTTAAAAACATGATTTTATGTGCACATTTACATTTTGAAAGAAGATGAATGAATGAAGTATCTAAGAGGGGGGATTGTAGCAGGAAGCCAAAACCAATATTGGGGGTGGGGTTAGCACTAATTGTGTTTGAAACTTAAGTCATCTTCTTGTATAATTTGTTTTTCATGTATTTGCTTCTATGCCAGTCCCATTTTCTTTCTTTTCAACCCTATACAAATCATATGTCTGATCCTTTCTTCTCTTACTCCCATACTGCCTTGCAACATCATTTAACTGTTTTCTTTTACATATCTTGTCTCCTAAAATGAGATGTAAACATTCTGAGAGCAAGAACTTTGTCTAGTCCTTCTCTGGAATTAACCTCAGCATTTCATAGAGTTGCTCAGTAAATAATTGGTACTGAATAAATGCTTGTGGGAATTGGATCAAATGATCTATTTTGCAGAAATTTGGGGAAAAGTGGACCATAATGATGTGTATTTGCCTAACATTTTTTTCACTACAAAACAAATTAAAACTTAAATATTGACATGCAAAGGAAAAGATCCAGTAAGAAAGGAGACTGTCGAAAGACTTTCAAAGGGAATAGAACCATTTGAGATTATTTTCATTGCTTTTCTGATGCCAGTTTCCTAATGATTCAAATACATAGATAATAAAGGAAGAAATTTTCTGTGTGTGTCATTGTTTATATTACTTCCATAAAATTCATAAAAATGTCAAGATATGTTCATGCTATAATGTTATTTAAACATTCTTCTTAAATAGATGCAGGGAAATGAGGAGAGATGGTGCAATATCATTATTGTTCCCATATTTGTTGTTGTAAACAGTGAAGTCCTTGTCTTTTGTGAAATGTCAGTTTAAAACATTCTGCCAAAAACCTTCTAAAGCAAGCCCTTATTAGAATTAATCACAAGTGTCAGTTGAGACAGTGTTATTCTTTCCATGTAATCTAAACAGACTGTTATATCCTATGTGCAAAATATTTGCTTTGTTTTAGATGTGGAGCTGGGCCATAACAAGATGCTAATAAGAGAAAGAGAATCTCTTGGCCTTGCTGAGGTTTAAAATGTTATGCAGCTGAGGTCACACCCTTTTGTATATAGTAAAGACATTTTCTTGGTCTCTACCCTGATTTGTCCAGGCTGGTAGCAGCATTTTCTCAATCACATAGACCCAAGCATGGGGAAGGAAGAAACTTTCCCTTACCTTCAAAGTTCTTTTAGCTGGTCTAATTAAATCTACAGGAGACAGACTAACAAGAGAAAATAACCAAACTTAATTACATATGTACATATGGAAACTTCACATACATGAGAGAGTCAGAGACCCCCATATATGCAAGAGGTTCAAAGACAGAGAAGAAAATGAGATATGTATGACATTCTGAGATAAAGATGAGGTCAGGGCCTTGAGGCTTCAGAGGGGAGGAAGGCCATTCACAGAATATGAAGAGCAGATATTCAGTAGTTAGAAGCTTGCCCTGTCCTACAGATAGGCCATAAAGAGTTATTTCTGGTTATAACCCTTACTATAATCTAAGCCCCTAATTTAATTCTTTAAGGGAGAGGCTAAAGATTTTTCTTAGCTTCAGTGCCTTTGGCTGTATACCACAAAGGTACACTTTGGGGTGACTCATTCTGAACCCCTACACAAGGATTCCAGACTGAACTGGGAATTCTCTACTTCTTTCTCCATATCTAATTATTTGTCAAATTGTATCAATCCTCACTTTGAAAATCCTGGCTGTAACCTTTCATGGCATGTGGTGCAATATGGAAGAAATACCCCTTGACTGGGAGATGGAAAGTCTAGCTTTAGATTTAGTAATTTTCTACCCACTTGTATGACCTTGATCAAGTCACCTAATGTTTCTTGGCCTCAGTTTCTTAAGGTCCTCCTAGCTCAAATTTTGTGATTCCTCTGTAAACATTTCACCTGTCCTTTTGTCATATCATACTTGAAGTTGGTAATATAAATGGCTTTCTGTGACCTCTCCCTAAAGTCTGAATCATCAGACTTTAAAAAGCCCTTCAACAGCCTAGCCTCAAGTTGTTTCCCTTTAAGCTACCACTGCTCCAGTACTAGTTCCCGGAACTTGCTACATAGCAAGCAGTATTACCTGGAGCTTTCCCTATAGATTGAGAAACTTCTATGTGGAACTGAAGGTATATTTTTTCATTCTAGATGACTCTGACTCTGCTAATCTACTGTTAAACATTCAAAAAACATTGTATTTGCCTCACTGTGCCTTAACTTATGACAGTGATTCTCAAACTTCTGTCCATATCAGAATCACCTGGAGTGGTTTTTAAAATTTCGATCACGAGGCCCAACACCAGGGTTTCTGATTCAGTAAGTTAGGGGTTAGGCCAGAGAATTTGCATTTCTAATCATTTCCCACATGATGCTGATACTGCTGGTCTGGGGATCACACTTTGGGTACCACTGGTTAATGTGAGCACCTTGCCCTGGAATGCCACTTTTCTACACCATCTTTACCTACCAATGTATTAACCATCATTCTGGTATGACCTTCACAGAGCGTTTCTCAAGGTCCCAGATGTAAGGGATCGCTTTCCTCTGTATTCTGCCAAACACTTCATTTCCTCCTTTGTTGTCACTGTTAGATACTTCAATCAAAATTAGATTGCAAGGTCCTTGAAACTTTATCTTATTTCCGTACAACATCCTATTCCCATGTCTGTTTCTCAGTGATTTGTACAAGAGAGGGTAATTTAATATACCTTTTTGAATGATTGTCAACCACTTAAAACTTTCTTTTTCATAATTTTTTTCTACTCTTTAATCATGGCTTTACATTTCCCCTTCCAATGTATTTTTAAAAATATCTCACAAGGCAGTCTTTGAGTAATATTTCAGTTTAAAATTTAAAGAGGCTCTGCTGAATACTATTTTCAGGAAGATAAATTATGCCATTGAATTAGTGGTTTCTAAGATATGCTAATTCTTGCCTACATTAAAAGAAAGTCCTTCCCTTAGTCACTCAATTAACCTCAGGTGCAGTCACTTAGAGTACATTTTATCTGAAATTATCTTGCTGCTATGGTCCTGATACTGCTTTATTTTTAAAACTACACCTTTCATTTGATCTCCACATCCTCCTTGTCAGGTATCTAGGTAGATAAGTGGCTTTGGTATTGTACATATTCTGTTCAATTTGTTTGCTAATAGACAAATTTGAAAATAGCCATATTTCACTCAGAGCCAAAATTTTAGTGTTGGAATAGATCTGTCAGTATGGAATACATTTCATTTCACATTTCTAGATAGACTGAAGCCAGGTATGATGAAAGCGTCGTGCTGGTCACAGATGGAACTCTGATGGAGCTGTACTCTCTAGTTGAGATCTCATTCTAAAAGTCTGGAATCAGTTAGACTCCATTTATTGAGACTCGAAAGAAAATTTCAAAGAACATCTCATTTGTACTTGGAACTATAGGACTCCCTACCTCCAGACAGCACTAAAAGAGTCAAGTTCTGCTGAAAGACCTAAGAATGGGATTCCAGTCTTCATGGACTCAGAGAAAAGCAAAGCATCACTTTTTGCCTTTTTATTTGGAAATGGGATATTTTAAAAGACTAAGTATATTTGGTAAAAGGTGTGTGTGACCTGTCTACTTTAAAAATAAAATAGACAAAGAAGGTAGAATAAAAGAGAAGTAAAAACTAAACCTGTGACGATGGAGGATGTCCAATTTTCAGGTAATTTTTATTTTTATATTTCAATTAGAGTTGACAGTCAATATTATTTTCTCTTAATTTCAGGTATACAGCATAGTGGTTAGACATTTATATACTTTACAAAGTGATCTCCTGGTTAGTCTAGTACCCACATGGCAGTATATATAGTTATTACAATCTTATTGGCTATATACTCTATGCTGTACTTCACATCCTGGTGTAATTTTCAGGTAATTTTTAGAAGACCTATTTTAAAAAACTGTCTTTAGCTTTTAGCTCTGCTTAATACTAATATCCATATTTGCTAATTTTGAGTACTTTAAGAATACTTTTTCGTTTTAAATGTCAGTGTGAGAAGAGTTGAGTCTTGTACCTAATAACCCACATCATAGGGTGAAATAAAAGTACTGTAACCAGGGAACCCTGGAAGGCAATTTCCCAGTGAAATCTTTGCCCTGACAAAGCAATTTTGTTTTCTAATTTTCCATTTATTTTAATGGTCCATTTGTTTATCTTTTCCTCTTGTCAGAAAGCTTTCTCCTTGAGTTGGAGAAAATTAGTTGCAATCCCTAGATTTTTATGCCTCTACTTTTTGGGAAAAAGGAATTATAATTTCAATTGAGTTTGATGAGACTGAGCAAAAGAATGAAATGCTAAATGTAGTTATTTATACTCCTATAAATTATTTTCTTACTTTGAAAAAGTTTCAACTATATTTTAAAAAAAATATGTGCACATAATAAAAAATTCAAATGCAGAAAAATATATAAAATGAAAAGTAAGAAATCCTCTGTGAATCACCAGGTCTACTCCCTAGAGGCAACCACTATGGACAGATTTTTGTGTATCTTTCAATTTATAACACACACACACACACACACACACACACACACACACAGAGCCAGAAATAGAATCATGCTCTACATATAATACAAAGCCTTGATTTTTTTCTGAACTATTTTAAAAATGCATACTTAAAAATGATGAGCAAAACTGCTGTATTAAAATCAAGAGAAATAATTGAGGGTAGTTTATCATATATGTGTGTGTATATCTATTATTAACAATATGTAATATTATTATGAATAATATACATATTATTAAAAGTACTTTATCCATTGGGAGAATGGGAAAGAGATGCTCTTCATATTTTAAAATGTTGATTAAAGAAGTTGATATTCATTTACTCAAAGGTGTTTGATGCCGCTCGTTGCTTTTTTTATCCTATAAATGCTATTAATGAGCTAAAGGTGTAATGATCCCAGAAACATCACTTCAGGCATTTTGAATGGTATTTATTGTTATTATTTTACTGTACATTTCTATTGTTGACTCTTAAGGAACTATAAAACATTATTTTTAGATTATTTGCCTCATGAGTTTATAATCTTATAGTAAAACATGTGGACAGACTTTTAGAAGTATAATTGATGGAGAAATTATTTTATATGTAGTATTATTTTAAATACACTGTACTGTGTAAATTGGGTAGAAATACAGCCAATATTTGACCCTGGTTGTAGAAGAATCACTCTTCAATCAATCATATGAAATTTGCCTCTAGTAATGATCTACACTGTAGAAAATATGCAACTTTGAGTTTTTATAAAGCTTAAATATCTGATTCCCTGTTGGATAAATCTGTAATCTTGGTAATTATGCCCTTCTTCCTGGTAGAGGTTGTTATGTGAAAGCACATGGTGTGTTCCCATAGGTAGGGAGCTTGCCCTTGCTCTTTGCAGTCTCTTGTCCTCTGAATTAGTTTTCCTACTGGAGGTGGGAGGCACCAGGAAAGACTGGGTGTCCCTTGGTGGTATCAGTGTTGCTTTTCCAGTGTAATTTGGCCTAATGAGAGCATGATTTATCTAAACCTCCCACTTCTTATGGATTCAGAAGGCACCCCAGCCTTCTAGAACAGGAGATATTTTTCTCTAATGCTGCTTTATTATTCTAAAGAATTAGTTTTCTAGAAATATTTTTGATGGCCTATTATCTTTCTTCTCATTTTCAAAATGCCAGCTCCTACACTTAGAAAGAAGTGTCTGTTACTAGCAGTACTCAGTCTCTCATTGACCTCATCTTACATTAGCCTCATCTTGCCTGGGAGAAGAATAAACTAGATTTTATTTGTTTATCAGCTAGTTATTTGCATACTTTGCTGAGAATAAAATCCTAAGTACTGCTGAGTGGATTCTGTGCACATGTGAGTCCTCTACTATTTTAATTTGTTCTTTGTTTTAAAAAGAGCCCAACAACTTTTATTTCCCTTTACCAGTGCTCTTGGCATCTAAGGAAGTTGATTATTTTGGTGCATAGTCTGGGAGCATTGGAAATGCTGTCTTAAAGAGAAAAGTCTGGTAAATGAAGTTAACAACCTTTAACCTCAGGGAGAGATAAACAGACTTTTTTACGTGAAAACTGTGCTTCAGCTGTCCTCTGTCCTTGAAGTGTGCCATCTCCTGTCCCATTAGTCTCTTTTGCCATTTTTTGGTGGTCACTTTACAGAGAATAGTGGAGGAAAATTCTTGGTATTCAAAGCAGTCAGTATCCTTCCAGCACTTGCGCCTGTGAGTTAGCAAAGAGTATTTGTTCTCAGTATTTGTGGGTAAGGATGGAAGAGTAGTATGTGGAGAATAAATGGTCTTTTCTCAGTAGAAACCCGTACATGCTGTCATTAGTTTTTATGTTTTATATGGCATTTTTTTTTTTTTTTTTGCTTCTATGTGGTGTTGTCTTTTTAACTGTTAGAAACTTGAAGATTTTTCTCCAAAGAAACCATTTATTTAACTAAAGACCAAGTTGACTTGACAGCAATTTATTGATTTGATACAGGTGAAAATCAACCGGGGGGCTTGGTTTTATCTTACTCCTGCTGGGCGTCCTTCATATAACATTAAGTGAGTAATCATACAAAATGGGAGCATTGACTTTGGACCAGGCACGTGTGGGCTGGACTTTGCTACTTCATTGAATCTGTGACACCAGAAAAATAATTTTGTCTAAGACTTGGTTCTTTTTTGAGAGAAACATAATGGGGTATAGTGATGTTTGTAGATGATTAACCCATGGCCTGAACCAAGTAGTGTGTGTATATATTCAGTAAATAACTCTTCTCCCTCGATCTTTGTTTTTGGTATTCTAGTGTTTTCTGAGATCAATATTCTTCTTCCTAGAACTCATAATTTCTCAAAGCATTGGTATCTCTGGACCTTTGAAGCTATGTTTTTGTTTTACTGCTACTTAGAATTTAAAACATTATGGAATTTGGAGGTTAGTGGAGATTCCTTAAATATTAATAAGTATGTTAATGTTTAAGAGGAAATATATATTCAAGGTTAGCTTTGTCTATACCACTACTGACATTTTAGGCTGGACAATTCGTTATTGTGGGTGACTGTTCACTACACTATAGAATGCTTAGCAGCATCCCTGGCTTCCACCCACTAGATGGCAGTAACAACACCTTTCCAGTTGTAACATCTAAAAATGTCTTTAGCCATTCTCAAATGTCCTTTGAGGGATGCGGGGAGGGGGGCAAAAATCACCCCTGGTTGAGAATCACCAGTCTATAGGGAAAGGAAGTTTGGACGTAGATAGATACTTCTTAAACATATAGCCTTTCATAATGCTAGTATCATCCTTTATTGTGACATTAGGAACCCTGTATCTTCCAGAAAACCTTTTTTCCCAGTCGGATTATACTAGTGAGTAGAAACTTTTTATTAATATTTAAAAACATTTATCACTATGATATATTTTAAATCATTTATTTTTTGAAAGAATGGAGTTGAGTACCTATGTGTATGAGGCACTGTTCTATATAATGAGTATTTAAAAATAAATAAGATGAGGCAGTATTCACTAAGAAATTAAGAATGTAAGTCAGACTGCCTAAGTTTAAAACTGGTTCCAGCATTTCTGGCTATGTGACTTAAACAGTATCTCTATTTAATTATACATAAAATAATAGTACTACCTACTTTCACACAGTTGTTAATAAGATTAAACAAAGTCATAGGTAAAAAAAAAAAAAAAACATTTTACGCAGTGCCCGATCTATAATAGATGCTTAAAGAATATTAGTTATTGGAAATGTTATTATTATCTATATAAATATCATTATCATCAAGGGTGTTATGCTCATTCAAGAGAGTAGCACCTAATTCTCAGTGGAGGGTGGTAGCGACATCAGAAGACTTTCTGGAAAAGATGAGCCCTGAACTGAGCCTTGCAGTACAAGGTCAGCCAGAAGATAGTGAAAAGAAGAAGTTGAGAGAAGGGCATTCCAATGCCCTTTTTATGTATACTCTTTGATATAGAAACATAAATATTTGGTTCTTTGAAGTATTTAAAAATGCAATAATTTTTCAACCTGTATTTCTCAGGCTACAACTCTTTATACTTTATTAGAGTTTATTTTGCTATTAGAGAAGTTTCATGAAGTGTTCTTTACACCCTTTTAATAAAGTATTGATTTTAAATGAACTCTTTATTTTTCTTTGAGAACTACATGATAGTCTCATCTAATCTTGGGATTTCTTCCGTTCACAGAGACCAAGGAAAGCCTAGTTATTTCCTGCTTCATTTTGCTTCTTTACAGATAATGTTAAAACAAAAATTTTACCTAATAGAGGTTTTGGTCTTTCATGTCCATGTTTGCTACCTTATTTTTAAGAGAGTAGGAATCTAATCATTCTTGGGCAGTTCCTGATGAATGCTTAGCTGCCCTTGTGATTCAAGTGTAAGATTCAAAAACAAGACACATTCCCTCCTAATATATATGACATGGTGCTATCACTAACACATACATATGCTTCTGTGACCCATAGAATAACCAATGGGGTAGGTAGGACAAGTTTATAGGTGAGAAAACTGGACTCAGACATACTGTTACTTGCCTAAGCTGACTCAGTAAATATCAGAACTGGGCAGAGAAACTAGATCTTCCTGACTCCAAAGCCTTCTATTTCTACTACATATACAATTGTGTATTAAAGTATACCCTATGCAGTCATAAACCTCCTTTTCAAAGACCTCTTATTGGCTGTGTAGGTGGAGCAATATTCTCTAGACAAGCTTAATATCTTTTTTATTTTTTATATTTTATAAAAGAAAAGCTACTGCAAATAGACTACTGATTATTTTAACTTATAAATAGTTTCACAATTTTTTTATAGATCAAGAAGGACATAGTAGAATTTATTATAGCATTTACTTGATTTTAAATGATCACATCCATTTTTGTGAGTTTCCTGAGGATATCTTCTGTGACTTTATCTTTGACACTGTTCACAGTTTCTCTCATTGAATTCCACCTTGCTAGGGTGGATCAGACAGGTTTTTAATTCTTGATCATCTTATAAGATAGGTGATTATAGTAGTCAGCCTCTGGATGTTCCCCATTCCCTGGTATTCATGCTCTTCAGCAGTTTCCTACCACAAGGAATAGGAATGACTTGTATAACCAATAGGATGTTAATGAGGACACAGCCCTCTTATGAGGCAGCTCTATGCAGAAGAGCACATGGTAATGAACAGAGACCTCTTATTTAGATCATGAGCAAGCCATTCAGGAAGCGAATCCCCAGACTTCAGATGACTGCAAACCCTGGCCAACATTTTGACTGCAGGATCATGAGAGATGCTAAGCCAGGACCACCCAACTAAACTGCTACCAAACTCATCACTCACAGAAATACAAAATTATAAATGTTATTGTTTTAAGCTACCACATTTGGGTTAATTTGTTACATTGAGTACTTATTTGAAATGATTCTAAACTTTATCAGGCACTGTTAAAACACAAGTGAAATATTAAGTGTTCTGCATATTGTTTTGTTTATTTGAAATAGAATACACTTTTTTATCGATGCTCAATATAAACAATATTGATTAAGTCATTTAGTGTTATAAAATTAAAATAAGTGAGATATGTGAAAAACATTTGTAAAAAGAAGTGTTAAGCAATTGTAAACTATTGAATTAAATTAATTTCTAAACTGTTGCAATGTGTTTTTAACATACACAATACACACATATATATTATTTCTCATAATACTAACTAAATAGCTTGAAGATATTCCCTCTTAAAAAATGGTTGCAATCCTTGAATATTACCTTTATAGTATTTTATAAAATATATTCATTGATTTTATAATACCTCATAGAAAATAGAGACAGAAAGAAGAAAGATAAGACAATAAATATTATTAGCCCTCATCTACAAGTCAATAATTGAAAGCATGTAAAATCAAAATAAACTGTCAGTAGCCTAGTAGAAGTTCCTTGTTGTAGCAAATGGGTCTTACATTGTTTGTTTTGTTTGTTTTGTTGTATTGTCAGGACAAACTTTGTGTTATGTAACCAAGAATTGTAACTTTGAAGTCTAAGGGACGTGAAAGTTGACTTGAGAGACTTGCTCACAAAATAAGAATCTATTTGTCATAATTGTTGAAAATACGTTTTTATAAACCAGATTAGTAATATATTGAATACTTTTAGCTTAACATGTTTTTCTTTGTAGAAGAAATTTATCGTACTTTACCATCTTTTGAAGAAAAGGTTTTTTACATTGGCATAACAATGATCACTACCAGCCATGATACTTCATGCTTCCTCAGAAAATAAAGCTGTCTCTTTATCCCCCCTTAAGTTTATGAATGCTGTCAAAAACCACAAGCTTCCTGAAATATTTAAGAAGAATGCATATCCATCAATAATATTTTTTTTAGATTCCATAAGCTTGTACTGATTAAGGTCATAAACCATGTAAGACAGATCCAGAAATCAGACCCTTAGTCTTTTCTGCTGGCCCTTTGTTCTAACCAAAACAATCACATTTTATTATGTCCTTTTACTTTGACAGTTTTCTCTTTTGGGAAAGTAAATAAAACATATATATTAGAAATATAGCTGTGAATCTTAGCATACTTTGTTATTTGAGGTTTGATTGCAAGCGTGCTTGGCCTTCTAAGCAGGCATTCCATGGTCCTGCAGATGATGTGTCCTGTCACTTGGTTTACACATGATATATGGCATTCATTGGTTTTGTTCTGTTGAAAGAATAAATGCTCTGGCTATCTCAGGGAACATGTGGGCAAGAAAAATGAATAAGTGGAGTTGTTATGGTGTGAATTACTTTCTTTAAATCATTACTTTCTTCATGTGAATCTCTTTTTTAAAGAAACATGAGGAGGCATTTAATTCTCAAAATGACTTTGGAGTAGAAGAGTTTTTTAAGGGAGAAGAAAGGAATTGAAAGTGTAGATAATAAGTATCTAATGCCTGTCTCTTTCTCCTCCCGCCACATACACACACACACATACATATCTAGTTTGAAAATTTTTTAAATGTTTAAACACCCTGTTTGGGTAAAAGGTTTAATTAAAGAATGTGAAAGGTAGAGATTTCTGAATTTAATTCCATTACCAAAAACAAACACATTTCTTCATTGTAAAACTAAGGATGATTTTCATTTGTTGTAGAATAACTTTTAGACAAAAATCAAAAATCCATGTAGTTTTTGGAAAGACTACAGATACTGCAGGCATACACCTGAGATTCAGCCTTTCTCTCTTCCTGTCCCCAATTTTGCCACTCACTAGCTATGAAACTTTGGGCAACTTACTTATCTTCCTGGGCCTCATCTCTCTATTCCTTATAATGGAGTTTTACAAAGATCATGACTGATGAAGACTGTATCTTATGCTACTTCATATATATTCAATAAATGTAGTCATTCGTGTTAATCATAATGATGTTGGGCAGATGTTGCTGAGTCAAAAATGCAGATACGCCAAAGAGATCCATTCACATAAAGATTTCCTTGTGCTTTTGTCCAGTCTTCAACATAACACTTCTGTTTTGAACATCCACTCTTTAAAAAGAAAAAAAAAAAAAAAAAGGGACCAAGACAGCTGGCTGCTGAGAGTGCAAAAAGAAAGTATTTTTTGGCATTTATATGAACTAATTGGATAAACAATGGAAAATTTAACAAATTATGAAAACCCAAAGTCATAAAATGTTGGAATCAATTAAAAGAGTTGAGAAACATAGGTGACATCATGGCAAAAGTTTGAAATATGCATAGATGTGGCAGCATGAATGATACATGAGTTGGAGAAAATGAAGAGGAGCAAAACAAATGGCTCAAATTTTAATGCTTTAGATCAGCTATTCTTAAAGAAGAATTAGATTTTTGCTGTGTTTGAGTTCATTTGGAAACTCAGTCTTTCTGTAAGATATATTAGAAGTGATAAGCAATTAATTGTTTTATCATTTATAAATGTCATTTATTAAATTATTTTTCCTACATATTTTCTGTATCAACCACTGCAAAATCCCAGCAGATAGTTAAGACTTACTCCAACTGTTGGGCCCTATATTGTTCCTGTGGTTATAGACACTGATGCACATATAAGCCATGCCCTCCACCCAACAGATCACCCAACAACCATTCAGATCTGAGATATGAACCACTGTAGCCTCTGGGTAAAATCATCACTTTGTTTAAGCCCAAAGGAAGAAGGCAGAAGCTAATGTAACTGTCATTCAGTTCATACAACTGAACTCTCAACCACAAAGCTCCATTGTATATTACCTTTGAGCTCAAGAACCCTCATCAAAAGAAGGTGACCCCCCCATTCGGGGGTGAGCCGCAGCTGCCATGCCAGTTTGCTCGCCGTGCCGGCTGCCGAGGGGTGCCGGGTTAACTCCCTTTGTCCGCAGTCCTCCGAGCACCGCAGTCCTCCGAGCACCACAACTTAAGTAAACTTTGTGAGTGCTGTGCAAGCACTCCTTAATTTCCCCTTCCAACAAACCGTCTACCCAAAGCAACTCCCAAGGGCAATTCTGGCGCAACCCCTAGCTAGGACCGGTGACCACCTCCACGCGGAAAGTTTGGTGCGCTCTTACCTTGTGCCAGGCCCGGGGCTTTGCGCTTTGTAACTCTGCCAGGCTTTGGAGCTACGTCGTCCGGGCGGGGGACACTAGCTGTGGACTATGGAACTTAACTGCTCAGTGCCTCAGTTTCCTTGGCTGTAAAATGTGGTTCAAGTCTAGTCTTCCATTGCTGTGCATTCTGGGTGGTGAGCAAGACACAGGTGGTGTGTTATAGATCCGTGCACTTGAAACCTATATGTTTTAACCAATGTCATCCCAATACATTACATTTTTTAAAAGCCTTTAAAAGAAGAAAAAGGTGACCCCCCAAAACGACAGTCACATAATTCACTTTTCACTACCTATCATTATCATTTCGTATCTTAGAACCAGAGAAATAATAAGATTTGGGTGAATACAGTATATAGGCTCCTATGATGGGGGTAGGGAATGGTAGACACATTCAAATATAGGGTTTATGGTCTTCTGACAAGAATGTTTTGACTCCCTTTTCTTTCTAGAGTAGCACTTTCTCCAGTCATTATTATTACTTTATTATACAGATTGGGAAATTAGAGGAAGCAGGAGACCCACAGTGTTCAATTCCAAGCCTTCACTGTTTTTCCGCCACAGCACATTGATCCTGGTCCACTGTGCTCTGCATGATGCTCATCCACATGCATTTTTCATTGGAAGTTGGAGGAGAAATGATTATGGAAACACCAAGAAAACATGATACATAAGTTAGTTGTACTTGTTCCAAAGTACTTAGAAAAGCAATAAAGTTCTTATATTTTAGTTCCTAGCTTTGGCGCATCGTGTTATTAATCACATTAATTTTGATATGGAGAATTTATGAAACAATGTTGGATTATATATATATGTATATATATACATATATATATATACATATATATGTATGTATGTGTGTATTTGTAATTTATATAGTTTAAAACTTTATTTTTTACCACATTATCTGGTTTTGTAAACACTACTGAGATTTAGATACAGACATAGCGATTCTGTTATCATCTGGATAGGTAAAAAAGTGCATGTTTTTATGTGCCTGGAGAATGTGATATACACATAGTGATTTTCCATCAATAATATATGTAATAGAGTTTTATGTTAGACATTCATACTAGAAAGTGATGGATACCAAACCATATCGACAGAAGTGTGACTTGACAAACATCAGAGTAGGGAGAGGAATGATTCATCGATGTGTCTGCTTTAGATATCTTGGTGCAGGATGAGCTTTGAGGCCAGAACACATTTGTATTAGCACGAATATGTTCTTTTCAAATTAAAATATGGTATTTTTCTGTTACTGGAAACAGATTGATTCTTTTATTAAAATTCTGTAAGACTAAAAATAATATATAGAAATAAATTTAAAGATAATAAAGGCCTGTTTTTTTAACTTTTTAAATTTTTCAGTTACAGTTCACATACAATTTTGTTTTAGTTTCAGGCGTACAACATAGTGATTAGACATTTATATAACTGCCAAAGTAGTCACTCTGATTAGTCTAGTACCTATCTGACACCATAGTTATTGCAATATTATTGACTGTAGCATATTTCTTGTGCTATACTTTACATTCCCATAACTGTTTTGTGACTACCAATTTGTACTTCTTAATTCCTTCCCCTTTTTCACTCATCCCCACAACTCCTTTCCCATCTGGCAGCCCTCAGAATGTTCTCTGTATCTGTGAGTTTGTTGTTTATTTTGTCCTTTAGATTCTACATATAAGAAATTATATGGCATTTATCTTTGTCTGTCTGACTTATTCCATTCAGCACAATACCCTCTAGGTCCATTCATGTCATTGCAAATGGCAAAATTTATTATTTTTTATGGCTGAGTAATATTTCATTGTATGTAAGTATTACGTCTTTTTTATTAATTCATCCATTGATGGACACCCACATTGGTTCCTTTTCTTGCCTATTGTAAATAATGCTACAATGAGCATACGAATGCACATCTCCCTTCAAAGTAGTGTTTTGGGTTTCTTCGGTTAAATAGCCCAAAGTGGGATTACTGGATCCTTCTTTGTCTCTTGTTACAGACTTTTTTTAAATGTCTATTGTGTTTGGTATAGTATTGCTACCCCAGATTTTTTTTTTACTTCTATTTTCATGAAATATCTTTTTAATCCCTTTACTTTCAGTCTGTGTATGTCTTTCAATTTGAAGTGAGTCTCCTGTAGGCAGCATGAAAGAGTCTTGTTTTCTTATCCATTTAGCCACACTGTCTTTTGATTGGAGCATTTAATCCTTTTTTATTTGAAGTAAATGTTGGCATGTAGTTATTGCCATTTTGGTATTCATATTGTTGCTCTTTTTTTCGTCCTCTTTTTCTTAAAAAAGTCCCTTTAACATTTCTTGTGATACTAGTTTGGTGATGATGAACTTCTTTAGCTTTTTCTTGTCTGGGAAGCTCTTTATCTGTTCTTTGATTCTAAATGATAGCTTTGCTGGGTAGAGTAATTTTGGTTGTAGGTCCTTGCTTTACATCACTTTGAATATTTTGTGCCAATCCCTTCTGGCCTGAACGAAGACCTGTGTTTTACCCAATGTCTGTTAGGCACTGGAGAGCTATAGGCACATCTTGATTAGAGATGTGCCTCAGGAGGTTATGTTGATAATATATTCAGTGGATTATAAGCAAACAGATAATTCAGTCACACTCAAGGAGAAAATTACAGAAGAGCAAGAATGACACTCAAGGACTTGTAGTCTACCACAGGTTCTTAACTGAGGGTATGAATATGTTTGGGGACGATTTTAGTTGTTGCAATTCCTTGGGGGATGCCTCTGTTTTTGAGTTGGTGGGAGTCTGGAAAGTCAAACATTATACATTATGGGAGATCTCCTATACCACCTAGAGTTTCCCATCCCAAGTGCAGGCACAATCCTTCTGTGAATGGTCTAGCGAATTCAGTGAGAGTTTGGAGGGGTTGTATCTAAGAGGCGACATAATCAGAGATAGGAACCTTCAGGGGAATCTACTTTACTTCTGCACACCACTGTTAAGGTCTAGCTTGTTCCCTGGGTCTTTATGTACCTGTTCTTAAAGAATACTCAAATGCCATGATTTTCCTTGAGTTTTCTATTGAAAGACAATCAGAAAATTTTTATTAGTAACATAAAGACAAACATTTCAATCTTTAAATTATTGACAGTATTTTCTAGGTGAGAATTATAGATTAAAATATCTGTAAAAAAAACCCTCAGGGCATGAGTTTAGGAATCAATCCTAAAGAAAATAAGTTGACAAAGAACTAGAGTCATTCCGTACTATACTAATAAAATGATGAGAAGAAATTCTGTATCTAAATTTATCCATTCTTTCAACATGTTTTTTCAGCATCCACTGTTTTTAAGGCACTGCTCTAGGAATTAAGCATACAGCAGTATCTTAAGGGAACTTATATAATATTAGGGAAAACAGAAAATAGTATTGGGGTGTGTGGTAAGCACCAGAAAAGCAGGGTAAGTGGATAGAAAATGACAGAATGTGTTATTTTAAATAGGTTGACCAAGAAAATATTGTCTGAAGAGGTGACATTTTCAGTAGGAATAAATAAAGGACAGATTCCAGTGTGTGAATAGGGGAAAGCAATTCAGCAGAGACTAGTAAAAGCCCTGAGCATAACTGGTCATGATGGAAATCAGTAAGGAGACTAAGAGCAAGGGGAAAATTGTGGAAAAAGTTGTAGAGACAGCCAAGTTCCAAACATGTGAGAACTCCATGGTAGCCTATAGAATAGCTGTTATGAGAACCACGTAAAGGCTATTAGAAGATCTTGATTATAAAGGAAATACAATGTGAAATATTTCTGGAGGATCACTCTGTACTGTATGGAGAAAAGCCTCTGGTCCTTCAAGAGTCAAAGCAGAGTCTATGAATGTCGTCATCTATGAATGCTGAAAATTGACTTGCACTGGGTAGAAGTGCAGATGTTGTGAAGAGGCTCATAAAGGTAGAATTTACAGGATAAGTTTCTGGGTAGCATGTAGGCTGGGTGAGAAAGAGAAGAAGCAAGGTCGACTCAAAGGTTTTTTTAATTTCCCTCAACTATGGGATGTTTATTTGAGAAACTAACATTTTATTGAAAAATTAAAATTGAAATTATCTTTCAGATTTAGCCTCATTAAGCCTTTCCGAATATTGCAGTATGATTCAAGATAGTCATCCCTATTTGTCAGGGATGCTTTAGTAACTTGCTTTAGATTGTAGATGTTTCTAATCTTTGCCTTTGGTTTTCCATAGTTTTATAGTAAAGTAGTTGCTACATAGGACATTTAAAAATGCATATAAGAAATATTTTGTGGAGGAACGAAGTATAAACAATACTAAAATTATCAAGAGTGTGAATTCTAGAAGCAGAGTGCTTGGGTTTAAATGCTGACATCACCATTAATGATTTTCGCAGCTGTAAAGAAATGTTATCCTTTTCCCTCATCCGTAAATTTGAAATAATAATATTGCCTGCTTTAGAGGATCATTGCAAAGATTTAATGTTTTTTTTTTTTT
>CM053503.1:61368367-61408142 GCA_028627145.1 Eidolon dupreanum
AGTCCCCAGCTACTCCCTGGTTGTAAATTATGCAAATGTACAAGCTGCCTTAACTCTTTCAGGACGCTAGAGTACCATTTGGCAAGTAGTTAACTCCAGGGAACTAATCCATCATGAAGGTGTGGGTGGGGGAGGGGGGAAGAAAGAAAGGAAAGCCATTTCATAGAAATTAAATCAGTGTTGCTTTAATTTGTAAAATGTCCCTGGAAAGCAGGATTGTAATTATGTTAATTTTTCTGAAGAGAAAAGCTTAGGTATTTTCAGCAGAATCTCAGACACTGTGGCCCACAGCATGCTATGGAGGAGATAGCAATGCTTTAGTAGTCAGAGATCCATGTTTGAATTCTGGAGCCTCCAAATACTAAGGCTGAGACTGGAAACACCAGCTTCTCCCATTGTGCAGATGACATTAACATTGAGTAGGTTCTTCCTCTGTACCATCCCCTTACATGATTATGTCAGGGCACAACAATTAAAAGAATGATCTGTTTCCCTTTCTTATTTGGTGAACCTTATTAAATTGTCAGCATTGATCATTGACTTTAAAGAAAGTAATTCCATATAGTTCAGCATACTAGATAGCAGAGACACTGAGGCATGGAGTGGTTAAGTAAGGTGTATAATGTCACCTGGTTAGTCATAGTATACCAGGGCCCATTCCATTCTCCTCAACCACGAGAATGTACTGTCTGGCTAAACAACCAGTATAACCTGTCACATTGCAGTCACCCAGAAATCATTAGTACCTTCTTCATTTCTAATCATTGGCTGGGTAATGGGTAGAGTGTAGACTGGGACAGAGTTGTAAGTTGCCTGATCTTGCCTCCATGATTTGGAGCTGTGGTAAGATTGAGATTGGTGAGGAACCAAGAAAATTGTTTATATCCTACTTATTCTACTAAGAGACACACCTCAATTTACCAAAGTTAATGATAAATATATCACTGTCAAATGTTTGTTGTTATCTCTATTATCTTTACTGGCTACTTTGAAGAAAAAAAATCTAAAGTCCATCTCTTATACATGTAACGAAGAGCCTTTTAAAAGAAATATATCGTTTTGGGTCCCCCCTACCCCCTATTCTATAAAGATACACACACACATATTTTGAATAAGGAATATATAAATGTTTTGGAATAATTGTATGTTGCATATATCTTAGGAAGTACACATATATCCCATAATTTTTAAATCTTTACTAATGTTTAGCTTTGTGCCTTGGTGAGCATTCTGAAATGTTAGCTGTCATTGCAGCTTGTCCTTATCTTTCAGATAATGACACTAATGTAATCAAAATTATTTTTTTATATATTTCCAGTTTTCACTTAGAGTTCATATCCAGAGAGAAGTGAAAAATGTTTTTATCAGAATACACTCAATTATTAGATGAACTTTACTGATTTCTTATAATATGCTAAGCAGCCCATTAAATGCTTATTATCTCATATTCTCACTGTATCCCTATGAGTTGTGTTCCAGAATTATTTCCATATAGTATCTTAGGTTTAGATCTCAGTTGTAATACTCTTTTGAATCTGAAACTGTTTCACTCTATTTTTTACTTTAGTATATATTAAAGAGTTGTAAAAAGTAGTCAACATTACAGTCATTAGACTCTTAAAAACTTGGTGCTTTCTTAACACTTATTATTAAAACCAATGTATGCCTAATATAAAATAACATTTCTTTTTCTAAAGCTAATTTACAGTTGTTGCATATCAAGTGTTTTTCTCTATAAAGAAATTAAATGATAATTAAAATAGTCATTTTTTTCATTAAACATTTGACAATTTTGATGAAGTGTATATCGATGTTCATCAAAGAACACTATATATTGTTCTTGACACTGTGCTGGAAATAGAATCTAAAATATCCAAAACACTTCTCAGGTGTTAAATAATTAACTTAAAAAATTTAAAGGAGAAACTAAACTGATTTATATCCCCGAACAACATTATGTGTTAGTATTGAGATTGGAAATTATAAATAATTGTTAGCATTGGACAGTTATTTTTAGAGTGCTAGATAATTCTTATAAACCTGAAGTTTGAAATAAAAAAATATTTGAGTTATACACCATTATTTTACTAATGAAGGAGTTTGCAAGGTAATTATTTCAATTTGCCATTTATTTCTTTGGATATGCTTAGGTAAGGTAATATATGCTCATATTATTCTGTTTGAAAAAAATATTATTGGAATGCTAATTGGAATTACATCAAATTTTTACATTTATTTTGGGTGATGTAACATTTTTATGATACATTTTTCCATCCTATAATATATAATGAGTTTCTAACTGTTCAGATCTTGTTCTATGTCCTTCAAAAATACTTGGTTTCCTTCATAAAACATGGTCTGTCTTGTTGAATTTATTTCTAGTTATTTAATAAATTTGTTAATTCTAAGTCGAATATTTTTTTCTGTTTCCATTTCTCACATGTCTTTGTGTATTTTAATTTTGTTTCCAGTCACCTTGGCAAATCTTCTCATTAATTCAGGTTGTTTTATAAGAATCACTTGAGTTTTTGAGATGATTAAAATGAGATATGCTGTTAAATGGTACCTGGTACAGAGCAAGTTTTCAGTAAATAGTGGCTATTCTCATAATCTGAAATCCCACTTTCAGAGTACATAGTCCTTATCTATTATAGAACATCACTTTTAGTGCTAATTGCATGTATTGCTACTTTGATAATTTGATCAATTCACTATGATTTTAAATAGCATTATTTAATATCTATGATTATATGCTCATTGATTTTACATAGATGATTTCTGAAAAATTTTCGAAGCAGCACGAGCAATAATTTCTTTGTTCTAATGGCTATCATACCATAAATGTGACTACAGGGGACCAACCTGCAAGGTCATCTTGACTTGGGACCACAACTAATGTAATTAAGATGGTTATGAAAAGTGTTGAAAAAGCAATGCTTTTTCTCGCAACTTCTTCACCTTTAATTGATGACAACTTTCACATCCTTAAGCACAAAAAGTGTTTGTTTTAATATTTAAAACATGAAAATCAAGTGAAACTTTGGAGTAGGTGTCAGCTTTTTTCTATTTTTCAATTGTCTTAAAAATATTTTGATTATGTTAATGAGAATTACATATCCTTTTCTTAAATAGTCTAAGATTTTAGCAGTAATTAAAAAAACACATTATCTATATGACTAACGAATACTAATACAATAAAAGTCTAAAAGAAAAAATGAGAAAGCAAATCATTCATATCTAAAGATTATAAATCATCATCTTCATATTGTAACTCTAGCAAATATTATTTTAAGGACAATTGCCTTCTAAATGAGTGGACTCCTTATGTAAGCTGAGAAATGTACGTTGGGAAAATATATGTACATAAAATATTCTCCCAATATGTCTACATGATAATTTGTGTTAATAGCAACATTGATTAAAAAATAAAATATGAAGAATGTCTTCAAAATTCCTAAGCCTCCATAATAGTAACTTTATTTGAGACCTCCTCATAAGTGAGACTAATTTCTCTAACTTACTGAAAGAAGCACCTTGAAAACTGATTAAAGAGCATTTGACTGTAAAAACTAATAATGTCAGCTAATATTTATTGAACACTTACTCTGTTCCAGGCTGATTAAACACTATCCTTACCTAATTTAATCTTCTCAACAAAAATACTATGAAGTAAGAACAATTATTATTCCTATTTTAAGATGAGGAAAATAAAACTCTAAGAATTAAATAAACACCAAACTTTCAGAATTAATAAGGCTGGAACAATACTTAAATCTTTGTTTAATTCCAAAGTCATCCTCCTTTCCTCTATATTCTACTATTTTATTATAGCAGAAATAGTGACATAAAGAATTTTTCTTTAAATTATGCCAGTCATTTTTCAATATCCAAAGATGCATAATGGATTTAATATGTAAAATAATTCTATAAATGTTTGACTTTGAGCAATTCTTAATGCTATGACAGAAAATTGACCTAGTAATTTGTAATATTTAAACTATCACTGAGATGTAAAAAAGAGTTATGACACTTGGAATTGTAAAGATTAAGTACCATTAGAATTTTAAGGAGAAAACATCTACATGCTCAGGAAAATTATAGTAATTTACAGGTTTTGATGTCCAAAGCTAGAATTGTAGCAATGTCCAATATTGACAAAAATATACATTTTTTTCAAAGATGTATATATTTAAGGTCATTTTAATCATACAGATATGTAGCAATTGCTATGTCCTAGAGACTGTCCTAAGCACTTTGTAAATATTAACTTATTTAATTCTTATATTCATCCCTATAAGGTGTAGGTACTATTATTATTGCCATTTTACAGAAAAGGAAATGAGGCATAAAAACACGATCATGTTTACATAGCTACTAAGTATGACCATTGCATTTAAATTTCAGCTGTCTAGTTTTAGAATCTATGCTCAATGCTGCCTCTCATAAATATCTTCCAAATACCTAATTTCAGTAGTTCAGTGTTTTGTAGTAAATGTATTGCATATATTTTACCAACCATAATTTGCCAACCATAATTCCAAAGAATGTAATTGTTTTTTTTTTAATTGTGCTGCGATATGGCGGTGTCATCTTTTAAAATAGTATTTCCTCATTTCCTTATTTGACTACTGTCTTAGAAAATTTTTGAACGAATTGACATTTTAATTAACAAGTCAGAGGTTCTCAATAGACACTATCTGATGCATCATAAAGTAACCTTCATGGTATGCTTCGTTGCCATTTGTCATTTTGTTTGTGCACTAGAGCACAGAACATAATGTTCGTTGTCTGTAGGGATTTCTCTAGCAATTGATCATTAATTGAAAAACAGTATAACTAACTCTTATGAGAGAAATTAACGTTTTATACCAATTAAATGCATTAATTAACAAAATAAGATCTTTAAACGATTTTTATGAATTGCCAAACTTCACTTCATAATGCAGTCTCATTCCAAGAATAATGGAAAATTGTTTCCCTCTGCTTTGTTTGCAATTAAAGGAAAAAAATCATAGAATTTCTCATTGTGCATCTTACCAGCCCCAAGAAAGGATATGTTTTTGCTCTACTACATTATCATTCTCTTCAAAGATGAGAAATCCATGTAGTATGCTTATGTTAACTTACTACTACCTCACACCTCTTCTATTTTTACATCTTCTCTTTGGTGTGACAGCCAGTGTGGGTATCTTCTTTCTAAGAGAAGTCATAGTCTCATGTGTGTAATGACTGTGAACAGTTTTTCAAAAGAACCTAGAGACCGAACTGCATGAGTTGCAATTCTCTCATTTACCGTGCACCTTCTTGATATTCTAAAAATATTGATTGGCGAATAGAGCAATGATAAGAGGATCTTTACATTGTTTTTTTTTTTTTTTAATTATGACAGTTTTATTTATTAATAGTTTTGTGTCACCTTAAATAGGTTAAAACTCTCCAAACAACAATTAAATCAGTAATATTAAGAGTACATCAGTTAATCACCATAGCAATGTCTGCAATGGCCAGATCATGGATATCATATGAATTTGTTTATTCTTTACCTTGTGTCTCTACTTGACTAAAACTATTTATTATGTTGAACCTATTTTCTAATGTACTTATGAGACAATGTTTGAACATACTCTCGGAAGGATACAACATTTATTTGGATCCATGCTATGTATTTTTTTTTACCTCCACTATAGTCCATGTAGCATGTTCAGAATTCTGTTTAAAGGACATTGGGGTAATGCTATGTGTAGTCAGAAAAAAAATTTTGTGGTGTTGTGCACACAGCACACTGGTGTTAAAACCACTGAGGTAGATGTAGGGGCAATACTCACTGAGATAAAGTTTGGGGTGACCAGACCATTGACATTTGATTTTGATTTCCAACAGAACTAGGATCTGTAAACAATTCATTCATTAATTTGGTTAGCAATTTAGTTTAGGTACCAAGCACTTGTCTAGATAAAGGTGACTCAGATATAAACAAGATAGACCATTCTCTGTTCTTAGGCAATTTGGAATCTATAGGGGATCAGCCAGGATTCCTGCATCCATTATCTAATACACTTTCTTTTTCTCTATAGCACTCTTTATGATCTGACACACTGTAGATTTACCAGTTAATTTATGTGTTGACTGTCTCCTCCAGCAGAATGTGAATTCCATGAGGGCAAAGATTTGTCTACTTTGTTTATTGCTAAAACTCCACTGTTAAAACAGTAGCTGGCTCATGGTTTGAAACTGATGAGAAAAAGTGAAGGACACATATTTCCTATTCATTTATTAAGTATGAGAGTGCCCAGTGCCAGGTGTAGAAAGACAAGTAAGAACCACAGGGAGTAGGAAGGCTGATGCGTGAACAGGCAGTCTAATGAGAGGGGCGGTTACATGCCATGGCAGGCACGAATCAGGTGCCTGGAGAAGCACAAAGGAGAAATAACAAGCTCAGATATCAGAAAAGAATAGCTTCTTAAAGAAAATGATCTCTTACTGCCCAAAGCAATCATCAGTCTTAAAACCCAAGATGCTGAGATCTTACTGTTAATTTCTTCCTCACCTGCATACACCCTACTTACAGACACAGTTGCACGCACACATAAATGTAGCACATGCACAGTAGCTCAGATGGCACAGAGAAAACAGATATTAAAGTCTGACTAGAAGCCTAAAAAGACCTGACAAGGAGAAACATTCGACCTGAACTTTCAAAAGAGGATATTGGTTGTGGAGAAAAGTTGAGAATAACCTCTATAGCTGAAGGAATAGCCCAAATAAAGGTACTTGTATAGAATCTTCCTGGCCATCATCCGAATTCTTAGGTCCAGATCTTAGAGATTAAGGCCTGTTGCTCACTCTTGTATCAGATAATCTTCCCAGTTATACAGATGTGTTTCTGTTTGCTTCCTTTAACTAAATTTCATGGTATTAAAATGTTCCAGAGAGGCAGAATATAATTCCAAGTGTGCTGTACAAAAGAAATGGTGAATTTAGCTAAAACTGATTACAAAGATGCAGAGCAGAGAGAAAGAGACTTGTCTTGCAACACACAGGAAGAAGCAATTCCTCGGTGGGGGATGAATAATCATTTTGCAGAGAAGCCTGAAGTAAAGTAAAACTTTCTTTAAAACACTTCTGATAAAATATAAATTGCAAACCATTTTGGAGAACAATTTGGTAAAACCCAGTAACCCTGAAGTGACCTAGTAACTCCACTGTTATTAGGTTGAACCATCTGAAATTGCTGAAACTTGGCTGTTTTTGTCCTACAAAAATAGCAGTTTCATATGGTTCTGTGTGTGTGTGTGTGTGCGCACGTGTGTGTGTGTGTGTGTGTGTGTGTATATATATTTCTCTATGTGTGTGTATATATATATATATGAGCAAGCGTTGGAATTTATTCAAAAATGGTCTGATCCTGAAGTATGGTATACACACACACACACACACACACACACACACACACACACACATACATATACATACACACACACCTATATGTAGATATCTGCATATCTATAGAGAGATATCTTAGAGAAATTTGTTCATGTGTGCAAGAAATACAATTGTAGTAGTAAAACATTGGAAGTGATCTAAATGCCATCAAGAAGAGAATGGATAAATTATTGTATATACATACAATGAAAGGTTAAAAAGTTAGATATTTAACTTCTTTACAGTAAAAACAGTGAATTTAGGGGACTGACATTTTTTTTGGTAAAGGGAGAGTGGCTCCCCTATGAATTAGAAAAGCTTTAAACACCTTAGCAGGTCCACCAAATTATATTTTATTCTGTTTCTGCATCAGCCAAAATCATTAGTCTCTGAAACTTCTCTGTGCTACAACAAGCTGTAGAATTGTTTCATGGTTTTCTTCGCTGAAACTGAATAAACATTTTTTTTAACCTCAGAAGTTTGAGAAAGTTTGGGACTTGTTTTACCTTCCTTCCATGCTTCTAGAAACACGTGAAAAGACACGTGATCAGAATCAAGTCACTGCTTGTTTAGTGCTATTTCTGATCCTGTTCTATTTGATATAAAATGAAGTGATTTATTAACCTTTCGCAGCCAGTACCTTTGTTATGCTATTGCAACTCTAAGGGGTGGAACGAAGTAATGCAGATGCACCACCGCTCTTTCTACTGATTTTACTACTGTATTGTGTTTTACTACTGCCGAAAAATAAAGCCTGCCGGTCAGGAAATTGCTTGATTTAAAAACATAGTTCTACCATTCCTATACCATATAAAAGAAAAATGTGGTTTTCTGTACCTTAATTTACAGTGTACATCTTAACTTCTCCTAAAACAGATGGGGGAATGTAATATTACATTTTGGGTCCTCAACTCAAGGAGAAACCTGGCAGCTGTTCAAAAATAATGACATAACAAAGAGGAGAAAACAGATGCTGATTTTTTCCTGATGTGGGAAAAATCTATCATTGGCCAAACAGATTCTGGCCTATTTGAAAAATCAAGCCTAGTTGGAAAGGCATACAAAATAAAACTGAGTATTTGAGCTTTAGTAAAAGTAAGTCCTGGTTTCAAAGGGATTTATTTGAAACGGCATAAAAGCCAAGAAGCTGCTGGAATTTATTCAAACATGGTCTGATCCTGAATTGTGTTTTAAGTCAGCTGTAGTTAGAAACCTGATCTTTATTATCTTTTCAGAAACACATACATACACACACCCTAAGTTTACTAATTAATGGGGCTCTTGGTTAGAGACTTTAAGTCATATACAGTGCTTTAAGTCAGAAACATAAAAGGTGGTGAACACTGCAGACAAGCAGTTTAATAGCAGTATTTATATCTCACAAATTACAGTCTTAGAATATATTACAGACTAGTTATTAAATGTTGATTGTTGAATCAAGGCCAATCTGACTATTCAGGTGTTTCAGCTTCTTGATTATGAACTTGGCACCCAGTGGAAGAGGTATTCTGAGCTCATCATTGTTCACCCAGTTATAGAGAAACCGTGAAGAAATATACAACTAGTAGGACCCCTAATGTATTAAGTCATTGTAAAATTTTTGGTGACGGTTTATTTTCTTTAATTTCAGTAATTATCCCATTTTTGCCTGATGCATGAAGGGTAGACCTGATGAGGCCTGGTAAGGTTTCTTTCAACTGTGCTTTCTATAATGCTAGCATCTTGAACTTTCCATTTTGCTAGTAGATTTTATTGTTTTGGGTGTCTATTGAGGAACTGCGTTTTTTCTTTCAGAGTTGATTAGAAATCCTCTAATTGTACCACATACTGTTTCTGATGTCATTAATTCTTCCAGCAAGTCATAGAGTAAGCTATATGGGAACTAGAAAAGTATCAGGGGGGTGGTCCAGATAGAGTCAGACTCAATGCCATACTATCCTTGGTTCCCTACATACATTTCAGAATATAATTTGTATTAGACCTTGTTGAAGCCAGTGGCTCTGCAGAGAGACTACAGCCACGCAGATGGACCCAGATGGAATGAGAGATTTATTCATTCAGTCATTTATTCAATCAAATCAACAAGTGTGTATTTAGTATCTATGGGAGGCATTCTGCAAGGCAATGAGAATAATTTTGTGAATAAAACATAAGTTGTTATTGACCTTAGATTGTTCAAAGTCTGATAGCATTTGTGCATTTTGATTTCTATATTGAGTATTAGCAATACAAAATAGAGATAATTGGTTAAATGTAACGCCTGTGTAGTATACTCTATGCAATTATTAATTTTTGTTTCATTGGTACTTATTTTAAGATTTAATTTATCTTGTTTAATCAAAAGGCATCAATTAGCACATGTTAGTTGCTTCAAATAATGCAGCTGAGTTCTTGGGTTATCTTTGATTCACAAATTACAATTCAACATACTAACAGGAAGAATAAATCAGAAGTATAAACTTTTAATTTGAATTTTAAAAGTGATTCATGTGCAGTGTAACTATACAGTATTGTGACCTTTATATTGTAATTTTATTTAAAAATGACTGTTATAATAGACTAAATTTGTATAGTCTTCTGTAATGTAACAAATACAAGATCGTTTTGCCTTTATCACTTGCTCTCTGCTGTAAGATTTTTACATATGCCTTTGAAAATAAATGGTTCAATAGCTCTATCTTTTAAAAATGATTGTTGATGCTCTTGTTTCCCTTGCAATAGTTTTGTTTTATTTAGCAGGATGACCTTGAGTTCCTCTTTCATTTCACCTTGGGCTCCTTCAGAGTCATTAAGCTAGAATATGCTGAAACAAAGATCATTTTGTTCACGTATAATGAGAAATGTTTAATTTCAGTAGTATGAACCTGGTGTCCCTTCACTCTGTCTTTGACTTCTTATAAGCTTGTCTCCTCCAGGTTTGACTCATGTCAAGCCTTCTGTCTCTCCCTCCCTTTTTAAATATTTTCTAAGTGCCTGCTAAATGCCAGGCTCTGTGCTGGATTCTAGGGATCCATCAATGAAGCAGTAAATCACATCCCTCTGGGACCTGATAATAGTAAAAAAAAGTTTCTTAAACATATAATCATGCATAGTAATTTAATTTACTGTTTTTTTGTATCTTGAAAGGAGATGAGGAATATTAAAAGGTATAATTGGTGAACTTAGCATATTCTATGTTGTGGAGGAGGGGTTGAATCGAGAGTCTTCCCTGAAGATCAACATTTAAGTTGAACTTGGAATATTTCTTAGTTGGAGAGAAGAACAAAAAACCTGATAAGAAGAATCTCTAGTTGTCACTTTTCTGCTTTCAGGAGATATCTCACTTGATGCTGAGTTTTAAGGAGGTACAGCTAGAAACCTTCTTATTAGGTATGCTGAATTAATCTAATGTCATGATTTGAAGAGAAAATATTTGTTTTAAGTGCAACAATGTGATGGCGAGGAGCATTTCATTATATATTATGAACTATTATAACATTTCTGTATGTTTTTGACTTATTTAGTGTGGTTTATTACTTCAATTTAAAATTATATAAATTATAATTTACTTTTGTAAAAAGATGTTTGGTTTCATGGGGGTAATACGCCTGAAAATGTTTTCAAAGTCTGATATAACTTGTAGGTAAACATTAAAATTGATAACTTGAATTTCCCACTTATGGTTTTTAACAGGAAAACAAAATCACTGAAAAGGTCTTTATAATGCCTGTTATTAAGTCAGCGATAGGATTAAGAATCAAAAATACTGATAATTATAGTAACAGCTTTAAAACTTTCCACCTGTTCTTGAGTGATTTGATCCAATTGAATGAGCCCTGAGGACCGAAGCCCTTTCTCATAAATTTTTAGTAGCTATTTTAAATCTGAAAGAAATTTATTGCGATAACTCAAATTGTTATTAAAACTAGCTGGTCACCATTTTAGACTCATCAAAATACAAATATATTGTACATCATTGATATATTTTAATAAAGAATTCCTCAGATGACACAATTCTTTTGAGTCAAATTAATTAATTGTAGCCGCTTTCTATTTTTTTAGCCTGTTTGCATAATTACCTATTGGCAAACATAACTGTACCAATTCCTTAGAAAATTTTGACCATTAAAACCGAGGGAATTCCTCACCATACTTGTATTGACTTTTAAAAATATTGAAGTAAAATTTCATCTGTTTTGTCTCTGTGAACACTTAATCCTTTCAGATTTATGCTGACTGATCCATTCTTGCGTTTTCTCTACTTTGTTGATGAATCAGTTTGTTACTCCCAAAATATTTTCCCATGTCTTTTGTTCAATAGATCTTGCTGCTTATATGAATGATGATTGGAGTAGATTATTTAACAGCCACTGAGATTTTAAAATACCTTTAAAAAAGCTAAAAACTAAAAACCTGTGAACCTGGTCCCTCAAAAGTGCAGGGTTTGTCTTTGCCGTTAATGTCCTGAACCCATATGCATAGATGATGCATATGGTTTTATGACCAGGTGACTATTACATTAGATGGCAAGTGGTCTTTCCACATTTTAAGGTTCCAGGAATGGAATCTGAATTTTAGCAAAGCTAGTGTTTATTATATTTTAGGCTATTTCAGTTACATACAGCAGACTAAAATATAGTCATCGAATTTACTAATAAAAGGGTGTCTGGTGGCTCATGTAGTACTAGAAGGAACAGCTGAAGATCTAGACTTTGAAAAAGAAGGAATCGGAGGTGCTCTGGGTTTTGTGTAGCAGCAACTCATGTCCTGTGCTTGAGAATCTAATTTCAGAGAGAACCTGGTTGGCTTGTAGTTGGTCAGTTTTCCAGCTACAGCAAGGGAAAGGCCAGGGTACTAGTGTGAAAAGATTAACTTTCACAGTGGTAGTGAGTGTGTGGTGACCAGAAGACAGTAGAATGGTACAGGGAAAGCAAAAACAGTTTCTGCTTTGCTTTTGGGTTTTTACCTCTCTCTAATGTTGTTTTCTGTAAAATGAAGATACTACTTCTACTTATTTTGCCACTAACCAGAGTAAAACTAGAAGCACTTAGGATGGGGTTTAATAAATAGTAAGCATTTTGTGTCATTATCATCTCCATTTTACAGATGAAAAGGTATAATTCAGAGATGTTTAAATAACTCGCCAAAGGTCACACTATGTAGTGGACGAGCTGGCATTCAAACCAGATTCAAATGTTCTGTCTCATTAAAGAGCATTCACTCTTAAACACCATGCTGCATTGCTTTATAGTCCATGGAGCCTACTCCCTTAATTTCAGCTTTCTCTTTATTGTAGTACTTCTTACTTCCCAGTGCCTAACAGTGGTCATTTTCAAAAAAAGTTTGAATTCTGCTTCTTGACGCTTTACAATCTTAAATCTTAACATTTCTCCTACATAACATATACTGTGCTTGATTTAATCTTTATTATCTCTCTTAGAGACCAGTAATATGATCTCAGTTTTTCAGATGGTGAAAATATAACTCGGGGAAGTTAAATATTATATTAAAGTTCACAGAGCAAGTAAGGGCAGCAGCTGAGCTCTGAACTCTGTTCTGCCTGATTCTGGAGCTTTTAAAAATACATTAGTGCAAAGAGAATATTTATAACTAGCATATGGTGAAAATATGGAGGCTTCTAAAACAAAGTTGCATTTATTTTTTGAAAATTCCAGGCAATATTCTAGATCCTTCCAACATTCTAATGTGATATACATATTAAAATTATCTTCATTTTATAGCTAAGGACACTATACTAATTTTGATATTTCCTCAGGATTATATAGTCTGAAGGTGATGGAGGCAAATCAACAGGTTTTTCATTTACCACTTTATGAGGTCACTCAATAAGTGTTGAATGCATGGATGTTCCAAAATTCTGTACTTTTTTTTTTCGTCTCTCTTTTCAGAAGCAGTAGAGATATAACCAGTTGACACGAGTAATCAAAAGCCAGGCTATAAAACCAAAAAGATGCAAGTCTGGAATATTAAGAAAAAAACATACCTATCCAAATATACCCAAATCCATAGTCCTGACAATGCCTTGCAATAAAAGACTTAGTCAAATCCTTGACAGAAAAATATCATAATCTTTGGTTTTAAAAAAGAATAAAGGCTAAACCTAAGGTCTAGGAAAAGGTAAATGTTATGTCCATTTCTGATTTTAAAAAATCGATTTGTGAAATTATAGGCTGCTCAATGTAATTTCCATACTTCTGTACTAGCTGGCAAATAGGAGGGCCCATTATGAAGCAATCAGTGTTTGTCGGTCCACAAATACTGTAATCAGCACGAGACTGAGAAATGAAAGCAATGGTATTATGTCTGTTTTTCTTTTACAAAAGAGTAATAGATCTTATACAGGGACTATCCAATGTATTAGTGTTTTTCAAAGTGTGGTCAATGGGTGTTCATGGTATTAATGACTGAAAAAATTACAGAGTCAAATAAACATAAGAAACTCTGGAATATAAAAGGCAAAACAGGTTTCTTTAATATAAGACTGCTAATAGCCTTTAATTTTGCTAATTTTAAGAAAAGTATAGAATGCAGCATTGCTAAAACTAACCCTACAGTGACTATTGAGGAACTTTCATTCCAAATTTGCAAAATGCTTTTAGCTGGAATTCTTTAAGCACCTACTTTGGACTCTTAAGCTGCTTGAGGGCAGAAAGTGTCCCTGTTCTTCTTTCTGTTGCCGGTACCTAGCGTAGTGCTTGATATACACAAGGTACTCATTTGGTGTTTGTACACTGAATGAACAAATGATTAAATATTGAGTAGCATCTTACAGAAAATGATAGACTACTTAATATCTTGATGATATGTTCTAACATGTATTTGAAAAGAGAAGGCTGACTAAAAATTAGCCGTGTTTTTTTTGTTTATTTGTTTTGTTTTGTTTTATTATGGTGACATTAGTTAACAAAATCCAGTAAGTTTCAGGTGTATAATTTAGTAGTAAGGCATATATATATATATATATATATATATATATATATATATATACATACACATATATATATATATTCACCTCCCACAGTTAGATTTCTTTTTGGCTTGAGAAAGGGAAGTCCCTATTTTTAAATTGGATTTGATAATAAATTTTAAATTAACTGAAAATTAGTAAATTTCTTGATATTCTCATGTGTTGGAAGCATTTTCAGAACAAATGTTTCTTATAACTGTATACCTTTATCGATATGTGCAAAACAAAAGTACAGCATCATTGTTCTTGAATCTCTTCTTGAAATGGGATATTACTAGGAAGAGCCTCCAGAAGGCACTGTTGCTAAAGAATAGTATAGTAGTTTTGATTGAAGACAAAGTAGAGCAATATACATATATAGACATATATGTGATATACATCTATGCATTACACCTCTATCTATATACATGCATACATACATTTTTATTTTTATGTTTGTGAACACCTATATGCATCTACGTGGAAAAGTTATTTGAAAAAATTCTGTTTTTCTCAATCATGAAAAAGCAAACAAATATCTCCTGAAGTGAAGAATATCAGATAGCCATCTTATTTTATGATAATTATGTGTGCATAATTAATGTATCAGAAATTACTTGTAGTGGGTGGAACAAAGTTTAATTGAAGTTCTTTACCACCATCAGCTTAAAGATATGGTTTGTTAAATGGAATAGAAACATTTTAGCAAGTAGATGTTATTCCCATTTTTCCATTTTGAATGGAATTTGTCTTATTTCAGGATTTAATTCATTTATAGTGATTTCATTAACTAAGTTATTGCAACTGGGAAATAGGGGAAAATCAGAAAGATTCACTTCTATGAACCAATTCTGTGTCTTCAGATGGATTAGACCTTTCATCATTCTTATACTACATGAATTGTCTAAAGGTGTCCCTTTTATTTTTAACAGTTATACAATGTACATATCATAAAGTTCATCATTGTAAGTTTATACAGTTTGATACTTTTGAGGAAATATATATTGTATATACTATGTGCAGCCATTGCCCCAATCCAATTTTAGAACATGTCTATTTTCTTCCAAAGTTCTTCTGTGCTCATTTGCAGTCATTCCTCTTCCTCAATGCTGGCAAACTGTTTTCCAAAATGGGTTGGTACCATTTTGCATTCCCACCAGCAATATCTGAGAGCTCCAATTTTCCATATCCTCAACAAATTAGATTTGTCAGTCTTTTTTATTTTAAACATTCTTGTGTGAGTAGTGCTATATTATTGTGGTTTTAATTTGCATTGTATAATGACAAATGAGAATACTTTTATATACTTTTTAACCATTCTTATGTTGTCTTTGATGAAATGTCTATTCATAACTTTTATTGCTTTTAATTGTTATTTTTGAGTTATTACAGTTATTTTTATGTATTGTAAATAGAACACCTTTGTTAGATATACGAATTGCTAATATTTCTGTCTGTAGCTTGTCTTTTCACTTAATGGTGTTTTTTTTTTGGAGAGAAAACTTTTAATTTTGCTAAAGTTCAGTTTAACAATTTTTCTCTTGGATCATGCTTTTGGTATAAGATGTAAGAATTCTTTACCTAACCCTGAAGTCAGGACTTTTCTCCTATTTTTCCTATTTTCTTCTATTTTTTCTAAATGTTTTATAGTTTTAGTTTGTACATTCAGCTATATAATCCATTTTGAGTTCATTTTTGTAAACAGTGTGAGACTAGATTCAAAACTTATTTTTTTCATGTATATATCCAATTATCCTAATATCACTTACTGAAAAGGCTTTCCTTTCTCCCTTGAGCTGCCTTTGTAAAAAAAAAAATCAGTTGACATAATTAGAGGATATATTTCAGGACTTTCTATTCTGTTCCATTGATACTTATGTCCATTTTTATGAAAATAGCATACTGTCATGATTACTATTGCTTTATATTAACTTTTTAAATCAAGTAGTATAAATTTTCCATCTTTGACCTTTTAAAAAATTATTTCAACTATTTTATTTACAGTTCCACATAAAATTTAGGATTAGTTTATCAATATCTACAGTAATAATTGCTGAGATTTTAATAGACATTCTGTTGAATTTGTAGATTAACTTGGAGAATTGCCACCTTAACAATATTGAGACTTCTAATCCATGAACATGGCATAAAACTTTTTTTAGGTCTTTTAAAATTTTTCTCAGCAATGTTTTATAGTTTTCAGTTTATTGGTCTTGCACTTCTGTTAAGTTTATTCTTAAATATTTTATTTTTTAATGCTATTGTGAAAATTTTGTTTTCTTAATGACATTTTCAGGTTGTTCATATTGTATACAAATACAATTGATTTTTATATTAATCTTGTATCCTATAATCTTGATACATTTATTAGTTCCAGTAGATTTTTTGTAGGATCTTTAGGACTTTAAAAAGTTCACCCATTCTGATTGTCTCTCAGAAATAGTCTGCACCACTTGAGAGCAGATAGCAATGCCTAGCACATAAGTGAATGTTTAATACATGCTTGTTAAATGATGGAATAGATTTTTGCATGCGTTTCTCCAAAGTATTATGCTTTTTCTTACTGTAATTAATAGGTAATTTAACTTTATGAAAATGAAACTTGACATGTAGATTTGATGATTATATAGTTTCATTTTATTACAGTTAAATGCAATGTTGCATACTTTAGACTTCATTCTCAGGCTATACAGATGGTGTGGAAAAAAAGAAAAAAAAAGTTGACAGTAAAATAGATTTGTGTTATCCAAGAGCGTTTGGTGATAAGATTCTCATTTTTCTTCTCTTTTTTTTTTTCTAAAGGATGAGCATTAAGAGAATATGTGATCAATACTAAATGCATTGTTTGCATTCTTCACAGTCAGTTTTTGATTTCATGAAAGAAAAATGCTTATGCCTTATCACGTTTATTGCATAATTTGCAATTTACAGCACCACTGCATCTATTTAATTTTCACTTAAATGTTGTAAAGTACACTCTTTAAGAATACATTGAGTACAAATCTTTTTTATTTACTTAAGTGTTTTTTAATGAACAATCTGAGCGTTTTAAACATCTCACACTTTGCTAGTATTTTTTTCTTATAATTTTGAATGAAGATTTTTAACTACATTAAACACAAACACCTGTTTTCCCTACAATATTAACTGGTATAATGCAAAACATACTTCATAATCTGACTACTATGTGAGATGTGTCAAAACATACCTCATTTATCAAGCCAAAAACAGGTTTATGGAGTTTTAATTTGTCAGTTCTGAAACTATATCAGTTTGGAAATTAAAGACACAGAAAAAAGTAAACAAATGCAAACAAAAAGCTACAACATGCATAGCTGACTTGTTCAACTACAAGTAAGGATTTTATTACATGTGAAACAACATTTCTTTCAGATGTGTGGGGTGAGCCTACACCATGAATGCAGGGTATATGCTTGTAACTACACTCAATTGCATACATGTTTTAATATTATACCATCTAATTAGCATTAACTCAAGGTTATACCAAATAGGCATTTCTTCATGTCACCACCACTTTCCAAACGACCCATCCCTTCTTACCATCTGCTTTATCTATTTGTTACTGCTACTTCCAGAGGCAGCCGTGAGCAATGGGTAAGGGCCAGGACTCTGGGCTGTATTACCTAGGTTCAGATTTTGGCTCAGTCACTTCTTAGCTGTGTAATCACAGGCAATTTATTTATTCTATCTGATGTGTTTCCAATCTGCAAAATGAGGGTAATAGAAGCACTTACCTCCTTGAGTTGTTATGAGATTGATATGTAATTATCATTTTAGCCGTAGTATACTTTTGTGTATGTGTGTGGTCACAGTGGGAGGATATATCTACCTATCAATCTACATATACACACATACATATGCACAGACAAAAATATATATGTGCCTGTGTGCGTATGTGTTTGTATATATATTTGAATAACAGTGCTGGGTATATAATAAGTGATCAATATATTTTAGTTATTATTAAATCTACTCTGATATAATATTTCTCAGAGCTGATGGGCTGTAAACTATTTCTTAGTATTAACCTTTTAGCTTTGTATAGATTTTGATAAAGATAAACATGACGGAAAACTAAATCAACCAAATTGAGAAGCTATGAAATTATTTATGTTTCAGCATGTGCCAATGGTAAAGTATGTACGTGAAATAGATAATAAAATGTTTAATATTTAATGGATATTTTGGATCCAAATTATTATAGCAATCTAAGAAATAAAAATTATTTTAAATACCTATGAAAATCATTCTGCTTAAAATGTCTCGGAATAATTTTCCAGTTCTGTGCTAAATTATTGTGACAGTCAATGAAAAATGAAGTTCTGTTTAACATATTCTTGGTTTTATTTCCTGGAAGAGTTGGCTAAATATTTAATAGATTGGTATCTAGTGCTTCCTCACAATGACTGTGGATATTTTAAAATACTTTTTCTTTTTGACACTTTTAATGTGTACTTGTAATTATATTATAGTAATAGATAATTTGACAGTATCATTAATTCTGACAAATATGATCTAGTTGAAATATATTATTTTAATAGTACTTTGCTAACCTCATAGATAATGTTTCATAGTACTGTTATAATTCCTAAGTTGTAAATTTTGTTGAACTACAAAAGTAAAGCGTTGTAATACTCTGTGAATCTTTGTTCAAACTTCTTCATCAGTTAAGATGTGATATCTTAAGTGCCTCTCCATTTATTTATATCTGTTTAGGTTAGAAAACGAAAGCCAAAAAGCATCCTAAAATCTTGTTAATCTGTGTAGATTCTTTTCTGATAACACATTATCTTTGTACACTAAAAATAAATATTGAGTGACAGTTTTTGTAAAACACTTTGCAGTGCTCTACTGTACGTAAGAGTCATGATTTATGTCAGCATTTTTGGAGAAGGGATACTTAAGCTTTTATGGTTGGTTTATGGACCCTTTTGAGAATATGAAAGAATCTGTGAAAGCCCTGATTATTTTCCTCTGAAAAAAAATGCACATAGGCGCATATGAAAATAAAATATTTTACATATAATAGTTCCCCCTAATCTGAGTTTTCAGTAACCCATAGTCAACCACTATCTGAAAATAGTAAATGGAAAATTCTAGAACAAAAACAATCCATAAGTTTTAAAACTGCACATCATTTCTAAGTAGCATGATGAAATTTCATGCTATCATGCTCTGTCCCACCCAGGATGTGAAACATCCCTTTTCCAGGGTATTCACGCTGTATACAGTCTCCATCCATTGGTCACTTAGTGGCCTTCTCAGTTATCAGATCTGCTGTGGACTGTTGTGGTCCACAGAGATTGTGTTCAAGTAACCCTTATTTTACTTAAAAATGGCCCAAAGTGCAGAGTAGTGATCCTGACTATTCGGATATGCCAAAGAGAAGCTATAAAGTGCTTCTTTTAAGTAAAAAGGTAAATATGTATAGAAAAAAATGTAGTATGGGGTCCAAACTATCCATGGTTTCAGGCATCCATTTATAGTCTTGGAGGATATCCTCCAGCAGATAAGTGGGGGACTTCTATAATTCCTCTAGGTCACTGGATCCCCTAAAACTCAATCACATTGAGTAGTTTAGTTCTTACTGCTTTAAAAAACTCAACTTTTGAAAAGGCAAAAAGATTAAGAAGTACAGATTGGGAGTTACAAAATAGTCATAGGGACATGCAGTACAGCATAGGGAATATAGTCAATAATATTGAAGTAATTATGTATAATGCCAGGTGGGAACTAGACTAATGGGGGGGGTTATCACTTCGTAAATTACCTAAACATCTAACTACTGTTCTATACACTTGGAACTAATATAAAATAATATTGAATGTCAACTCTAATTAATAAAAAAATAAATAAATAGAAAAGAAACCCAACTCTAATATTTTTATGTAAATTAAAGACAATTATCAATAATCCAAAATTTCTTGTATTTAGTTATATCACAGAAATCTTACCACCTTTTTTGCTTTATGTTTTTATTACTATGGACCAAATCATTATGGACCTTGCGGTATTATTTCATATTACAGTTTTTTGTAGGAGGATTTACAATTTTTAAAAAGTTATATATTACTCAGAAAAAAATCAATCTCTTTGAATCATGTTTTTCTTATCTGAAGATGATATTTATTCTCTTCTGTCAGAAAGTTGTAAGCAAGTCTCCATTACTGATCAAATATCCTGGTATCTTGGGAAGATAAAGACTATGTAGAGCTCACATGTCTTTAAAATCTTTTATATTCTGAATTAAGTTATAAAATAAATATTAACTATTAAACACCTACTGCAGGCCAAGCTTTTATAGTTGCCCATTATTGACATATTTCATTCATCCTCATAAAAACCTTAGGAGTATTGTTTTAGTCTGTTCGGGCTGCTATAACAAACATGTCATACATAGGCTGTGTGGCTTAAACAACAAACATTTATTTCTTACAGTTTTGGAGGCTGTGGAGTTCAAGATCAAGGCACCAGCAGATTTGGTGAAGACAAGCTTCATAGTTCACGCACAGTCATCTTCTTGCTGTGCCCTCACATGGATAAAGGGATAAGAGTGTTCTCTGGGGATCTCTTTTATAAAGGCATTAATTCCATTCAGGTTGGCTCCATTTTTATGACCTAATATCCTCTCAAAAGTCCCACCTCCTAATACCATCACATTAAGGATTAGGTTTCAATATGTGAATTTTGGCAGGAGGACAAACATTTAATCTATAACAGGTATACATAACTATTACTGTTTTACAGTTGAAGTAACTGAGGCTGAGAGAGTTGAAACTTTCTCAAGTTACTCAATCAGTAATTTCTCACTCAGGGGACAAATGAGGATCTCTGCCAGTTTGTGTGACTTTTCAGCTTCTGACTCTAACCATTTCATTTCAAGCTTAAATGGTTTGCCTGGAATTACCAAAGAATTGTTACTTTGATAATTTTTCAAATAAGAAAGTAAATATACATTACATACCTTCTCAAAAATCTTTGCACATTTTATTTTAATTCATTTATTCAATGAATAATTATCTAGTACTTAGGATTAACTGCCCTTATTAGATAGATGAGAAAACTTGAGGAACCTATGTAATTATGATTGTAATGAGTTTATTCATTAATCATAACTCATATTTACAGTTTTTTTCTAATGATATGTGTTTTTACAAAACTCCATATTAAACTTTTTCAGGTATATTCATGTAGACATACCCTAAGTGATTAATTTTGTTACCCAGTCAGAGACCTCTTTGTTGAGTCTTGCAAACCGCCCATTAACAATTTCTTTCTAAATTACTGGCAGAACAGTGGTTCTTGGTTTGTGATTTCAATAATTTCTTAATTTCTTCTGTTAAACTAAATGCTTGTACATAGCAGACAGAGAAAGAATACTTGTGGAATGAATGAGTGAAGGAATGAATTTATAATGCCTACACTACAAAAAAAAAGTCTGATTACTTAAATAAAGGGACACAATCTGATGTGTGTTAAATAAGAAGTTAATGTCTAGAATAATGTCTATTAGAAAAAAATACTCCACAAGAAAAATGATTGTTTCAATTTAATGCATGATGTGAATGAATTTAAAGATCGTAGAGCAATTGGCTTGTGCTGAGTAAGTCTAAATATTCAGCTAAAGGTATTAAATTGAATTATGAATCAAATCCTCTCATTTAAAGCTATATATTGTGCTTCTTTGAAGTTTATCTGGATTAAGTATTTTTATTTGATTTAGAATTCTGCTTTGATATTCACATCAGATAGAGAGATAGAATTTGTTTGAAAGAAATTCTTAGAAGATTGATTTGATTTGTTATACTTCTATTGAACATTTTCTATGTATTGCTTATCATGGTGAATAACCGTGACTTTCTTTATATTATCAAAGTGAACAATTCAATAATGTCATATGTATATTGCATTGTGTGTTCACCACTGAAGTTAAATTTACTTCTATCACCTTATATTTGATTCCCTTTACCTTTATCTACCTTCCTTCTCCCCTACTTCCCTCTGGTAACCACTAAACTGTTGTCTGTGTCCATGAGCCTCTGTTTGTCTTGTTTGTTTGTTACTTTCAGTTTTATATCCCACATATGAGTGAATCATATGGTTCTCAACTTTGTCTGACTTGTTTCACTTAACATGATAATCTCAAGGCCCATCTCTTCTTATGGCTGAGTATTATTTCATTGTATATATGTACTACATCTTCTTTATCCAATCATCTATCAAGGGACACTTTGATTGTTTACATGTCTTGACCACCATGAATAATGCTGCTATGAACATTGGAGTGCATATATCTTTACGGATGCGAGGTGGTATCTCTTTGTGGTTTCGATTTGCCTTTCCCTAATAGCTAGAGAAGTTGAGCATCTGTTCATATGTCTGTTGATTATTTGTATGTCTTCTTGGGAGAAGTGTCTGTTCAGGTCTTCTGCCTAGTTTCAATTTGATTTTTGTTGTCGTTGTTGTTGAGTTGTATGAGTTCTTTGTACATTTTGGGTATTAGGCCCTTATCAGAGGCATTGTTTGCCAATATCTTCTCCCATTCATTTGGTTGCCTCTTTGTTTTGTTGATGGTTTCTTTTGATGTGTAGAAGCTTTTTAATTTGATATAGTCTCATTCATTTATTTTTGCTTTTACTTCTCTTGCTTTTGAGGTCAAATTCATAAAATCCTCTGTAAATCCAAGGTCCATGAGTTTAATACCTGTTTTCTTCTATGCAATTTATTGTTTCAGGTCTTGTATTTAGGTCTTTGATTCATTTTGAGTTAATTTTGATGTATGGTGACAGATAGCAGTCTAGTTTCATTCTTTTTGCATGTAGCTTTTCAATTTTCCCAGCACCATTTCCTTTTTCCATTGTGTGCTTTTTACTCCTTGGTCAAAAATTATTTGCCCATATATACAGGGGTTTATTTCTGGGCTCTCAGTTCTGTTCCATTGGTCTGTTTTTCTGCCAATACCATACTGTTTTGATTATTGTCTCTTTATAGTATAATTTGAAGTCAGGCAGAGTGATACCTTCGGCCTTGTTCCTTTTTCTCAGGATTGCATTGATTATTCAGGGTCTTTTGTGATTACATACAAATCTGATGATTTTTTAAAAAAAAATTCTTTAAAAAATTCCAATGGGATTTTGATGGGGGGGTGCATTAAATCTGTATATTGCTTTGGGTAATAAGACCATTTTAACTATGTTGATTCTCCTAGTCCATGAACACAGAATATCTTTTCATTTCTTTGTGTCTTCAATTTCTTTTAAAGTCTTATAGTTTTCAGTGTATATGTCATTCACATGCTTTGTTAAGATTATGTCTATGTATTTAATTTTTTCTGTTATAATTGCAAAAGGAATTGTTTTTTTCATTTCTTTTCCTGAAAATTCATTATTATTGTATAGGAATGCTATAGAGTTTTGTACATTAATTTGTATCCTGAAACATTATTGTATTTGTTATTGTTTCTAATAGTTCTTACTTTTAGTGGGGTCTTTAGGGTTTTCCATATAGAGAATCATGTCATCTGCAAAAAAATGACATTTTGACTTCTTTATTCCCAATTTGGATACCTTTTATTTCTTTTGCCTGATTGCTCTAACTAGGAATCTCAGCACTATATTGAATAATAGTGTTGATAGTGGATAACTTTGTCTTGTTCTTGATCTTAGAGGGAAGACTTTTAGTTTTTCACCATTAAGTATGATATTAGTAGAGAGTTTATTATGTTAAGATAGTTTACTTCTATATCCATTTTATTAAGTGTTTTGATCATAAATGGATGCTGTGCCTTATCACATGCTTTTCTTCTGCATCTATTGATATGATCATATGAGTTTTACCTTTTCTTTTGTTTATGTGGTATATTACATTAATCCATTTGCATATGTTGAACCATCCTTGTGCCCCTGAAATGAACCCCACTTAATTGGATGTATAATATTTTTAATGTATTGTTGTTTTTTATTTGCTAGTATTTCATTTAGGATTAGTGGGTTTCTTTTGGAAGTAGATTTGTTTTCTGGGTGTTTCATACTTAATTTATTAAAACAGCCAAAAAATTTAATGGTTACCTTAAATCAGGGCATCCTATAAATGAAGCGTTTATCCAGCACAAATTATACAAAATAAAATGCAGTTTGTGAGTATTGAGTACTGAATTACTCAGAAATAATAATTTAAAGTTTAAGTTTCAGAATTCAAAGAGGGTTTCTTTCTTTCTTTTTTTTTTTTTTTTTAATTTTAATTCATCAGTTTATGTCCAAGTCCAAAAAATACATTCCTAATCACGGAGAATATAAATTGAGAATGCAAGGAATTTTGTGGGAAAAGAGCTACCAGTTTTAGTCAGTGTGAAAATGGATTTAAAATTATGAGTATTTTGAAGAATAATAATACGGAAAAAATAACTAAAGGCTTCCAAATAAAATATGCTTGCCTTTTGTTCTTCCTCTTATTTTTTCACTTTTTAAAAATTGATAGACATTTGCACATTAATGACTATTAGCTTTGTAGAAATTAGTAGTTATTACTAGTGTTTGCTTTTATTTAGTAATAATCAAATATATTTTGCTAAATAAATTCTATTTAAAAAAATGTTTATACCAAATGATTAAATCAGAGATATTACCTATGGAAAAATCATTTTCTTACTCATATTTTATTATTAAAAACTTTATTGACAAATTTTGATTTCACTGTTCATACATAAATTGAACCTAAAATGTACTTTTATAATCAGATTGCATTGCAAAAGCCTCATGCTCATTGTGCCATATGAATAATTCAACAGAGTTTAATAGCTATTCTAGTAATTTCTTATAATTCATTGAAAGGAGTAGCATTAGTAAACACTAATGAGAAATGTTAAGATTTTCTTTTAATGTTCTACTCAAAATATAACATACATTTTCAAGTTCCTATGTCTACTTTTAAGCATGGAATTTTTTTTGAGCTCATGAAGATATCTATCTTTGTGAATGTGAAAACGCAATAATTTGTTGAACACCTATCCAAGTAATCTGATTCACAAACGGCATCAAATTCATTTAAAAGTAGATATTAATTCCTGAGTTTTTGTATGGTATATTCTAAGATTTATCTATTTAAAAAAGAAAAAAGTTAAGTGATCATTTAAAATCCTTTTCACATGGAAAATATTTTCAACAGAGAAGATTCAATTTTTTAAACTGAAATATATAGAAGAATTATAAGTAGGTTATGTTTTATATCTATTTTTCTTACTAATATATTATGATTAATACCCAATGTTATTGTGCTTTTTAAAGCAGTGATTGATGTTTAGACTCAACCTTATTATGCCAAAAGAACAAGAATTTGGTTGGCCTTTAGAGTGCAGATATAGATATTTATTAAAAATATTTACAACTTCCTGAATTTTAACTTCCAAATTAATGTCCCAGGTCAAGAGATGAATCATTATTTCCAAAGGGATTTTAAAATACTATTAAGGATGTCATAAAATATTGTGCCATTCACCTGTCACAGAGAACCATAAAATCTATGTTTCTGCATAAATGTGAAATTGGCAAAAAGATTTACAAGGTCTTCTTCATGCTGCACTGGCTTTGGGCCATCTTTAGCTCATGTGATTTAGGTCATATTAACTAAAAATAGGATTTCATGATCTATGGTCTGAATGTATCCCTCTGAAATTCATATATTAAAACCTAATCCCCAAAGTATTAAGGGTGGAGCCTTTGGGAGGTAATTAGATGGAGCCCTCATGAATGAGATTAATAATTTTATAAAAATGCCCTAGAAAGTTCTCTTACCCCTGCCTCTGTGTGAAGATACAAGGAGAAATGTGCAAACCAAAAAAGAATCTTTACTTGACCATGCCAGTGCACTGATCTCAGATTTCCAGGCTCTATGAAAAGTAAATTTCTGTTGTTTCTAATCTACCCAGTCTGTAGTATTTTGTTATAGCAGTCTGAGCAGACTAACACACTGATATTCAGAGGGCTGCCTACACAGGCAAAGCTAATGACACTTGTATTTCTTAGCTCAAAATTCCACATTCTGAATCCCACACAAATTTTCTTTGGAAGATATAGCTAAGGGTCAAATACCAAATGCAGATATTTACAAATTACATTAAAATTTAGAATGCAGGGTTTCTTGTTTTTGTTTTTGAAGAACAGGTGTAATAAGCAAATCTCCCAGCAGGATCTGGATTTGATGAGTGGTCAAAAAAAGCATTCCTGAGGAAGTAGATCTTTACACTAGAAGGATAGAGAATAGGGTAAGTGCATTTCAAGCAAAGAGGGAGTATACATGAAATCTTTGAGGTTTACAAGTTTTATTTGCACATACTAAATTATTCATGCAATAAACCAAATGTGAAGAATATGTACTGTTTTGCATATCTCATTATTTTGGTTTTCTTTGTGAATGTCTGATTGCATCAGTCCAAGCTCAGCCAGAGAAACAGAAATAGTAGGATATGAATTAAGAGATTTATTGCAAGTAATTGGCTCACACAGTTGTGGTGACAGGATAGGCAAGTTTACAGGCAAATCCATAGGGAAGGCTTTCAAAGAGGGCAGGCTGGAACTCTCACCAGGAGCTGAAGCTGCTGTCCAAGGCAGAATTTCCTTCAACTCTGCTTTTAAGACCTATCCACTCTGGGATTATCTAGGATAATCTCCTTACTCAAAGTCTATTGATTATGGATTTTAATCTTATTCACAATATAGCTTCACAACAACACCTAGGTTAGTGTTTGATCGAATGACTGGAACTCTAGCCAACTCAAAGTGACATGTAAAACTGACCATCACTCCAATACAATATAAATTGTTCTGATATGAACATTTAAACAGTCCTTTCGGATAAACCTCAGCCTCTCATTTAGATAAAAATGTGCTTCTCACACTACCTCCCTCTCAACCTCCTTCTGTCTCTATGATGGCTTTCAGGTGTTTGGGATGAGTGTTCTAGGAAAGTTGTGACTTATGAAATCTGGGGTCACAGGAGGGCTGTAGAGCTCCCTCTTATGTTGGTCCTTGTGTGTATGTGTATACTAGCTGGTATTTGTGGCCACCAGGTTCCTGAGGTTAATGTATGCTTTTCTGTCCTGTCTGTTGGTCCTTGCCAATGTTTCTGGACTCAGTGACTAGTAATGTTGACCTGTAGACCTCTCTCTTACCTTCCATTTGGCCCCTGGGCTAGGAGTTTTCATAGTCTCTCACAAGGAGGACTGAATTGGTAAACCCACTGCTTCTCAACATACCATCCTCTTCACATGGGAAGCAGTTTCCAAATGCTAACTTTAAAGCTACTCTGCCTGACAGGACTGCACCACCTTGTTATCACTGTGCTCTAGCTGGACAAAGGGTTGCATCCTCCCATGGCCTCTTTCAGGCAGATGTTACTCTATCCTCAGTGCTCCCTCAGCAAAGCCAACAAACATGTCATATGTTGGTTTTCATTTTAATATTTTCTTTCCCACAATCCCCCAGGGCTAGAAATGTGTGGACTTTCTTTTATCCCTTCACTCCCTTCCCTCCCCTTCCCCTTCCCTTTTTCCCCTCTGCTTCTCTTTTCTCCTGCAAGCCTAACCCTTTAATGTCTTTTGAAAGGCACCATTTAATATCAGTTATGTTGTCCTCCACCAGGCATAGGTCGAGGAGAAAGGACTTCTGTTTTTGTTTTGTTTTGTTTTGTTTTTCTGGCAAACGGTTTATTAGGGAAAATTAAAGGCTTAGGGATGGGGTGAAGATAGTGTATTCATGGTGGGGAAAGAGGGGGAGTGAGGGGTGCATTTTTTAAGCTTTGCTTAGAGCCCCAGAATTTAAATGTCGACACTAGATAGAAATGCTAATTAGATTTTAAAATGGTTTCTTATGTTCATAAAAACTCCTAAACCAGCACAAATGGAACATGAAGTGTTTGCATCTGTGGTATGGATGGTTTACTAATGATCCATTTATCTTTTCTTAGCCCATCTCTGCATTTAACCAGAGGCATTTTCAGCATGAGTAAGTGAAGAGAGGGGTTCAGTTTGAGGCCAAGAAGTCAGTTCATTTATTCCACAAGTATTTATTGAGTGTATCTGGGTACAGCCAGTAATATGAAATCTGCGTCTTAGTCTATAATTGGCTATTTAGCCATTACAAAGACTTATTTTTCAAAGAATGTAATTTAGATAGATGAAAAAAAGAATTTCACACTTTTTGTGATCTGATAGAACAGAGGCAGGGCTGACTCCATGGGTATGCTTAGAAGGGCCCATGCTTGGTTTAATCCTCTGCTGTCGCCATCTTAAAATTCTTAATAATTTTTGAATAAGGGTCATTACAATTTTATTTTGTGTTGGGCTCAGTAAGTTATGTAGCCAGTGATGAGTGTAGGGATTTGCCTTCCAATCCTGACTTCACTTACTAGAATTTAGACAAGTTACTCAATCTAAGACTCATTGCCTCATCTGTAAAATGGGGGTATACCAGTGCCTACATCAGTTTAATGAGGTGTGTGAATGGAGTAATTAGTGCAATACTCAGCAATTAACAATCATGTAGTAAATAGCAGCTGATACTGCTGTTACTAATATATAAATGAATGTTTTTTGAAGCCAAACTATTTTTTAGGTCTGAACAACCTACTAAAGTAGCAAATTAACTGTTCTAAAATAGAAACAACATAAAGTCTTTTAAAAGTATTCCAAAGTATTATCCTAATACTGCCAATCTCTTTATCTTACTAGTCACTTGTTAGTTTTCTCATAGTAAGTAGACAGGATTTTTCCCCCCACAAATTTAAATTAAATTTGGAATATTTTTTTCTTACAACTTTAAGATTGCTAAAAAGCATGATTTTCTAAGGAGAGGTAGCAAACTCTGATATTATGCCTCGTTAGCATTGGTTTGCTAGTAGCAACTTGACAATTTAGCTTGTATTTTAAGGAATTAATATTTGATATACAATTATGAATAAGTACATGTAATCTCCAATAAATAAATTAAGATGGAACTGATGGACACTTGGGAGTGGTAGATTAGGAGGAAGCAGTAGACATAATACAGTCATATTATTCATATTTTAAAAATGTATAACCAACATTATTTGAGAAAGGTTTGGAAGCAGAATACTTCACCCATTCAGTATACTAGGGGGATGGATAAATGAACTTTTCTCATAACTGACACTTAAACACTTAAACTTGTAATGTTAGCTTTAAAATATTTTAATAGAAAGTATTGTTTCTATAGAAGTATTAAGTATTGCAGGCATCTAAATTAAAAAATAGAATGTGCTAAGTACTTGTATGTTTTATTTGTAACTTGAAGTCATCACTATGAATATCATGTCTTAATAGTGTTTACTCTTTGGGGACTTTGAAAGGGCATAGGAATTCTTTACTTCTTTCAAGGAATCTTCCCAAGGCAGCAAAATGTTAGCTGGTACTTATTTGTCTCATTTGTTGGCACAGCTTCTGTTTTTTTAATGACCCTTTAATTGATATTTCTATGGCTTTCCCCTTCTTAGGTATTTTTAATATATTTGATTCTAGTCAGTCTCTCTATGTGGTTAGAATTAAGAGATCTGTAAAAATGCAGTAGTACCTCAGCCATCTTGTACCATATGGCACCCTAACAAGTAGAGAAATCTAGTTCCAGAAAGATCAGAAGTAAGCAGAAGGACAGAGATGAGAGAAAAGATGAAGAGAGCATGCCCATATTCCTGAAGGCTTTCTGGCTTCTATTCATAGAGCTTTGTGAGACCCCGCTTCCTTTGAGAGTCTTTAAGTATCTCATTATTTGTTAAGTTATTCTAAAACTTTAAAAAATATTCAGTTTGAATTTGCATTCTTTTTTTGTTGTTGTTAACAAAGGCATTGAAAATATGATTGTGTCTATATTAGACTCTTAGCAGCTACTATTCAATGTTAACTCATTCAAATTTTCAGTTCGCTACCTCTGGGTCTTTTTTTTAATATTTAACCCAAATTCAGGACTTTATTTAGCTGTGTTAAATTGCAGTATTACTGAGGTGATGCATTTCAATATTGTAATAGTCTAGGTAAGAGATACGAAGGCCTCTGTCAGTGGTAAGGCACTTATAGATTCTGGGGAAACTACTAAAGATAGGATGCTGTTTGGAGGAGGCTTGATAAGACTTAGCATTGACTGGATATGATGAATAAGATGAATGAGAGGTAGAATCCACAGGAGAACTTAAAAATGAAATGGTAGAGTTTGGCGTCATTCATGAAGACAGAACACAGACAAGGTGGCGAACTGGGTGAGGAATTCCCCTCTGTTCTTGTTGAGTTCGCTTCACTTGCAAGAGGGAAGTATGTGAATCTGGAGCTCAAGAGAGAGACCCAAAGGATAGTTAACAAACCCAGGAGTTACCTATTTTTAAGTGATATCTTTTTCCAGGGCAGTAAGAGAGACTACTGAACAAAGGTGTGTAGTGTGAAAAGAGAAGGCTAGAGCTGAAATGCTGAGGAACACGAAGCAGCAGGAGTGGAGGTCAAACTGCTGAGAAAATAGAGAAGCAGCAGCCTGAGATGTGTGAAGGGAAGCACGAAAAGACAAGAGTCAGAAAAGACCGTGAAGGGATGTGTTTGAGAAGGAAGGAATGGTCACTGTGTCAGCTGACACCGAAAAGTCAAGGAGGTTAAGGAGTGATATCTGCCCCCATGCTCTGATTACTCAGATGCAGTTGCTGACCTTAGGTACAGTACTGTCAGTGGATAGGTGGGTGGAATGACAGCTTACAGTCGATTGTGGAGTGAATGGGCAAGGTGGAGGCATACATCATGTATTTGCCTGTCAGAAGCTGACCTGAGAAGGCAAGATAGAATTTATAGATACAAGAAGATGCTTGGGTGAACAGAAAGCTTTATAACAATAGAGATTATATACTATCATCCTAAGGAGGAAGGAAGCTAGTAGGTACAGGGGAGAGGGAGATTAACTGATGGAGGGAGAAAGAAAATAACAGGTTCTAGAGCTCCAGTGTCTGGATTAACTTCTGATAAAAGTTTGGGACAGATACTTTTACGTCAGTGGGGAGGGATGCAATATGGATAGGATGAAATATCAACCCGATACTGATATTTTCTTTCATGAGAAAAGAACACTGCTTCTTTCTACCTTCCTACTCACTACTCCCCTAGGGGAAGAAGGAAGCATAATTTACTTGTGAATTTGGAAAAACTGGGTGTTCATATCCTATTCTCTCTTCCCTTTCTATTACGAATTCTCCATTTCTCCATAATCGTTATGACCAGGTTGGTAAGATTGCTTAGTTTCAGTTTTCAATATTAAGAGCCTTATGTGATTCTCACACTTTAACCATAGTCTTCAATGTTAGGTTCATTAATAAGAAGGTCATGTTTTTGGACTTCACTGACTTTTGTCTTATTTCTCATTTGGCTCAGAATTCAAACGAGGAGGAAACATCCATTCTTCTTGGTGCCTTTTATTGATTTTCAACAAACTTTTCTTCTAGGATATGTGGAAAGTAATTGACAATAGAAGATAAAATACTTCCTTACATATACAGATGGAAATTTAAGAGAGTATTAATCTTTTGGCTTCATAGAGGAGATAAGAACAACTGCTTGGTGAAGACCATGAGTGAAGTAGATAGACTCTGAATAGAAAGTCAAATGTGGATACCTAGAAAGAGTAGTATTGACTGGCATTTTTCATCAAGGAAGATGAGAATTTATTAGTTTTCCCTTTTCTTCTTCAACATTGACTAAGATTATGAGATAAGAATTTTTTATTCTTTTGCTCACATTCTTTGTTAGGTTTCTGGCTCTGGAATCTTAGCTATCTTTTCTTTAACTTTTTCTGAAGTTGTTACATATCTAAATATACTCAATATTTCTATCTTTACTGTAATTAGTCCCACAATAGCTTCATCATTTCTCTGACAGGTTCTTTACCCCAAGCATCTTTTAATTTTGGAAAGGTATCAGTCTATGATGAGCATGTGTTTCTTATATGTAATGGCATTCCAATATACTCTTTTCTGTAGTGTCTATCAAATATTTTGCTTCTTTATAACTGGCTTGTTTGATCATCATCATCATCATCATCATCATCACCATTATCATGATTTATGTATAAGTATCATTTAGATAGTCTGGGTGCAAGTATATGATTTATGGATTGCAAATATTTTCTAATTGTGTGGTTTGCCTTTTCATTTTCTTAATGATGTCTCTTGAGTGGAAGTTTTAAGTTTGATGAAGTCAGATTTATTATAATTTTATTATAGTTAGTTTTTTTTGTTCTGTCTAAAAACTCTTGTCCTAACTGGTCACAAAGATATTCCCTGTATTTTCTTAAATGAGCTTTATAATTTGGCTTTTGCATTTAGGTTTGTAATCCAGACCTAATTAACTAAGTTAATTTTTGCATGTGGCCTAATTTATGAATCAAGGTTCAGTTTTTTCCCATATAGATATACACTTAATCTAGTAAAATATGTTGGAAAGATTTTTATTTCCCTCATGGAATTCCATTGACACCTTTGGCAAAGATCATTTGGGTCATATATGAACTCTATATTTGTTCCATTGATCTCTTTGTCCTTATGTAGTACCTAACTGTCATGATTATTTTAGCTTAATAGTGAGTCTTAAATCATGTTAATCCTCTAATTTTGTTATTTCTTTTAAAGATTCTGAAGCTAGGATTTTTAATTAGAATTACTTTGTACTTATGTAGAGCCTACTAGTCTTCTTGTGCTCTCATTGAAAAATGACAATTTTATGAATGGATTATTGAAGAAATCAAATATGTAAATATGCATCTTTTCACCAGTTTTCTAGAATCAATGTGTGACATGCCATGATATTTGTAAAATGTCTCAGAGCAATTCTTTTGTGCAATGGAACAGGTTTCCTGACACGTGTGCCATCTGCTGATTGATGTTTCCAACGGCATTATATGATGATGATCTCCTTTTCCTCTCTTTGTTCATTCAGTCTTCGGGACATATTCTCCAGCCTAATCTTTAACATACTTATCACACACACACACACACACACACACACACATACACACCCCATTATTTCTATATTTCTTTTATATCCTTATTTCCTCTCCACTTTTATCCTTCCTACCTAATTACCAAGTTTAACATTTTTTCTCATCCCAAGAGCCTTTTGGAATGGCCCTGAAGATTTGCAACTCTACTGAGTAAGCCTCAGAGAACTCTAAGAATGGCTTTTTTGTCATATCATTACCAGTCTGTTTCAAACTTCATTACAGATAATTAGTTTCAGTGTTTTTAAAACTATTGTATGTAGTCTCTAAGCCTAATGGGGAGTAGAATCCATTAACAGCTTTCAAATTATTTTTATACATAATAATTTATAAATAGAAAAATTTAAACACGTTGGATATATGTTGTTTCCCTATTCTCTTGCCATTTAGAGTGCTTAGGAAACTTGAGAAAACTTTAAAAATGTTTACTATAGGCATAGAGCTCTTACTAACCAGTATAGTTGTGTTTTTTAGCATTGCAAATAACACAAATGTCTAGTTTTTGAAAGTCACTATTTAATTGGAGAGAGATCGATTGATTTAGCTATCTAGAAGTGGAATTCTTGTCCCTCCATCATGCCTGATTTTAAGAGTCCTGATATATGAATATCCAGAGCCTACCACAGTATACTTAGCTGTAGCAATTATTAAGGGTTTTTTTTTTTTGCATTAAAATCAGATACTTTGTTCTAAATTTGGTTTTGTAGTTTAGCTCTTTTTAACAAAGTTGTTTTATACCTTTTATATGTATGTAATATTTGAATTATCAGACCAAGATTAGTAAAGCTGTTTTAAGCCTCAGAATCAATGATGAGTCCACATAAAGCATCTCTGAGTGCTAAGTAGTTTGCATGTATTATTTCATTATCATCCCTATTCATAGATAATGACACTGCACTTAGATGGCCAAAGTAACTTATCCCAGATTATAAGTACATGGTGGAGTGAAGCCAGTATTTTAACCAGATCCCTCTGACTTAATAACAAACTCTTAATATACTTTATTGCCTATTTCTGTTTCATACATTTACTCTCTTAAAACAGCTTTCCATATAAAAGCTCTGATGAAGTTTTCAAACTCTAATTATTTTCTAATTAAGATTTATGTTGTAATATACAAACATAGAATTGTAGGAAAATTAAAAAACAACAAAACAAAACTGTGTGTACATGTTCAAAACTCAATGCTGCCTCTTAGTGGGGTCTTTTCTGCATAGCAGTCTTTGCATCTTTACTATCCTTTTAGCCATCAAGCATCTTATATTAACTAAATCTGTAACTTCCTACAAGTGTTAGCACATGCACATTTCAATTTGGTACAAAATTTTATTTTTCTTTTTTTTCAGTTTTATTAAAATATAATTGACATATGATATTGTATAAGTTTAAATATACAAATTATGATTTACTATATGTATAAATTTTTATTTTTCCTACTAACATTTTCTGATGTCTTATTTCTGGTCAATCCAGTTTTCCATACCTCAAGGCTAGAAGAATGTGAGCAGCTGATATGCGATGTTGTCTTTTTCCTATGACAGGTAATCAATTACAAAAAAAAAAAAAAAAACAGAAGGAAGTGGCCTAGTGTATTTTATTATCTTAGGTCTAATATTTGACTTTATTAGGGATGTTCTTCATTATTTGGATATATTACATTGTCATATGTGAGGATGCATGTGTGTATGTGTGTGTGTGGACATACAGGAGAAAGCAGTGTCGAGCCCATATTTATCAGTGAGTCCTTAAGTATATACTTTATTCTTCCACCTCTAGGTTCATGACAAACATTTCTGAGGATTCAAGATCTAAAAACACCTCAAATCCCTGAATTTGTAGACAATTCAGAGATTGGAAATGGACCCAGGAAATGCCTAGAGATAAAGAAAGAGATATAGTTAATCAAGCTGATATCTGCCAGAGTTTTAAATGAAGTATTTAGTTGCTCAGTAACAGGACAAATTCGAACAAAGACAACAGCATACTGAAGTGTTCTAACATAGTAAAAAGAAAAAACAAAATCATGAGAAAAATTGAATTCATAGGCTCTACTGCTGGCAATATTAATTTAGATAGGTTCTAAATTTAGAATGGTAATATGAATTTAGATAGGTTTCATAAGCTCTCCCTACCAAAGGGATGGTAGTGCTTTCTTTATAATCAAGCTACTTGAGGATCAGGACAATCTTATACATCACCTTATCATATAGCAACAACTTTTAAAAAATGAATATATTATATAGGGTTTTCAACTTGTTTGAGTATTCTCTCAAAATATTTTTATAAACAATGTACTCTAATCAACATCTTAAATTTTTATTGTATCTTCATAAAGATAACATTTTGGCATGTTATAAATATTGATTTTACATAAAACTGTTATATCAGACTCTTAATTGTATCCAGTGGAATAAAAATATCATAGCAAATTGAAATCCACTAATATCCATTTAAATAGTTTATGTACAAGCTCAATTTTAAAAGGTGGAGATTTTATGTTGTTATGTTTTCTTCTTGAGATTTTCCTTCCAGTCCACTTCCCCCACACAATTATTATCAGTTTGGAAGAGTTCAAAACAACATCGATAGAGTTAAAATTTTTCTCATTGCCAAAAATTTATTTGAAACACAACTCTTAATGAGATTGAGAGGTGGTGCAAATGGTGTTTGATGAAGGAGAATTCGGGCGCTTCTGCAGGAAGACCATTTCTGATGCCCTAGATTAGATTTGCCCTGCTTACTGTATGTGCTCATTGTACCCTGTGCTACTTCTTTTTTAGTACTGTGATTACTTTTTTATTGTCCAGTTTGTCCTTCTAGACTGTAGACACTGTGAGGATAAGAGCCTTGTTATCTTGTTCACTGTTTCATTTCCAAAGACTAATCTAGGGACAGAATAATAGTAGATGCACAATGAGTAATTGTTCAATTGATTTTTTTTGAGGGTCTATAAGTGAAGGATACAGAGGAAGAGCTGAAAGAAATTTGAGTAGGAAGGGGAAGTACTACAAAAACCAGTGGTCAGATAAAGCAGTTACTACAAGAAATAATTTATTTCAATGACTTTTGAACATCGGCATGTCAGTTGTGACTTTGGAGAATCACGTTTCAATAAATGGAGTTAACGGAAGTTAGATTCTAGAAGGAATTAATGACTTATGGGTAGTGAAGAAGGAGAGGCTGTAAAAGAAAAGAGAAATTCAAGAAAATTGGGAAGGTTAATGGCTGACTGTCTGAGCAGTGTGCTGTATAATCAATAGGGGGAGAATGAAGGGATTTCATAGAAGAGATAAGAAGACAACTGAAATTTAAATATCTGAATTGTCAGTTGGCCAAATTTACATAGTCCCATAACTTCTCTGAAAGGGCTCAGCTGAAACCAGGATAATAGGAAATGGATAATGGGGGTAATCCAGGATTTAAGACTGGAATAGCAGAAGGGTTAAGGAAGTAATGGATTGAGAGCATTATTAAAGACCTTATCAATAGGATTGAATATGGAAGATCTCAACACATTCAGCAGACTATTTTCAAGTATTAACAAGTCTAAAAAAGACAACATTTCCTGCTGAAACTGCAAGAAAAATATGTTATTCTCATGTCTTGAACATCTGCTACTAGGAAAAAAATCTCAGAAAGCTCAACATTATATACCAGTGTTCAAATCAAAGTAGCACTAAAATCACTGAATGAATCAAGATGAGTTCATCTAAGATTCCATTTTTGAATCTATCTAATCTTCTACCAATAGTTGAGTACAACGAAAAATATAAATTAAATATCAACCTCTTTTGATGCCATACACTGTCTAGTCTGAGCTGTATAACCAATATAAGAGAGCTCAAATTTCTCTAGGTAATGGTTATGTTGGATGTTTCAGGAAGGTGGGTTAAGATGTCTGTTAACTTGAAACTTTTAATGGACTAGCAGATGGTGGTTACCTTAGCAACTGTAGAAGTGCACTATACTTAGATGTTTTTCTCTGAGAGGTGATTGTTGAAACATTTATCCTGGTGTTCGGATGTAGTAAAAAGGAAAAATGAATAGGAACCTAAACTAGGGTAAGGGTTTATCATAAAGGTAATATTTCCAAATCACCACTTATAGAGTTTCGTTTTTAGCTATTTTTATTTAAGGTAATGATTAAAATAAGGAGTCAACATTTTAAATAATGCATCTATTTTGTAGTATTAAAACTGAATAGCATAATATTTTTAGAAATCACAGTAGGACAAACTTTGCCCAGTTAGCAATTAGATTTTTGAGATGTTAAATATTAGTTGTAGTCTCTGTCTCTAAAAGTGATTGTCATACAAAAATAAATACCATAGTAGTCTTTTTTCCATTTTTCATTCTGAAATAAAATTGAATAATCACCAACATTGGGCTGTTGTTTCTCTCATACTTAAGTGGTCTTCATACTTTAGGGTATATTAACATTCAGCTCTATCAGGTTATTCAGAGGCCATCTGTATCAGAATAATTTATGGGACTTGATTAAATACAAATTTTCAGGTCCCTTTCTCAAGCATTTTGATTCAGTGGGGCTGAATACTTTTCAGTTTCACAAGTTTATTCTGATGCAGATGGTTCCTAGATAGTACTTGAGAAACAAACTCTCTCAGCTTGATGCTCCAGGGAAGACTTGGGTCACTTTGACAAATGTGAGACTCCAAATGAGGCAGATAAATTTCATGTTGACTGTGTGAGGCTTGGAACATAAAAGCACTACTAAAACTTCTAGAAAATCAGTTTTTTAGAAAAGATAATGTTTAGTTGTCATTACTAACAAGGTGATAAAAATGCAACAAATCATTTAAAATGTTTCGTACTTTGTAAACGTCCTAATATAATTATATTATAAATTTCTAAAGCTTACATTTTTATTTCTTTCTGTTGTCAAAGACGTTGTTATCTCTGGGGTAATGTGGTGGACAGTTATGCATTCCATTTTCTACTCTGTCATATAATAGAAGGTTATTAGGCAAGTTATTTCACTTTTAGAGCCTCAGTTTTCTCTTTGTTAAAGTGATGATTATCTTAACTACAAACCTGGATGGTTGTGAATAATAAATAATAAAATATATGTGTGATGTGTAGAATAATATTCATTCAAAAATTACCTCTTTTTCATCCCTTCTTCATATAAAAAGGAGCACTTACCCAGTGTTAACAGTTTTCTGAGTTTATGATTCAGTAGTTTCGATTGCTAAAATTAAAACCAGTCTTAACCACACCTAAATATTAGTGGAATCACAATTGTCTTACAGACAAGCAAGAAATAAAATTTCAGAGAGCTAAAGTAGGATTAATCTATTACTTTTTATTTTCCTAGCACCTGAAACATTGCTTGGTACATGGTTGGAATGAATATTCAATAAAGGCTTAGTAAATAAATAATGAAATCAGATTAAATGGAAACCTCAGTTTAATAAAATAGAAAGTTGGCTTCTGTAACATATATTCTAAAAGGTAGCAAATAATGTTATCCTGATTAAGATTATATGAGTGAACATCTGTCCTATCACACCTTTCTTAAAATTCACGAACATTTAAAATAGCACATACAAATAAAAATATAAATGCGAAATAAAGCTAAAACAGTAGCAGAGTAAAACAAATAATTGGAAATCATAAGATGGGGCAGCAGGTGGCAAAGCTGGTCAGAAGGGATTAGACCATTCTAGAGCACGATCTTTTAGAGCCATTAACAACCCAATTATTGTCATGAGTCATGGTTTTAGAATTCAATTAGTGTATGACATTCCCTTGTAAATGGCATCCTTTATTTCTACTTGGTTTACTTGAACCTGAATCTTTAATAGTTTCGGTATTACAGTGGCAACTCAGATGGCAGGATCTGGCATCACTTCTATGGATGGTTGAATAGTGCTATTTTCTTATATATAAGATGGAATATTTAAGGCACTGACGTGAAACTGAAAGCAAGTCTTTAAATAAATTAATGTCTTATAATTTTAGTTAAAAATCTATAGCCTGTGTTTTCTTTTTTAATATTTAAAAAATTTGTTAATACTACTTTATATGAATGACCAGACATTAATGACAAAGATCCTTTATGACAAATATAATTTTTCTTCTTTGCATTTTAATGCATGTAATGTTGTAACCTTTATTAGGGTGTATCTCACTAGTATTGTTTTCATTTTTGAGTGATTGCTTTATATTAGATAATGCGATGAAGTTGGCATCATTATATCATTCTTTATAAGTGAGGTCATTTTGGCTCAGAAAGTAAATGGAGGGTCTGCGATTTCAACTCAGAGTCATCATAATTCAAAGCACATAGGCTCTTACCCACATCACTTTTCTATGTCAAATTTTCATGAAAAAAAAT
>CM053503.1:61408642-61435261 GCA_028627145.1 Eidolon dupreanum
TTTTTTTTGTTGTTATTGAGTCATATGAGTTCTTTGTATATTTTGTATATTAGGCCCTTATTGGAGGTGTTGTTTGCAAATATATTTTCCCTTTGAGATGATTGTCTTTTTACCTTGTTGATGATTTCTTTTGCTGAGCAGAAGCTTTTTGGTTTGATGTAGTCCCATTCATTTATTTTAGCTTTTACTTCTCTTGCCTTTAAAGTCAATTTCATACAATCCTCTTTATGTCCAAGGTCCATTAAGTATAATGTTGGCTAAGGGTTTGTCATATATGGCCTTTATTATGTTAAGGTACTTTCCTTCTATACCAATTTTGTTAAGTGTTTTGATCATAAATGGATGCTGTATGAAATGTGTCTTTTTATACAGTGGGTACAGTATTTTAAATAGGAAGACAGTGATTATATTTTAATACTACTTGAAAAATTCACAATGAAATATTTTAAATTTATTATTTAATATATAGGACTTATCTTATAAATATTACTATTTTGAATGGGAAATAGACTAGGACTGAAACAACTTTGATCAAAGGCACTGCTCTATCATTTACTAGCTTATGGCATTAACTAAACTATTTCCTTTCTAACCCTTAGTGTGCCAATTTGTAATAAAGAAATATTGCCAATCCTTATGGGACTTTGGTAAGGATCATGTGACTCTGAATTTGTCAAAACACTTTATTAGTAATGGTATACTATACACTTTGAATCTGGGGCCATGTACTACTCACAGTATGTCCAAAATCTCCTTCCCATCATCATCCAGCATCATTATTTTGTGAGAGTTCTGAGCTACAGTCAGTGCTTAGAACAAGAAGCATGTTTAGTTACTTATATAAAGGTATAATAATTAGACAATTCAGCCATTCATTTTTTGTTGTTTTTAAATGCTAATGGCACAGAGAAATAATACTGTGCTAAAATGTAAAAATTTAAAAAATAATAATGTTCTGCCTTTACAGAGCTTAGTAGTCTTTTGGAAGAAACATGTTAATCAAGGAATCTCAGAAATTTTTTTATACCTTTGAGAGGCTATAAAGGAGAAGCACATAATTTTAAGAACACAACAACAGGAAGACCTAACCTTATCTGAGAAGTCAATGAAGGCTTTTCTGAGCAAGTTATGTCTGAGTTAAAATCTAAAGAATAGGAGTTAACCAAGCAGATACGGTAGAAGAAAAACAGATATTCTTGATTGTAGAATAGAATGTTCAAAGGACATAAAGCCAAAGTGTCCAGAGAAGGAAGGAGAGAATAAGGAGATGTTATAGGATGTTAAACCATGCAGAATCCTGATGTGTGACTTCTAGATCTCTATATCTCATGACCTAGTACTGCTACATCAGTGTCTTAATCCAGTATTCCAGATAGCAGACCATGATAAAATCTTGTCATCCTTTCCATCTACAAACCTCTGTACCTTGGATTCTAGTCTATAATCTAGAAATTACTTGGACTAACATTATTATCGAGCATCAGTTGAATCAGTACTTTGTGGAGATGCCACTCATGCCAACTGTGGAATGATTGACAACCCATTACTTATTATGACTTATTACTGACTGAGGACTCTGGGAACTCCTATTATTATAGCCTTTAACACTATTTAGCTATAATTTTGAGGCTGAGTAAATTATTCCACCCATGCTTCATGGGGCAACACCTGTTACTATCTGCCATACTGGTCAGCCTTGGGGATGCCAAGTTCACAGCCTTCTTGTCCTGGTAGTTATGCTCATGAAAGTTATCCACTTTATTTCCTGCTGTAGACTTTCACTCTTCTCCCAAAATGTCCTTATGCCCTTTGACTTTCTGGATCACAGAAGTCAGTTCATTTTCTTTTTCTGTCTGCCCTTTTAATGCCCTTCAAATAAAAGAGCATTGGCTCTGCTTGCAATCTTTAATCCTATATAACACAATATTCTAATAGTATATATGAGAATTACTTAGGATGCTATGTTTCTTATCAACAGAATAATTGGTACATCTTGAAGGTGTCTGGAATTTTGCCACAGCAATGCAATCCTTCACTCCATCCTTAATATAAGACTATATATAACCATAATTTTTATTCTTATATATCTGTTTTCTCTTTTATAACCCTAGTACCTGCAATAGAATTTTGTGATAGAATGTAATTATGGCAAATATTTTCTATCCTAGGAATAGTTATTAATGTGGTCCCTTCTTCCTTTGAAGCTATAATCTGTCATGTACACAGATCTTTAAAATCAATTTCAGTGTCCCGAACATGTGTTGACAGATGACTAACAGACTACCTTAAACATGAATGATTTCTCCTTGAGCTATTTTCAGTTTGCCTAGCCCCTGTGGATACTTAATACTTTTAAGTATAAAATCATTCAAACACTTATTTTTTAATAATAAACTGATAATTTATTAAAATTAAAAAATATTTAGAATAATAAAATGGTAAGGAAGACTTTATTCAGGACGATTGCAGTATGTGTCAAGACTGATGTAATAAGGAAGAGAGATAGGGTTCAACTTTGAATACAGCAGGGAGAGTGGGGATTTATAGACAATAAGCAGAGTAAGGGGTCAATGGCTGGAAAAGATAAGAGAAGACATCAAGGGTAGAGTGATGCTCACTAAACTGCTTAACAGGGTTCTTGCTCAAGGCAGGCCAGGGTGGTCATATATCAAGGATGGGATTCTACCTAAACTGACTTAGTAGGATTCTTGCTACAACTAGAATAGACCTAAGGATTAGTCTTAGTCAAAAAGAGGCCCTCAGAGGAGCCTGTTGAAAGTTTGATCAAATAGGGAGTCTTTGTCTATGTCTAAAACTTCGGTCTTTTTCCTAGTCCTATTCCTCTTTCAAAATGATGGCTCTCTGAACTAAGTATTGTGTATAGTTCAAGTTAGGAACTTTGGAATCAAAAAAGACCGGGGATCAAAACACATATTCACCATTTATTATGCCACCATGGACAGATCACTATAAACTGGATATAAAATAATATCTAATATATAAGGTTGTTAAATTCTATAATGTATGCAGTGGAGAGATATTTAAAGATAAAATGCATGTAAATTACTTAGCCCATTGATTAGCACACACAGTAAGCACACAATAAATATAACCTTTTATTTATACCATCATATAAGCTCTCCTCTTACTGGACTGTAAGCTTTTTTAAGACAAGGCTTTGTCTATTTCAATGCCAGTGTATTTTCTAATATTAAAACTGTATTTGTTAAATGAATGAATGTAAAACTCAAAGACTCACATTTCATCAATTTAGGAATTAAAAGGAAGACAAACTGGCCTCTACTTTCTGTCAAGATCTGCTTCCACTCCACATAATCTGTAGCCTAAAAAGTCATTTGTTCATATACTGCCATTATTGGTGTTGTTTTGAATTAACATGATCCTGTGCTAAACTTTATTGATTTTGATGAAACAAGCTACTCATGTGGTGAGGACCTAAGGTAGGCCTTTGGCCATCAGCCAGCAAGATATGAGGCCCTCAGTCTAATAACATGCAAGAAACTGAATTTTGCCAGTGACTATGAGAGTTTGGAAGCTGATCTCTCCCCAGTTGAGCCTTCAGATGAGAACCCAGCCATGGCCAATACCTTCAATTCAGCCTATGAGAAACCATGAAGTGAAGGCCTTGGTTAATGAATTCTGCCTGATCTCCTGCCCCAAATAAATTGTGAGATAGTAAACATAGTTTTTGTTTGTTTTGTTTTTAGGAAGTATTTAACTTATTAACTTTTTTAAAATGTTAAAATATGATTGATATGTATTAGTTTCAGGTATATAACATAATGATTTGGTATTTGTATATATTGTAAAATGATCACCAAATATACACTCATTCTTGATGAATTCCTTCACCATGCTTATAACATTTTATAAATTTCAGTTGTACAACTGTACCATACAAAATTTGTATACTCTATTCTGTGCTTATCACCCAAAGTCTCGTCTCCTTCTGTCACCATATGTTTGACCCCCTTTATCCTCTTTGTCTTCCCCCACACCCTCATTCCCCTCTGGTAACCACCATTCTGTTGTCTGTATCTATGAATTTGTTTGTTTTGTTTAAACATGTTATTTTAATTCACTAGGCTTGTGATGATTTGTTAAGCAGCAATAAATAATTAATATATCAGACTAGTCCTCAGCAAAATTGAGAGTTTAAATAAGAACAAGTTGTCTGTACTAATATGCTCTCTTCCCCCTGTAATGACTCTACATCAAGTACCATTCTTTATGGCTGATATACTCTCAGTAACACATGCTAGGACATCATCCTCATCTTTGGAGTGAATTCTGTTGTAGGCAACTAGCTTCTCATAGCCATGTCCAGAGCTTGGAACTCTAGGCATATAGTGGCAAGTAGGTGGTGTTCATGGAGCTGTTGTACCTTTCACAGAATGAGAACACTAAGGAGAATTTTCAGATGATTTCATGTCTACTCCTGGGCATAAGACATGAGACTTTCCATTAAAGAGCCCAATATCTAATAGAACAAATGGGCTAGAGGTCCACCCATGATCTCCTTTTTTCTGTAGGAACTGTGGCCAACATGGAAAGCCCCTTATCTGGATGCTTCCTGATTTTAGAAACTTTCTCTGGCTTCCTAATGAGAAACACTGGCTCCATTCTAGTAAGGAGTTTCTGGCAAGTTCTAGCCCTAGTCCTGAAGATTTTTTAAAAAATTCATAAACATACCTAAAGTAGCTTCTGGTTTTCTGGGTTATATATGATATGATCTTCTTATTCATTCTCCTTTCTGATATATGGCAAGACAGCTCCTTGAGTGCAGAGACCATGCTGCTTTCTTCCCATTATCCCTGGTGATTCACTTTGTGCCTGAAACATGATAGGGGCAAATGCATTTGCTGAATGAGTAAATAACAACTTGGAGTGATGTACGTACGCATGGGCTTCCTATACCCATCTGTTCACCTGTTTATAGTTTAATGCTGGTTAAATACAAACATATTGGAAGTGATTGTGCTTTATAAGTAACTCTCGCTTGGTTATAGCTTTTGGCTCATGTTTATTTCCTAATTATTTACAACCACTACCCATTCAAAACCAGCATTATATTTAGCTCATTAGCTTCATCTTTGGTGATACCTTTGAAAACCTCTTGCTGGTCTATTCCTGGCAGTTGTGCTCTTCACCTTATTACAGAGCTATATTTTTCTGCTTCTGACCCACTTTTCCTTTCCCTAGAGGAGTCAGCACATCTTGGTGTCTTGTGTAACTCCTGGCTTGGAGGAGCCTGGGAAGTGTAATTAACTCTCACCGCACTATTACCTTCCAGTCACCTCTCTTCTCAAGCTTCTTTGAGCCCATTACTCTTTCAGCCATCTCTATGCCTGTGGATGCACCATCACTGTGTCATCATCCACCTCCTCTTCCTTCTCCCTACAGCTGCCCTGAGGATTTTCTTGGGGTATCTCCCAACAGTGATAGACAGGGTAGAAGTGGATTCAAATAAATGACTAAGCATAGTGGCTAAAATAAGGGACATTGGAGTCACACTAGTCTAGATATAAATCCTGATTCCTTGTAAGTTATAACCATGAGAGATTAAGTTGCTTAATCACTCAATTTTTCATCTGTAAAATGAAGATGACAGTCCTTTATTTTTGTTTTTTTTTTTAGCCCCAAGTTCCCATTTCTCATATTAAACTGGTAGGAATGTCTTTTTGATTTCATATTTTTATTGTTTCAGAATTATGTACACTCATGAATTTACATTTCACTCTCACTCATTCCCTTAATCACTCACACATTAAATAAAATTTTAGTAAGTGCCTGTGTATGGCAGATCCTAAGAAAAACACCATGGATAAAAAGAGAAATGAAATGTTATTCCTATCCTTGCAGTACTTACAGACTAGAATGGAAGGAATGAAATTATATACAATGCCATAAATTCAGAAAATAAGCGCTAAAAGCTAGAGAAGAGAGATGGGAACAATCAGATAGGAATTACGGGCTTCTCAAAAGAAGTGGAATTTTAGAAGTAAAAATTGGGAGTTTAAATAAGGAGTAGAAATTTAGAAGTAAAAAACAGTAGAGATGATCGTCTAGAATTTGCCTTAACTTGATAATTTTTCTAACCTCTTAAGTTAGAAACCAATACTTTTTTCTAATGTAAGCATTTAAATGTATACATTTTCACCTATCATTATTTGCTGCATCTCATCAATTTTCACTGTTGAATTCATAATATTTTCTAGTTTCCCTTGTGATTTCTTCTTCATTTTATAGTTTAGTAGAATGCTGCTAAATTTCCAAATTTGAGTGGCTTTGCCAGATATCTTATTGTTGTCTTGTTATTGTTAAACTTATTTCAAAAGTTTTTAATTATTTTAATGGTCAGAGAACACATTTTGTAAAATTTAATATTTTTGAAATTTGTTAAGACATTTTATGGCCCACTATATGGTTATCTTGGGAAATGTTTTCTATGTATGTGGAGCAAAATATGGAGCAAAATATGTTCTTTTTAGTTATTGGGTATAATGTTTTACATATGTTAGTTAAGTCAAGTTAGATGACAGCATTGTTCATTCTTATATCCATGTTGATTTTTCTAGTTCTAGCAATTACCAAGAAGGTATTAATATTTCCAACTGTGATTATGAGTTTATTAATCTCTCCTTTTATTCAGTTATTGCTTTATTCATTTTGAAATTCTGTCACTGATGCATATATATTAAGATTTTTATGTCTTGAATTGATGCATTCACTAGTACAAAATGTCCTTCTTAACTCTGGTAACACTTTCTATCTTGAAGACTGCTTTTCCTGACTGACATCAGTACAGCAGATCCTTGAATAATGTTTTTTGTTCAATGTCCTTTTGTTACAAATTTGATGAGAAAAAAACCAGACAGATTCCCAGAAGAGGTCACTGTCAATGTAGAGTTTGCACATTCTCTCCATATCTGCATGGATTTTCTCCAGCATTCCAAAGATGTGTACATGAGGTGAACTGGTGTATCTAAATTGTCGCATTCTGAGTGACTGTGGGTGTGGTTGTGAGTGCACCCTATGATGGAAGGGCAGACCTCCAGGATGGGTTCCTGTCTGGTGCCCTGAGGTATGTGGAGAGGCTCCAGTCACCTGTGACCCTGAACTGAAATCAGCAAATTGGAAAAGAATTATCTTACTTGTTTATATTAATCTTTCTTATTGCATATATGACACATTTATTTCAGTGTTTAATATTAGAAGTGTTTGGGTCTTTATATAGAAGTTTGGTGATGTTTTTGTGACCAGAAATATGCTATAATAATAACCCTTGTTTATATCAATTAGCCTGTGGCAAAATTGGCTTTGTTATATGTTGTTTTGCTTAAAGTCTCAATTTCCAGGAACCTATTGAAGATGTTAAGTGAAGAATTGCTGTTTATGCTTACTGTTTACATAGCATTACTTTTTAAATTTATTTATTTATTTACTCCCTGCCTCTGTATTTTTCCATTTAAAGTATATCTATTACAGAGGATATTGTTGAATCTTACTTTTTTATGCTGTCTGATGGTTTCTACCATTTATTGTAGTATTTAGTATATTTACATGTAATGTATTTGTTCTTGTGCCTGGGAATAAATTCACTATCTATATTAGTTTTCTATTTGGCACATGTATTTTTTTACCCTCTGTTCTTCTTTTTCTGTTTTCATTCATATTAATTAACTTTTATTTTATTTGTTTACTGTTATCATTTGTTTACTGGCTTTTTGATTATAGCTTTCTGATTTTTTTTTCTACTTTATGATAACTTTAGGGATTGCAATATTTATCCTTAACTATCACACTCTACTTATGGTTATTATTATATCACTTTATATAAAGTGTAAAAAACATATTTCTACTGTTGTTTGTGCTATTGTTATCATATATTTTAAATATATAAATATTAAAAATTTCACCATACAATGCTCTTGCTTTAAAAAAACAAGTGACTTGTGAAGAAATTAGAGGAAAATAGATAATATATTTAAAGTAGATAGTGTCCAATCCAGAGTGTCTAAGATATTTTACATTTAACTATGTAACAGAAATTTCCATTTTTTGATAATTTCAAAGAGTTAAAATCAATAAAAAGGTAATAATTTTCCAAGTGAAAATAAGATTCTGTCAGTAGGAGAATGACTGCTAAGCAGATGAAAATAGTGATATTTTTCTGCAATGTAAATTACTTAAAAATGCTGCAAAAGTAGTAAGTCTATTGGACCTCTGGATTTGACTTTAATACTACTCCTAGCCTTGCCAGGTATCATTTGCATGACCTTCAATACCACATTTGACTTATCTATGTAACATTTCTCTCACTTGTAATGTTAGAAGAATGGAATGTGTAATCTTGATGGTATCACCGCTATTTTGAGTTTATATGATTGATCTGAGCCATAGAACATCAATTAAATATGCAGTGAATGAACAAATTTAAAAGATCTTTCCTACTCTAGGTTCATACCTCTTGTTTATTGTCACTTTTAAATTGTTTTAATATTTAAAGCTATTTAAAAGCTTTAAGTTTAGAAACATGATTATGGTGTGTGTGTGTGTGTGTGTGTGTGTGTGTGTGTGTGTGTGTAGCACTTAAAAATAATTTGCAAGAGATTTACATAGATTGGATTAGTAGCAGTAGCACCAATCTGGAGTGTGTAAGATATTGTTAACAGAGCTTACAATTTTGAAGCACAAACCAAAGCTGCTGTATCCCAAATCCTATTCAGTCAGGCAGCTCTGATTTCTATTTGTTTGATTTCCAGAACAGTGCTGGGTACACATGCTCTGGGAATCCCATGATAATCCAGCAATTGTTGCTCTTTAAGTCTTTAAAAATTTATATGCCACTCCATAAAAATTACCTTATTAAAAGCAAAATATATCATTCTTTTTTTCAGGGGAAAATGTTCTTATTAATGAGTCTGCATATTTTCCCACAGTTATTAATTGCTAAGGACAATAATAACAATAAAAAGCCAACCCTCAACATTTGCCTGAGTGAACTGGATTCCATTTTAACAAACTAGACAGATTAAAAGATGTAGTACAAAAAAAATCTAAATGAACTAAAGAAGGTGTATAAAAATTTTTTTTATTTCTCACATTTCAAAAATTCATTCATCTGTTGGTTCTCTCTGCCTTGTTTTGTCCTGTCAGATCAAAGACCCTTAGCATATCTAGAAATTTCCCACTCAAATGTGAGTTTCTGGAACATTATTACTTCTCTCTAGGATATTTGAATTTTAAATCAAGTTAACATTTGTGAAATGAAAGATTTTATAATACTGTTTTAGAAACTTAATAGCAATTAGTAAGTTATAAGAGATAGCGAAAAGCAGAAAGGAGAAATCATATCGTTGTCCCGATATTACACTAACCCTATCTCTAGGTTAGCTTAAAGGTGAATGTTTCATGATCATATTTGTCTGTATATTAATTAGGACTTTTTCCCATGATAGTAAAAGAAAATGACATAAACTAGCTCTAGCTAGCTTGAAATTAAAGAGGAATTATCAGCTAACAAAACTTGGAAATTTGAAATTATGAAATGGCTTTAGACCCAGTCTTCAAATTATATTTTTAGGATACTGTCTCCCATTTCTTAGCATTATTTTTCTCTGTGTGATTACATTCTTGGGCAAGGTGTCTTGAAAGGAAAAAAAAAAAAAAGGGAGATACATACTGCCCTCAGCGGCTCCAGGCAGATGGGGTACATTAGTTGGTTTCATCTGAGTAATTTGCCACCCCGTGATTCAGGGATGGATTCAGCCTCTCTGTAATCATAGGTACTGTTGTAAATGCTGAGAACAAACTAAATTTATGCCATCTTGGAGCTTATATTCTTGCTACAGATTGGGGATATAAAGCTCTTTGTTATTAATAATTGAAATTTCTTGTAGCTGGATTATAGTTGATATATTTTCTCAGTCTTATTTAAGTTTTTGGATATTGCACAATAACCATCTTATTTCTAAGTGTAAGTTGCATGTTTTTTCACATATATTTCTTTTTTCACTTGGAATGGGTCTTTGATGTGTTTATCCATTGTGATTATGTTTTTCCTTCCAAAGCTATTATTATCACTGAGGATGTTCTTGTAGTCCATGATATCTATAACTATGAAAATACAATTCTGTTATGAAGACAGAAAGTTATTATTAAACACTTCTAGTTTGTATGCTTTATCCTTCAAATCAAAGAAGATTACCCGGTTGTATAGCTAAGAGATATGAATTAATAAAAAGTTAATGAAATTTCAGGTAGACTTATCACTGTGTAAACTACTCCAGATAGCCTAGTTAATCATTTTGGGGAACTAAATTAACATTAACTGATCTCCATTATAAATACTGAAAAAATAATACTACAACTTGAATGAGCAAATAAAACTTCTAGAAGTGCATACTACTATCTTTCTCAATAGTTGTTCAAAGACTTTGATGTAGTTTTCTTATTTCCATATAAAAAGACTTTCTTCAAGTTGGGAGCCAACTCAATATGTTGATCTATACTCTCAATCCTCTATTAAGACCTCCTTTGAAACTACTTATAATGTGCATGTTTTAATACCTGCCAAGTGGTAAATTATTGTGATTGTCTTAATTGTTCCTGATCAGTCTTCCCATATTGGAAATCAAAAGATAAAACAGACCCAGAATTAAAATATGGGGAGTGGGGGGGTTGAACACATGTGCTCTTTTTTAATACTGATAGTAAGCGGACCTATATATGTTTATCTGTTTGGGGTGCTTTTATTTCTCTTATTTGCCTACTGAACTTCTATTCCCCCTTTCATGGCCCTGCTTGAATTCTGCCTTTTTTCTTTAACTACCAAATAGTTTTAATTTCTTTTCTTCTATGTTTCAAAGCATTTTCATTTACAATGACTAAGTGCCTATTATGGGTTTACTCTTTAAGACACTGAGTTTATAAATATCCATTCTCTTTAAGAGAGAGACATGTAGTAGAGTTGAAGGGAAACAGTATACATATAAATTCAATAAATTATGTTAAGTGCTATAAATATATGTGCTAGGTACAGTAAGGAATCATATCAAACATAGTGTTTTAAAGTATTACAAGACTTCTAGGTATGAAATCTCTGCTTAATTGAAAATGATGAGTTTGGCCTATCCCCATTTGACAACTTAAAAACTGAAATTATTGAGACATTAGTTAACGTACCTATCATCATCATAGATTGGCAAAGGGCTTTTGAATATAATACTGTTTCTACCGCATTTACCCAACTCTCCTACTAAATTGTAACTTTCTCAATATTAATTTTGTATTTCCAGCAATTAGCATTGTGCCTGACATGAAGTAAACACTCAATAAATGTTTGTTTAATTAAAAGGTTTATGTTTTTCTTTCATATACATGTTCAAGTGATCTTGCTGTCTCCATTCAGTTTGCCAATATTGAAGATGAGCCAAATGCTATGGACCCAATTATATAATATGAACCCAGATGAACTATATGGAAACTTGAGCTCTTCTAATGTGTACCTAATATGAGTGAAAGCAGAGACAAATATCAGCTTGCATTAGATTTAAAAATAGTGACCTTTTTATAGGGGTATATGTCCTAGAAAGCTGCTGTTTGAAAGCCAATAGTTATTTAAAAATCTTAACAAAAAAAAATCAGCCAATAATTATTCTTATGAGAGTGTGCATTTTTTCTTTTAAATAACCTAATGTATTCCAAACATAACATACTTCAAATCATTAAAAGATTCAAGTTTCCCCAGAACACTTAAAATCATTTCAGAAATGAAATGCTTTTGTGCATACTCTCAATTATGAAGCAAAATGAAAATTTGAACGTAGACTTAGCCTGTGAATCTAAAACATGAGTTTTCCTAACTTGATTTTAGGTAACTGTGATCTGTTTGGAGTTCTTGTCAAATAATTCATGTTTTGGGTGCCCCATAGTTTACCAACTCAACGGATTAAAAACACAAGTGAAAACTGAGTTCAAGTTTAAATCTGCCAGTGTTCTGTATCATGTTGAAACCCACTTGTCTTCTTCGTACCAATTCTTTCATCCAAAATATGGATGTTCATGTGATTATGTCCCTTTCTCTCCATAGGTTCCAGTAGAAATTACTTAAAAGTACTGAAACATAGAAATATAATATATTGCACATGTGCAATATATTTAATGCAATAATTTAATGAAGAAAGTAATAGAGAGGTTGTTATGTAACTTTTAAAGACCAAAATCCTGAAAGAGTGTCTCTTATATCATACAGACAAGGACTTGAATTTCTCTTCTCTTGAATCTTTGTAGAATTCCACTCACATATTAGAAAAATAGCATTTCATGTTACTTGTATTTCTAGAAACAGTTTGAGTATTTTCCTTGTTCTAGCTCTTGGCAATGGATTAAATGAACTAATCTAATATGCTTGGCAGAATTTCCCCGAGTCAGGTTTTGTTTTTTTGGCAGCTACCTTTAAACAATAGTTTTAAAAAATTATTTCTAAGAATTTTAAATTACTCATTTTTTGTTCATCAGAACTTTTGTACCATGATATTTCTTGATCCTGTCCCAAACCAGTGATCTTATAAAACAACAAACTGAATTAAAACATGCTTCAAATACTCTATTACTTTGTTGCTTCTCAAATAAATGAAGGAACTAGAAATTGTGTATTTTAGAAATAATTGCTGATTGAACCAACTTGGTACACAACAAAATTATTTGAGGGCTTTGCATTTTGTGAAACATCAACCCTCTTAGACTCTCTCAGTCATCTTCAGTTTTTTGAGATTTTACATTAGAATTGCTAGTGTGAGCCTCAGAGACACATGTGGTCTTCACTCTCCTTAATGTGGCCTAACCCCAATGCTTCTGGAGTGGAGTAGCAGGTTTTTTTTTTTTTTTTGTTTTGTTTTGTTTTTGCTTATGGCCTCTGCCCTGCCTTTCACAGTCTGTGCATCACTAGTCTCATGGGAAATTCCCAGACTTTTTTTTTTTTTTTTTTTTTATTTGTGTTATGATGTTCTTTCCCTGACTTTAGGGGAATCGGTCAAAGCTGGAGGAGTATTGTGCTAATTTTCTTTCCTCATCTCATTACTTTTGAAATCTGGGAAAAGGGGCAAGAACTTTGAACTGTTCTTGAAGTTATAGTTTAAACATCAGAGGAACTTACAAATAGGATCTGATCTTTGGAGTGTGGTGTCAGGGTCAGCCACAGGGCAAAGAACTGAAAGGCTGTCTGTCGCTCTCGTTTCTTCAGGCACCTGAAAGAGGTTAGCCAGGATATCAGTGGGACAGAGGACCTCTGAGGGAGGGAGGTGTCCACAGACTACAAGCTTTTAGCTGGAATCCTCATTACTGTGAATCTAGTGGTAATTTTTTTTTTAGCCCCATCATTGTAGAGCCAAAGGAAGGTAACTCTCATTCCAAGCTCTTGATGCCTGTCTATTGCGTCTTTCTCTCTTTCCTTCCCAGAGGTCCAATACCAGCCTTTAAATCCTTGGACCTTTCTTCTTACATAAGGATGACATTTCAGAGTGAAAGCTGTATTTGCTTATAGTAAATCATGTGTAGTTGCTTGGTTCTATTTAGTTAGTTACAGGCATGAAATGTTTAACAATCTGTTTTGGGATGATGCTGTTGTTCCCTTTTTATCGGTTTCAGCCCCCCCCCCCCACCTCCCATCTTGAATACTGGTCCTGTACTAACCCTTTTCCAGCTCTAAGTTTTGAAAAGAGAGGTCTTCATTTTCAGGCTTGGGTATCTCTTTTTAGATGAGATAAAAGCTGCTATTCTCCTGAGAGCAGCTGTTAAATCTGCTCTCAGGAAACTTTTTGATTAGTCTTCTACTACTCAGCCTCCATGCCAACCAATAGAGTTGAGGTTCTTTTCCCTTTGGCTTGATCTTCCTGTTTCCTATTTATTGCCTTCTGTATTTGGTTTTATCATTTCTCTGGTGGGCTGTTTCTATAGCCCTCTACTTCCAGTGAGCTCATTCTGCCTTTGTTCTTCTTTTGTTTTTCAAAACCCACAACTCCATTAAGAAGCTTTTAGTTCTTTTGAATTAAGTCTGTCTGCATCTATTCTTTAACCTCATGTCATTTAAATCGCCTGTAATGAGCATTTTAAAAGCAAACGCTGGTTTTACCTGTCCTGTATTCTTTTTATTATTGCATTTTATCATGTCTAATTTTGGTCTATGCCTTAAGCCACAGTCTCCTTTTCAGAGAGAAAGGTGTTTTTTTGTATGTGTGAAAATAAGCAGTAGTGACTAAGAGGAAGGCAAGAGTTCGAGGGGGTGGGGAGGGGGGAATCTCTGGATCAATGAAAGATATTGCAATTTAAAAAGATGTCTATATTTATCATATAATATTTTCTCCTCCTAAATTTTGTTTCATTTTAAGAATACTCATTGTTTCTAGAAAACATTGGTTTAAATGTACAGACTCCCTCCAAAGTGAAATATATTGAAAACCCTAACCTTACATCAAAGCTTGGGAAACAGGAAGATGTCCATCTCTAAAGAGTTCATGACCAATATATTTTAGGGTCTAGAAAGTTTCCTAATGTCAGGCCCTTTCTAATTGTAATTGAAACTCCAATAAGTTAAATACTAACCTAATGTCCTAGCCAGAATATGTTTATAGTGACCCAAAGGTGCTTGCAAACTTAACTTTGCCTCTTGGATTCTTATTAACTGAAGGTTGTAATAAATACCCAACTATTGATATTTTTTTTTTCAGATGGGGCTCATTTAACTCATAAAATGCCCCCCCCCAATTAGATCTCTCTGAGATAGTAACCATTGCCTCAGAATTCTGTGATCTAGAGTTTGCAACTGAAAAATAACCAATCAAGTCGACGGAAATCATTCAACACAATTATATACAGTTAAAATTTTATAAATCATACTCTGTTGCTACAGATATTGATTGACCTGCCCTCTGCATTTCAGGATCACTGTGGAAGCTAGCTCAGACCCAGTGCTCTGCAACTAACACAGCTCAAATTCTTTCAGCTGAAACAGCATTAGGACCAAGAAAATGCCTTTTCAGTTGGAGACACTTGACTTAAGGGGCACACCTGTGAATGCCTGCTCCATGTGTTGGCACAATTATTTATATGTGTGTGTGTGTGTGTGTGTGTATATATATATATATATATATATATATATATATATATATATATATGTATGCATAATCATATTAGGGGAAGGTTGGTATATGTATGCATTGGCTTCTGATTTTTAAGCATTTGTTTTTCTGTTCAATTATAAAAGTAATATATTTTCATTGACAAAAATATGGTATATGTAGAAATTATCTAACTCTGGTATATATCTGTACCTATATCCTTCTTAGTGATAGAGTTTTAAAATTTGGGTTTATAACTTACAGAGTGAGCTATTTTCTCATCATGAAATGTTATTCCAAAACTTGATTTTAATATATCCATTCTTAATTCTACATTTAAGTGAAAGTTCATGAACCCAGAAGTAGCAATAGTGTTTAGTGAAATATGAAGAGTGTATGAAGCTTGCAAAATGTTGAATAGAAGTCCTCCTGCATATTCCATTTTAGGCTTTACCATATTATAAAGTTTCCTTTTATGATCTTCCTTAGATTTTTTTCTATATGAACTTTTGATGTCTTTATTTTCCCTGTTGCATTCTTGCTTTTTAATCTCTTGCTAATTTAAGACTAATTATGGAAATATGCAAGCCAGAAATGGAAATAAAACAAATGTATATAATATCTAGTGGTGACTAATGGAATGGGCTTTATAGTCAGACCCTGTGGATTTGAATCTTAGCTCTAATATTTACCAGTTTAGCAGCTGTTGTGGTCTAGGTAACTAATCATTTAGGTTCATTGTCGTCATTTCTAAAATACGGGGGATAATATTTCCTAGAAAAATTAAGGGCCCAACAACCATTAGTTGCTATTATTGTCTTTTATAATATTTTGTTATTATATTATTATAAGATAATATTACGTTGAAGAAATATTTTTCTTTTTCTATGTGATAGAAAATATAATATTTTCTCAGTTTTCTTTTGGAAATATAGTTTATCGTATGTATAATGCTGGCCTGTAACTGGCATTTGGAGAAATTCCAAAGAAATTGATGCTATAGACTCTGCTTCTCAAAATCTTGCTCAGGGATTGAGGATATAAGGCATAGAGATGTAAAATCTCTATAACTTAGAAAATTGAGAAATGAAACTATGAAAAAATATCCAAAATAATACTATATGAAGTATGGTAGAGAAGAGGGTCCAATGCAACTCTATCCTGTGCTCAGACTGATCCTAGAAAATTCATCAGCCAAGGCTATTATTTTATTGTTACTGTTATTAGCTTGCCAGCTACATGCTTATTTGTGCTGAGCCTTTGCAGAATCACTGATCGATAGGTCTAGTTCCTGATCTGTTTGACCTTATTAAACTTGGTGTTCTACAGCCATCAAATCTTTTTAGAATTGAAGATGCAGAACCAACTCTGGGGTAGATTCTATTTTTATATTATTCCTTCAGTATATATTTGAATAAGACCAAACCCACCTTAGAATGTTAGTTTCTTTAGGGTCTTCTGCAATAGGACCTAGTAAAAGACATCTTTGCTGACTCATTTGTTATTGAAAATTGTTAAACTATATTATACTGAGTATCATTTATACAGAATTTTGTTTATATTAAAACTCCTAAACATCTATGGATTCAAATTATTTTTTTTTATTTTGGTATTAAAAGATTTTGTTTTCGAATTTCATTTGTGTGATCAGGAAGGAAATTTGTAAAGACATTTAATTCTCTCCTTTTATAAAGTATCACTTACAATTTCGTAATCTTTGCCATTTTAAATAGACTGCAGAAAGTAAGTTTGTAGAAAAGTTATTAAAAGTTCCATTTGGCATAAGGAGTTACATATATATTTATGTATATATAACATATAGAATTTCAAAGATATAGATTTACAAAGTATCTTTACTTAAAAATATATTTATTTTTCATGATTTGTTTAACTGACAAGAATTGAATTTGGAGTAATGCTAGGGTATTAAGTTCTATAAGTATAAATAAATGAGAGATCATACTTGATAGTGATTTGGCTCTCCCATTCAAATTGTAACAGCAAAATCTATAAAACTTTAGTTATAATCTTATCTATCAATAGAATTATTTTTATAATTCAGAAATTGTGATAGTAAATCTATCAGATAAAAGAGACTCTTTGTAGGAGGTATGATTTGACAGTGAAATTAGAATAATATGTACCCTGTCTTTATTACACCATCAAAAATGACATCTTTAGCTCAGTTAATGTTCATTAATATATAGCTGGTATACAATGGAATAAAATATTAAGTAAAAATATATACATTGCAGGTATTAAAATTAAGTTTACAACTTTTAAATCCATTTTGTATTATATCTACATCTTGTTTGTGTTGCTTTTTGAATATGAATGTTTAATATTTTTTAAAAGTTCAAACAAATGTTTAAGTATATATACATACACATTTGCAAATATGTAATAGATTATTAAAATATCATTTTCAAAATTAGTAGCTGATCAATTTTTACCCAAAAAGAAATGGGATCATTAAAATACTATGATATAGACATTATCAGTGAAATGAAATCTGCCACTACTGAGGACACTATTTTTAGATTAAACCATTGGTAATTTTTGAAGTAAAATCCTTTTTTCAGTGTCTTTTGTTATTATGCTACAGGGTATCTCATTAAGTAAATAGGTACCCATGGACTGAGTATCAAAATTGCTGACTCAGCCATTTTAATTTCATATTGCGCATGTTTTCTCTGCATAGTATGCCATTTTGGTGAGTGAAGAAAAAGTCATGGTAGTCATTAATCATTGTAGAATGCCATTTATTTACTTGATGAGAGCATGAGGTTTTTATAAAATTACACCTCAGGTACATTATAGGTATGACTTTATACCTACAGTGCAAATTTACAGAACTATGTAAGACTGAGGCAAGATTTAGAGGCAAGAAGAAAAATCATTGTACCTCACAAGTACAATCTATCTACTGATTGTAGTTGAAATGTACAAAACCTATATCTGTAACTTTGAACTTCTTAGAATTTGTCAGTCTTAAAATGAAATTTAAACAGTCTAATTTTTCAAGGTACTTTCCAAGTTATATAAATCTTGAGGTCATCAGTAGTTTTTTCTAAGATTTTAAATTAAATGTTGCAATAGCAAAGTGTTTGCTTAAATAAGGTTTGAATTTCAAGAAATCTCATTTATTTTCCAAAATGGAATAATGAAATTTTCTTTTCCTTTATATATTTGAGTAATTGCATTGGTCCAATCTAGAATGCATTAATTGATTTAGAGGAATAGCAGCAATTATCATGAACTTTAGTTTTCTTGCACATTTTTAAGTTATGACATAGAAACTTATAAGTACCTTATCTAAGCAACTTGAACCATTTCTCATATAAGTTGCTAGAGATAAAGACTGACAGACTTATACATATTAAGTATCATTAAGAAAATGATACATCACTTTCTGTATCATATGACAGGATTTTAATTTAATCAGCAAATTGTAGAGTGTACATTGTGTATATTATATAAAATGTTCATTGACAAATATATCTAAAAAATGTGTACTGTACTTGTGCTAGAGGAAAAAATGTATAAAATGTTTTTGTTTTCAACAAACTCATAATAAAGGAGGTATTATTAAGTAACATAAAATGTATAGGTTTGTGTAAAGTATATTGTGCAAAAATAATAATCACTGATTCTTTGTGTTTCTATAATTTTTCCAAAGATCAATTTTTAAAAATTTGATTTTATTAGTTTCAAGTATACAGTGCATTGGTTAAACATTTTTATAGTTTATAAAATGATCCCCCTAATTGCTCTTTCTCTTCTCTGGATCTCCACCTAGCTAATACATTAATGCTGACTGCATTCCCTATGCCGTGCTCTCAATCCCTTGACCATCCATCAGCTACTAATTTGTACTTCTTTAACTCTTCACCCCATTCTCCCAGCCCCTCTCCTCTGTCTGTCACCAGATTATCTTCTGTATTTATGAGTCTGTTTTTGATTAATTTATTCTTTTCGTTCCTTAGATTCTGCATATAAGTGAAATCATATGGTATTTATCTTTGACTTATTTCACTTAGCATAATAACCTCTAGGTCCATCCATGTTGTTGCAAATGGTAGGATTTCATTTTTTTAATGACTGAGTAATATTCCATTGTATATATGAACCATAACTTCCCTATCCAATCATCTGTTGATGGGCATTTAGATTGCTTCCATATCTTGGCTATCGTAAATTGTGCTGCCATGAATATAGGAGTGCATAGGGGTGAATTATTGTTTTGGTTTTCTTTGGATAAATATCCAAAAGTGCAATTGCTGGGTCAAAAGTTATATCCATTTTAATTTTTTTGAGAAACCTCCAGACTATTTTCCATAGTGGTTGTACCAATTTGCAATCCCCCAACAATATATGAAGGTTCTCTTTCCTCTGAGCCCTTGCCGACACTTGTTCTTTGATTTATTGATGATAGCCACTCTGACAGGAGTGAGATGATATCTCATTGTGGTTTTAATTTGCATTTCTCTGATGATTAATAACCTTGAGCATCTTTTCATATGTCTGTTGGTCATCTATATTTCCTCTTTGGAGGAGTATCTGTTTGGGTCTTCTGCCCATTTTTTAATTAGATTGTTTGTCTCTTGTTGAGTTGTATGAGTTCTTTATATATTTTGGATAATTAACCTCTTATGAGATGTATCATTAGTGAAAATCCTCTCCCAATCAGTCGGTTGTCTTTTTGTTTGTTGATGGTTTCCTTTGCTGTACAAAAGCTTTTTATTTTGATATTGTCCCATTTGTTTATTTTTTCTTTTGTTTCTCTTGCCTGAGGAGATATACCCCAAAGAAAGCACTGTTAGTGGTATCCGAAAGTTTATTGCCTATTCACCTGGAAGTTTTATGGTTTGGGGTCTTACATTTTGAGCCTATTCTTTCTTGTATTCGGTGTAGAAGGTGGTCCAGTTTCCTTTTTTTTTTACATGTATCTGTCCAATTTTCCCAGCACCATTTATTGAAGAGACTGTCTTTACCCCATTGTATATTTTTGCCTCCTTTGTCATATATTAAGTGAGCATATAGGTGTGGATTTATTTCTGGGCTCTGTATTCTGTTCCATTGATCAATGTATTTGTTTTTATGCCAGTACCATGCTGTTTTGTTTACTGTAGTCTTGTAGTATAGTTTGATATCAGATAGTGTGATACCTCCAACTTTGTTCTTCTCTCTCAAGATCGATGTGGCTATTCGGGGTCTTTTAAAGTTCCATATAAATTTTAGGATTATTTGTTCTAGCTCTCTGAAAAAAAAGCCATTGTTATTTTGCTAGGGCTTGCATTGAATCAATAGATTGCTTTGGGTAGTATGGCCATTTTAATGATGTTGATTCTTCTTCCCATGAGCATGGTATATACTTCCATTTATTTGTATCTCCTTTAATTTCATTTTTCAATGCCTTATAATTTTCTGAGACCAGGTCTTTTACCTCCTTGGTTAATTTGAGTCCCAAGTATTTTATAGTTTTCAATGCAATTGTAAATGGAATTGTTTTCTTAATTTCTCTTTTTGAAAGTTCATCATTAGTGTATAAAAATACTACTGACTTATGAATATTTATTTTGTAATCTGCTACTTCACTGAATTCATCAATCAGTTCTAACAGTTTTTTGATGGACTCATTAAGGTTCTTTATATATAGTATCATGTTATCGACAAATAGCGAGAGTTTTACTTCTTCGTTTAGAATTCAGATACCTTTTATTCCTCTTTCTTGTCTTACTGATGTGACTAAGACTTCCAATACAATGTTGAAGAGAAGTGGTGAAAGTGGGCATCCTTGTCTTGTTCCTGATCTTAAGGAAAATGCTTTTAGCCTTTCCCCATTGAGTATGATGTTAGCTGTAGGTTTGTCATATATGGCCTTTATTATGTTGAGGTATGTTTCCTCTATTCCCACTTTGCTAAGAGTTTTTATCATAAATGGATGCTGGATTTTGTCAAACATTTTTCTGCATCTATTGATGTGATCATATGATTTTTATTGTTCTATTTGTTAATGTGGTATATCAAATTAATTGATTTGCGGATATTGTACTAACCTTACATCCCAGGAATAAATCCAACTTGATCATGGTGTATGATATTTTTAATGTATTGCTGAATTTTGTTTGCTAATATTTTGTTGAAGATTTTTGCATCAATATTCATAAGTGATATTGTCCTATAGTTTTCTTTTTTGTAATGTCTTTGCCTGGTTTTGGAATCAAGATAATGGTGGCCTCATAAAAGAAGTTAGGGAACCTTTCCTCTTCTTGAATTTTTTGGAATAGTTTGAGAAGAATAGGTGATAATTCTTAGAATGTTTGGTAAGATTCACGTATGAAGCCATCTGGTCCAGGACTTTTGTTTTTTAGGAGGGTTTTGATTATTATTTCATTGGTGGTAATCTGTTGGTTCAGATTTTCTGTTTCTTCTTGACTCAGTCTTGGGAGATTGTATGTTTCTAGAAATGTGTCCATTTCTTTTAGATTGTCCAACTTGTTGGTGTATAATTGCTCCAAGTATTTTCTTATGATTCATTGCATTTCTGTGGAGTCCATGGTTATTTCTCCCCTTTCATTTCTGATTTTATTTATTTGAGTTCTCTCTCTTTTTTCCTTGATGAGTCTAGCTAAGAGTCTGTCAGTTTGTTTTTTTCTTTCAAAGAACCAGCTCTTGGTTTCATTAATTTTTGTATTGTTTTTCTAGACTCTATTTTATTTATTTCTGCTCTGATATTTATTATTTCCTTCCTTCTATTCACTTTGGATTTTGTTTGCTGTTCTTTTTATAGTTCTTTTAATTGTAAAGTTAGATTGTTTATTTGAGCTTTTTCTTGTTTCTTGAGGTAGGCCTCTATTGCTATGAATTTCCCTCTTAAGACTGCTTTCACTGTGTCCCATAAATTTTTAATTGTTGTGTTTTCATTTTCATTTGTCTCTAGGTGTCTTTCGATTTCTTCCTTGATCTCATTAATAACCCATTCATTGTTTAGTAGCATGTTATTTAGCCTCCATGTGTTTGTGTATTTTCTAGTTTTTTTCTTGTAGTTGATTTCTAGTTTCACACTATTGTGATCAGAGAAGATGGTTGGTATGATTTTAGACTTCTTAAATTTATTGAGACTTGATTTATGTCCTAAAATGTGGTCTATCCTTGAAAATGTTCCATGTGCACTTGAAAAGAATGTATGTTTTGCTGCTTTGGAGTAAAATGCTCTGAAAATATCTGTTAAGTCCATCTGTTTTAGTGTATCTTTTAGGCCCATTGTTTCCTTGTTGATTTTTTGCCTGTAAGATCTGTCCATTGGTGTCAATGGAATGTTAAAGTCTCTTACTATGAGCGCATTACTGTTAATCTCTCCTTTTTTGTCAGTCTGTAATTGCTTATTTATGTAGGTGCTCCTGTGTTGGGTGTGTATATGTTTACTAGTGTTATGTCCTCTTGATTTATGGATCCCTTTATCATTATATAATGCCCTTGTTTGTCTCTTATTATAGCATGTGTTTTAAAGTCTATTTTATTTGATATGAATGTCACTACCCCAGCATTTTTTTTAATTACATTTATGTGAAATGTCTTTTTCCATCCCTTTACTTTCAGTCCGTGGGTGTCATTTGATCTGAAGTGGGTCTCTTGTAGATAGTATAAGCATGAGTCTTGTTTTCTTATCCATTCAGCTATCCTATGTCTTTTGATTGGAGCATTTAATCCATTTACATTTAAAGTGATTACTGATAGGTACATGGTTACTGCCATTTTATTATTTGTATTTGTTTTTACTATTTTCTTTTTTACCCCTTCTCTTTTTACAGAAGTCCCTTTAACATTTCTTATAATACTGGCTTGTCGATGAAGAATTCCTTAAGCTTTTTCCTTAAGCTTTTACCTTCCATTTTAATCAAAAGCCTTGCTGTTAGAGTATTCTTGGTAGACTCTTGTTTTTCATAACTTTGAGTATTTCTTGCCAGTTCCTTCTGGCCTGCAAAGTTTCCACTGAAAACTCAGTAGACATTCTTATGGAGGTACCCTTGTAAGTAACTAGCTGCCTTTCTCTTTCTGCTGTTAAGATTCTTTCTTTGTCTTTGACCTTTGGCATTTTAATGATGATGTTTCTTGGTGTGGGTCTGTTTCAATTCCCCAGTAGGCCAAGGTCAGCTGCTGCTTTTGATTGCTCAGGGCTACCTGGTGGGAGCTACAGAGCAATCTGTAGATGGTTATTACCTATGCTGAATCTAAAGGCAAGTAGAAGAGACAACGCTATAGCTAGTGGTTCGGTTATCCCCCGTCCTTGACCTAGGTCAGTTTAACAGAGGGACCAGTTTTCCTCAAGGCCTCACACTTTCTGTCAGTTGCCTATAAGTCTCTGAAACAGGAAGAGCCTCTGGGTGATATATGTGTTGGGTGGTACAGGGACCCTGGGAGTCTCCTAGATCTATTGAGTAAATTTCCCCCCGCCACTGCAGTGTCAGTTTACATATCACTGATGTCTCTGTGGCTCCCTGTATAAGTTTCCAGTTGTAGCAAGGTCAGCTGCTGCCCACTTTGGGCCTGAAAGTGCCATCCCAAGGCAGGGGCAGCTGCCTGTCAATGTGCAGCAGGTACTATATATTGGATGGGGCAGGAGCTCAGTGAGTCAAGGGCCATCAGGCCAACAACCTCAGTTTTCTGCAGTTTCTGTGTCTGCACGTTCCCAAAGTAGTCACAGATCACATGGAGACAAGTGGCTGTCTGGAGTGCTTGAGGGGACCCCTGCAATCCCCTCAAGACAGTTGCAGCTCATACGGGCAGCAGTGGTCTGCCCACAATTGTTTCCCCCCAAATGTGCTCACTGCACTAGGCAAGATCTGTTGCCTGCACAGAATGTGCAACCCAGAGCCAAGCAGGGCAGGGAAGGCTGCTTGTCAATGGGCTGCAGGCACTTTGTGGCTTGGGTGAAGCAGGATCTCAGGGAGACAGGGGCCATCAGGCCAATACAGCCTCAGTTTTGCTTCAAGCCTGTGCCTAGGTGTTCCTGCTGTAGTCACAGATCATAGAGAGATTAGCTTCCCTCTGGGGCGTTCCCACAGACCCCTGCAATTTATAGATACAATATTGCAACTCTTGCAGTCAGCAGAGGTCTGCCTGCAATTAATTTCCCTACAGTGCCCTTCTTGTGCTAGCCAGAGCTTGTTTGTGTGGATTTGGGAGACCAGGCAAGTGTCTCAGGGAGACAATGGCCATCAGATCAATAGAGCCTCAGTCTTGCTGCAATCTCTATAACCATTGACACATTCCCATAGAAGTCCCAGATCACAGCAACACTAGCTGCTGTCTGAGACTGGCCCACAGATCCCCAAGATCCACCCAAGTCCACGTTGGCAGCAGTGATCTTCCTGAAATTGTCTCTGAAATGTGTTTGGCTATGGACTGTGAATGTTTGGCCCTGAATTGGTACGGGGCTTGGCAGCCATCCAGCAACAAAAGCCCGGGGCAATCTGCAGATTGGGTAGGGTAGCCTGATCTCCTCAGACCAACTCCTCCTAATGGCCTTGTAGGAGGGGTCTGTAGATTGCCCTACAGAGCACCTGACTAAGGCAAAATGCCCTTCCAGCCCTCCTTCTGGCACCAGGTAATGCAGACTTTCTTGGTATGAATCCCATGCGAGCCTCTGAACCACTGCTGGTGTCCCAGGTGAGCATCTGCAGGTCAGAAAGCCTATGCGTGGGCCCCTCAAAGGAGTGTCCAGGATTTCAGTCCCCTTCCATCTCACCCAGATGGCTGGAATCCCCTCTGGTTTCTACAGTCAGAGTTATTGGAATCTCCTCTTCCCTGGGCTGAGACCCTGGAAAGGGGAGCCCCCAAATGAGACCAGGACCCCCTTCTCCCTCAAGAGAGCCTCTGCAGCCTCACTCTCTCTCCCAGTGATCCTCCACCACCTGCGGTGCAAGTGCAGGCGGATTCATGATTTGCCCCTCTTACTGGCTTCGTTTTGGCTCTTTTATAGTATCAGACATATGTGTTATGATCAGCTGGACTTCAGGTGATTCTCCAGATTGATTATTTTATAATTTGGTTGTAATTTCAATACAGACCTGGAAGGAGGCAAACCCTGCTTTTACCTAGTCAGCCATCTTCCCCCTCCCCAAAAGATCAATTGGTTTTGACAAAAATATTATATTCTTATCATCATATAAATATTTAAATTTATATGTTACTCACACTTTATGAACTAGGTGATATAGAAGTAAAAGTTAAATTATTTTTTTGCCCAGGGTCACATAATAACAAACCAAATTACCAATGAATGAATCTAAATTTCCAATATCTTCTCTTGAATTAAAATCGTGGCTAGAGTCCTAGACTTTAGAGGTCGACATACTTTATTTTAATCTAAACTATAGTTAACCCTTGAACAATGTGGGTGTTAGGGGCACTGACCTCCTATGCAGTTAAAAATCCATGTACAAATACAGTTGACTCTAACATTCAGCATGGGTTTGATATATGTGAGTCCACCTATATGAAGATTTTTTTCCAAAAAGTATACAGTAGGCCCTCTGTATCCCTGGTTTTCGTATCCACACATCCAACCAACTGTACGCCAAAACAGTATTCCCAATCCATTTTTGGGAATCTGAGGATGCAGAGAGCCGGTGATATGCATTGTTTTCACCATTTTATATAAGGAACTTGACCATCTTGGATTTTGGTGTCTGTGGAGGTCCTGGAACCTATCCCCTGTGGGTAGCAAGGGATAACGAATTTTGGGGGGAATCCAAAATTATACACGGATTTTTGACTGAGCATGGCTTTGAGCCCCTGTCCCCTGCATTGTAGAAGGATTAACTGTATGTTTACTTTTTTTGAGGAAATTCCATACTGTTTTCTGTACTAGATGTATCATTTTACATTACCACAAACCGCACAAGAGTTCTAATTTCTACATGTCCTTGTTAACATTTGTTACTTTCTTTCTTTTTTTTCATAATGACCATCCTAATAGGTATGAAGTGATATCTCACAATAATTTCGATTTGTAGTTTCCTGATGATTACTGACATTGAGCATGTTTTCGTATACATGTTGGCCATTTGTATGTCATATTTGGAGAAAAACCTATTAATGTCCCTTGCACATTTTAATAGAGTTATTTATTTATTTGCTCTTGGGTTGGAGGTATTCCTTATATACTTTGTATATTAAAGCCCTTAGCAATATATAGTTTGCAAATATTTTCTTCCATTCCACAGGTTGCCTTTTTACTTTGTTAACTATTTCCTTTGTTGCAGAAACTTTTTAGTTTGATTTTGTTCCACTTATTTTTGCTTTGGTTGTTTTTGCTTTTAGGGTCATATCTAAGAAATCATTGCAATTATATGTGCAGACCAATATTTTAAAGCTTTTTCTCTATTTTCTTCTAGGAGTTTTATATTTTTAGGTCTTATGTTTAAGTAATTAATCCATTTTGAGTTGATTTTTGTGTATGGTATAAAATATG
>CM053503.1:61435761-61518975 GCA_028627145.1 Eidolon dupreanum
ATTCAGCAATTCACTGTGTTTGCCACTAGAAGGTACTAGAGGGAAATGAAACCAGTTCCTTGTATGAATGCTTTGTACTAGTTTTTATATTTACTCTTGGTGGTGTTCTCTCTTTCTCTAGATAATTTACTCCACTCACTGACAGATTTTCATACGGTTTCAATCATATCTGTGAAGTTTCAGGGATTTGGCCGTGTGCAGAAACAAAAAAACAGATTTTAATCTATTTCTTCATCAAGAAATAACTAGAAAAGGCTTTAGAAGAAAAATTGTATGGATTATTTGAGAATGTACCATTCATATAATTGAAGATAAATATTTTATGCTTCTGCTTTAAAATTCTCTTTTTAATTCAATTTTATAAACAAAGCTTATGTTCTATGCTAATTTAAATTTCAGATCTTTCAGAGGTCAATTTAGCTATAATAGTACTGAGAATGATATTATTGAATGTATAATTCCAGAGAACATTTTCTACTCTTATAAGTAAATTCACTAACTGAAGACTTTGCTGTTCTCCAACTTTCCTAAATATAAAATATTACCATTTATCCATGTGCATTTTATTCACTTCTTTTCCAAGATAGTTTAAGCATCTAGATGATATTGGCATTAAAAAAAAAAAAATTGAGGATTTCCCTTCTCTTTCACATTCAGGAACTACAACATGCTTCCTAGATTCCAAAATCTCATGCTTATTTTTATGACTGCCGTAAAGGCCTAAGAGGATAAAATAGTGAAAGAATAATCATGTTATCCTGGGAACTATTTCTGTCTCTCAGTGCTAAAAGTCATCAAGCTACATAGACATTTGCAATATGAATATAATGAATTAAAATTTATTCATTCATCATTTTAGAAGGAAAGTTTATGAAATTTCTCTGGATATTTCTCTGGATATTAGCCATCTAAATTTTCATTTAATACATCTTGGGGAAAAATGCTTGCATTTGTGCACCAGATAGTTTCTATTATTATTGTTTTTTATATTTCATGTGTTCATTAGAAATATGGTAGTCATATTGCAAACTCTGCTGGTAAAATGGGGTAAAGACAGAAAATAGAAGTCACAGAGAGCTTGCCTGCAAAAACATATAAAATTTTAAGAGAAAGTACACTCTCCTATACTCATATATTCTATTGTATTAGTTTTCTATTGCTGCTGTAACAAATTTCCAGAACTCGATTGCTTAAAACTCAAAAATGTTTTGTCTTACAGTTTTGGAAGTCAGACTTTCAAAATGGGTCTCACTGGGATGAAATTAAGAATGCAAGGCTGCATTCTTTCTGGATGGAAGCTCTGGGGAAAATTCATTTCCTTGCTTTTTCAGCTTCTAGAGGCTGTCCACATTCCTTAGCTTGTATTTCTCTTCTCTCTTCAAAACTCTGACAGTGGCTGATTGTGCCTTTCCCATCCTGCTTCACTCTGACTCTGACTCTTCTGCTTCATTCTCTGTATTTAGAAGACCCTCGTAATTACATTGGGACCAAATAAATAATCTAGAATAATCTTATTATTTTAAGTTCAACTTATTATCAACCTTAATTCCTCCTTCCCTTATTATATAACATAGTCACAGGTTCCAGGGATTAGAATGTGAACATCTTTGGGGAGGGGTCATTTTTCTGCCTACCACATCTATGTATATAATTTGTATTTAGCGTGTTCACCTAGAATTGCAATTTATATTTTTTCTCACACCAACACCTTCTAGTATATACATTTTCACAGACACAGAATATTACATTGATATAATATACTGTAATTTACTCACCTACTCACCTAATGTTGCACATTTTACTTATCCAAAAAAAATATTTATTGAGTACCAATTAGATGAGAGATATTCTGTAAAGAAATGGGGCTTTAGTCATACGCAAGATAGAACCTGTGCCTTTGGGGAACTTCTGGGAAAATGGAGGAGAAAGTAAGGGATTAATCAGTCAATTAATTAAAATTCTGACTTGGGCATGGTTTCCCCGATAAAGTGATAATTAAGTTGGGACTGGAAGAGTGGATGGATTTATACACTTTAGGAAGTGGGAAAGAGTGTTTGAAGCAGAAAGAACAGGAGCAAAGATCACAAGTCATGAAACTGTTTGGCACATTGGAGGAATTTGAAGAAGTCAGACAAACTGGCAGGTAATTGGTGAGAAGGAGAATAGCCTAAGGTAAAGATGGAGAGTAAGCTTAATCCAGATAATGCAAGGCTGATTCATATGCTGGGGTAAGGATATTGAACTTCATATTAAAGACAAAGGAAAACTATTGAACACTTTTAATCAAAGGAGAAACACAATAAAGTTGCATTCAAAATGATCCCTCTGGCTGCAGCACTAGTCATGAATGAAGGGAATAGAAGTGGAAGTGGGGAAGGGAGACTATGTTGAGAAATATCCATAGATTTGTTGATGGAGTGATAATGAGGATATTGGATAGTGAGGGTGGCAGAAGCCACTGGAAGGTTAATTCCATTTACTAGAACAAGTATAGGCAGAGAAAAAGCAGTAATAGGAAGATTGAGTTCAGCCTTGGATATAATGAGTTTGAGAGATCTTTGAGTCATAAATGTGGTGGTTCAAGTGGGAAGTTCAAAAATCTATTCATGGTCTGAGAATTCAGTCTGAGCTGGAGCTATCTATATCTGTGCGAGTCTTTAGTCCAAAGAAAGTAACAGTAAGCATGGGACTAAAGTAAAGAGGGGGAAGAAAGGGGTTGCTTCCTGTTTTTTTTTCTTAAAGTTAATATATTATTTGCGTGAATCTTTGACTATTTTTTGCGTCATTTAGAAGTAACATTACCAAGTTGAAGGTATAAATATTTCAATATTGAAATGAAGCTTACATGACAAATAGACACACAAAATTAGGGAAAGGCACTCCAGGGGTAGAGAACAGTATGACCGAGAGCCAAGAGGCATGGAGATGTATACTGTTCAGCATAATTTGGAAGTGTCAGTATGAGAAATGGTATAAGAAACAAAGCTGAACTACTAAGCAGGGGCCAGGGTGCAGTGAGTTTTGTTTGTCATGATAAGAATGATTTTGTTTATATACGACTAATATTTAGTACTTACTATGGAGCTGAGACTGTTCTAAGAATTTCATACTTATTAAATTAACAAGTACATGAGGTAATCATTGTTCTTATTCTCATTTTATATCTTAGAAAACTAAAGTGCTGAGAAGGTAAGCAACTTGCCCTAGTTATACAGCTAGGGAGTTGTGTTGGAACTCAAGTCCGGGAAGTCTATATCACATAGTGGAAAAGGCTGATTCCCAGCATACTTCTCATTACTCTTTTTTTGAGGGAAGTTTCCCTCTATTTATTCTAATGAGGGCTGCCAGTCATCTTCATTCTCACTGGCTATCAGGATGGGCAAGGAACCCAAGCTGGCCTTATCAGGATCTTTCTTTACATTTTTAAAAATTGGAAGTAAAGGAGTACAAATCTCTGCTCCTCTGGTAGCAAATGCACACTCTAGATTGCAAGTGGCTATGATTCCAGCCTTATGGTCATAGTCAGTGTAGGTCATAAACCTAACATACCAAGAGAAGCAGAAAAGCGATCCAGTGAGTCTTTTGAAGGTATTCCAGTCTCTGACTCATTCCAGTCCTGTGGAGGCAAGGTCCCTTTTAAGCAATTTGGTCATGTGAACCAAAAAAATGCCTAAGGTTGTTTGAGTTGGTTACTATGGCTTGTGAGCAAAATTATTACTCTTCAGCAAGCAATGTCACAGGTAGATTTGTGTTTAAGAAAGCTCACACTTGCAACAATGTGGAAAGTGCAAGTATGGAGACAGAAAGAATATAGTCGGACTATTTCTGTAACCCAGGTAAATATTGATTAAGAAGTGGACTAAACCATTAACACTTAAGATCGATGGGGAACAATTATATAAAATACATTAATTCAGTGGCAGCTATTGAACTCTTTTATTACATGAGGAAGGAAGAGAGAGAGGGAAGAAATACCCAGGTCTCTAGCTTGAGTAGAAAATTGGATAGTGGTATCATTTAAGGCATTAATAGCTTGAGGGTGGTAAAGGAAACAGTGAGTCCCATTTTGTAAATGATTTCCAGAACATGCTTGTATGTGTTGATATGAAGAGAGACCTGGGCTTGATATATATAGGCTTGGCATTAATCAGTATGTTGGTCTTAGAGTATGGAATGTGATTATTGATCTTTGCTAAGCAGTTTTAGTGACAAGAAATGGATAGAAGCCTGGCTTCATAATGGAAAAGCGAAGGGAAGTCTTCTGCTTAAACATGGAGGATTGAAATCGCGTATTTATTTTTACTTCCTCTTAAAACTGTCTACAATATTTAAAAAGAATAAAAACCTGCAAGGAAAATGGATGGGAGAAGATATGAATAAGGTCTGCAGCATGATGGAAAGTGAAATGCAAAGGACTCATGGTCACAGTACAGAAATCTGAAATACAATTATTTGAAGAAGGAAGAGCCAAGAAGAAACACAATTTTACCTTAGGATCCTGGAATGGCTCAGGAATTGGAGGTGACAGGAATCCCTGAAAAGGGAAATGAAATGTAGTTGAAATTTTGAATGAGCAATTAGTCTCCCATATTCCCTACACAGCTATGTGACAACTCCTCAACTCTGAAATAAAGCAGGAGATTGACTCACTGGTGAAACTGAGCCAGAAATAGTATAGACTTCAGGATATCAGACACAATAGAGAGCCTAGAAACAAGGTAATCAAAGATGTATATACTAAACAGAGAAACCACAAAATCTTCTTTTTCCAGGATGCTGCATCCAAGTTTTTAGCTCACTAGGTATAATAATAGATTCTTTTGTCAAGAATGGGGAGTGGGGGAATAGAAGAGATTTCTAGATACTGACATTTGAAGGTTCTCTGCTGAAAACATACAGACTCTACCCAATAACTCTATTATAAGACCCACAAACTCTCCCCAGTCATGCAGATTTTCTAATCTACTTTATATGTCTCCCTGTAACATTATAGACTACCAGGGATTTCAGGGCACTTGAGAAATTCCTTTAATGTGAGGCAAAAACCATGGGGAAAAATCGGGAAAAATATCTCAGAAGAAATGAAAATATTTGCAATACACGTAGCAAAAGACATTGGAGAATCATAATAGGAAAGAAAAGAAAAGTAAACCAAGAAGTCTAATTTCCTAATTAATATATTCGGTCACTTTTTATTGAGCAATATTATTTGTCATATATTATTCTAGGTGCTGAGGATATCAAAGTGAACAAAATAAAATTCTATGATTAGGAGTTCCAATAAGATAAACTTGAGAAAAATAGATGAAAAAAATAGGAATGAGACAATATGAATAAAAAAGACAAGCTTGCATTATTGAAGTTCCAGATTAAAGTGTCCAATGAATTGGATGGTGTATTTATTTATTTTTTTAAAAAGGGAAAAAAGTCACATCATCATGAGATTTTGAACACCCGGGATAAAGAAAAAAATCTTAAAAATTTTCAGAACAGAAGGTGACATTTAAGGAAGAGTATTCTCAAAAGGAGTACTAAAAGGTAGGAGAAAATGGTATACTCAGAAGGAAATGATTGGTAACCTGGAATGTGAGATTCAGCTAATCTCTGAATATATTAGGATTAAAACAAAAGAATGTCAAAGCATTGTGGTCCAGGAATATGCCTGGTATTATTTCAGTCTTTAATTTGTTGAGGCTAGTTTTGCATCCCAGCATATGGTCTCTCTTTGAGAATGTTCCATGTGAAGTAGAGACGAATGTATAATCTGATGTTTTGGGATGAAAGTTTCTGTAAATGTAGATTATGTCCATTTTACCTAATGTGTCACTTAAGGCTGATATTTTCTTATTGGTTTCCTGTTTGAATGATCCATTCATAGCTGTCAATGGAGTATTTAGGTCCCCTACTATAATTGTATGTGTGTGTGTTTTTTTTTCAGCTTTTCCCTTTAGTTCTGTTAGTTGCTTTATATTTTTGGATGCTCCCTGATTGGGATTAAGGGCCTAAATATAAGACCTGAAATAATTCATTACATAGAAGAAAACATAGGTATTAAACTTATGGACTTTGGTCTTAGAATTTTATGAATTTGACCTCAAAGGAACTGGAAGTAAAAAGCAAAAATAAATGAATGGGACTATATCAGACTAAAAAGTTTCTGCACAGCAAAAGAAACCATCAACAAAACAAAAAGGCAACCAACCAAATGGGAGAAGATATTTGCAAACAACACCTCTACTAAGGGACTAATATCCAAAATACCTAAAGAACCCATACAACTTAACAACAACAACAACAAAAACACAAACAATCCCATTTAAAAAAAATGGGCAGAAGACTTGAACAGACACTTCCCTCAAAAAGACATACAGTTGGCCAACATATGTATGAAAAGATGTTCAACTTCACTAGCTATTAGGAAAATGCAAATCAATACTACAATGTGCTACCACCTCACATCTGTTAAAATGGCTATTATTGACAAGATAACAAATGCTGGAGCAGGTGAGGAGAAGAAAGAATCCTCATATACTCCTAGCAGGAGTGTAAATTGATATAGCCACTGTAGAATACAGAATGGAAGTTCCTCAAAAAATTAAGAATAAAATTACCATAGAACCCAGCAATCCCTCTTCTGGGTATCAGCTTGAAAAATTTGAAAATATTTATTCATAAAGATATATATGCACCTATGTTCACTGCAGCATTATTTAAAGTGGCCAAGACATGGAAACAACTGAAATGCCCTTCGGTAGATGATTAGATAAAGATGTGGTACATTTATACAATGGGATACTATTCAGCTATAAGAAAAAATGAAATACTACCATTTGTGACAATATGGATGGATCTTGAAATTATGCTAAATGAAATAAGTCAGACAGAAAAAGCTGAGAACTCATATATGAGATATAAAACTGAAAGCAACAAATGAACAAAACAAACACACAGAAACTCATAGACACAGACAATAGTTTAGTGGTTATCAGAGCGAAGGAGGGGATAAGCAGGTAGAAAAAGGTAAAGGGGGTCAAATACATGGTGTTGGAAGTAGATTTGACTTCGGGTGGAGAACACACAATGCAATATACAGATGATATATTATAGAATTGTACACTTGAAACCTATATAATTTTATTGGCCAGTGTCATCTCAATGAATTTAATAAAAAGAAAAATAAAGATACTTCAGAAAATAAATGGCATCAAACTTGTACCACTCACATCACCTGTGGTCCATCTCATTAATGGAATAAATCAAGAATGAAATAGCATGAGATTCAGGAAATAAAGAGATTTAACACAAAAAAAGAGGCAAAGATAATTCTCAGAAAAATGAAATTTTAGACAAGGATGATCTAGGCCAGGCCTACGAAGCAACCAGCCCTGATTGTTGGAGTGGGAAGGAGGCCACTAGAGGAAGGTCTTTCAGAGGAAAGAAAAGTTAAAATGATGTTACATCCATGTGCTTTATCATAGTGATTTACAGAAGAATTAGCAACAGGAACATAGAAAACTGCAAATTTTTAAAAAGGACAATTTCAATTTTAAAAATAGTTAGTTTAAGAAAGCAAATGCTTTTTATGACCCAACAGTAAACAAATATACTTAATTACTATAATGTAACTATATCAAACACTGAGTATTGATATCCAAATTATGTTTGGAGAAAGTTCATTAGGGAATAAAATTAGGACTAGGAGAGAGGAGAATCTTCATCTTCTGTATAGAGATTTGAGAGATTGTTGAACTTTGAAATAATAGGAAATAACATACATATTATTTGTACATTTGAGATAAATTCTAGAAAAATTAGCGAAGAGTTAAAATAGTTGCCTTTTGGGAACTGAACTCAATCTTGACATGGAGGACTACAGGTTTTATTAAAATCTTTCCAGGGTTATTTAAGTTAAAAATGTTTACATGTAATATTTTGAACATAAAGTTGTATTTATATTATAGTAATTAAAATTAGTGAATAGATTCTGAGTGAGGAAGTGGAAACTGCAAATGCTGCACAGTTGTAGCTAGAATTAAACAATGAATGGCAGTAGAAAGAGAAGTGAAAAACTGCTCCTGCATTTAGCATCGAGGAGAAAGATAGTTTTAGTATGGAAGAGATTTGAATTAGTTTATAGGATAAGAGAATGAAATAGTACAGGGGAAGAGTTCTAGAACAAGAAAAGTACTCACAAATTAAATTTTAAAAAGAGTAAAGTGTACATTGGGAGCTTTGAAAAAGATTGGATCACTGCAAATTTACATTCTTCTTCCTCATCAGGGTGTGCTAATGCCTCCCCTTACCCCAAATTCAATAGCCTACTCTTCAGCCCATGTGGAAGGAGTGATGGAGCCAGGCCATGTCAACTGATGAGAATTTACAGAGAAAGGTTAAGGTGGTGGGTTGCTGAAATGGAATGAAGAAAAGATAAGGGGGTATTTAGGAAGGAAGTTGGACATTAACTGAACTTGAGAAAAATTTGACTTGGAGAGAGAACATTCTTAGACATAGAGAGATTTTTAAAAGGCTCTTCTCACTGCTTCTGAGGTATCTCCATTAAAGAGTAGTGCCAAGTTATAAGACCTCAACATTGCACCTAAGTTGTGATGATTTTTGTGAAATATTCCCAAAACTAGATAGAATTGTTTTTCCTGTAGACATTTATTGCATATAGGTTTGGTAATTATTACTAACATTTACTAAGAGGTTATTACTGGCCCTATTTTCATTGCTTCACATAGATTATCTCTTCTAATCCTCACCTTAACTCTGTGAGGTAAAAATTGTTTTCATTCCCACTTTAAAAGAGAAACAAGGCACAGATTTTAATTGGCAAAAGGTCACCAAGCTAGTGAATGCAGGAGCTGATATTTGAATCTACATAGCCTGACACCTGAGCCTGTGTGGTTAGTCATTATCCTATGTAAGCTATAACTACATTATAGACAGAGGAATAGCAATTGTACAGGGTATCACGTTCAAAAGAACACAGTGTATTTGGGGAATTGAAAATAATTAGGGCTGGAGCATAGGATATGTGATGCACATATAAAAAGTACATGTGGATAACTGCTGAAAAATTTCTGGAGTCATCAGAAAAACTAGTTCATGAAGAGCCTTGCTATCATACTGAAGACCTTTGAGCTTTAGCCTGATAGCTAGAAGGAGCCACTGAAGAATTTTAAGTGAGAAAATAATGTGATTGGTATGTTTTCAGAAAGGGCCCTCTGCCACTACAAAAGAATGTTGGAAATATCTGAAGAGCAGATGTAGTGATGAGAACATTTATGAGACTGGCATTGATGGAGGCAAAAAAGTTCCAGTAGGTACAGAGAGGAGGGGACAAATATGAGAGATATTAAGAAAGTATATTTAATTAGACTTATTGAAAGATTGGTAGAGGAGACAGTGGGTAAGATTTCTTCATTTTCTTCTTGGGTAACTGGGTAGATGAAGCACCACTCACCTGTATAAGAATACTGGGAAAAAGGACATTTGGGAAATATGGAAAATGTGAGTTCAGTTTCAGAAATATCAACTCTTTGTGATCTGGGAAACTTCTAGATGGAATGTGCAGTGGTTAGTTGCTCTTAAGTCAGAGAGAGAGGGAAACGGAAAGAGGGAGAGAGAGAGAGAGAGAGTGTGTGTGAATATATGTGACTGTATATTTTTGTCTAGGTTTCATCAGTATAAATCACCTGTATAAATTAGACATAGTTGTAACTATTTTAAGGACATAACAAAGTTCCATAACATCATCTGCGATCATGTGACAAATGTAAACTAAATGGTAAAGAGGAATGTGGTTATAATTTGGGGGTGGAGGAAAGTAGCTAGAGACAAAGACCACAGAAGAGATTGAGGAGGAGCTGAGTTCTGAGGGAAACCAATAATGATTCCATGAAAACTAAGAAGAGTGTGACTAGAGTTTCATGAAGAGAGTGATCAAATTTTATTAAAAGGCCACTAAACCCTTTGGCAATTAGCAAGCCATTGTTGACTTGGCTTAGATTAGATTCTCTGAAGAAGCTAGGTTAAGAGAGCTTGTTTTCAATTTATAAATAAATGAGAGGTGAAGAAGTAAATCCATTTCCTGCAATTAGACATTTCAGAAGCTGGGAGATGAAGTGAGTTAAAAATAAGGTCAAGAGTTTTTTTATTGTTGTTTTTGTTTTGTTTTGTTTTTAACATAGGAGAGGCTCAGGGGAAAAAGGTATGTGGAGGAACATTTCAATGGGAAGAGATAACATCTAGAGTACAAAGGGGCTGTCTGACTTGGATAACAGTGGAGGTATCTTTGTCTACTAATGCTGTTAAGTGTAAAAGTAAGAACTTGGTGCAGAAAATCTAGCAGTCTGTCAGCTTAATGGACTCTACTTTTTAATATCCTGTTTTCCATCAGCCAGTCATTTTTCCTTTCTCTGAATTCCTGTTTTAATTGTGGATTTTTTCATTTGCATACATTTTTTTCTTCATGACAATTGTAAACTTGAAATCACAGGCCGTGTCCTTTTGTCCTGTGAATTTCCTAGATTCCATGTGTATGCTAGCCACATGATAATCTTTAAGGAAAATCTTGCTGATAGCTTGGTCTGTACATGAGAAATACCTGGTATAGAATGAAATTGAGTTTTTAAGTATTGGCTGATGACCCTTATAGAAGTTAAAATCACAGCAACTAAGCTTGAGGTTTTCAATTTGCGTATTTGGATATAATTTTCAGCCTGAACAGATGATCTACAACCTGGCCTCAAAGATCTGTATGCAATAAATTGTAAGATGTGCCTTATTTTTTTTTTAAACCTCCAAATATAAGGGATGAGTCAGCCTATCTGGGATTTTAAGCTGCCAGTTCTAGGGACACTGTACAACCCAAAGCCATTGCCTCTAGCAAATTGCTATTGAAAATATTCTCTGCTAGGCAGGACTGCCTAATGTGTTGACCTTGACCAGTTCCTTTAAGTAAAAAGAAACATAAAGAAGCAAAAACAATAGAATTACTACTTAAGGACAGTAGCAAGGTTTCTTTCTTCATTTGCCTTTCAAAATCTGGTGGAGGTTCTTTTATTTTTTTTCTGATACCTTTGATGTTTTATAAGAGTCAGATGTAACTCATTTTATCAAGGACAAGATGAAGTTGAATCAATTTTCTCTCTGAAAAAGCTAATGTACATATTGACATACAAATGTTAGTGAGCACACTGGGTATGTGCACATCAATGGTATTGTAAGCTTTTCTCTACCCAGTTATCGAGAACATGATATTATTCACATAACTGAAAATATTTGGATACAACAGGATGAAGATATTTTAAAGCAAAAAAAAATTAAGAAATCATGCAAAAATTGACAGTCTTTTGAAGTCTTATAATACATCAAAAATGAGTACACTGAACATTTGTTTATAATATTTTAATAATTAAAGTGCTAGAAAATTATATTTACCTTTGAATATGAACAATTATTCTGAAATAAGCTTTGAAATTTAATACCAGTGAGTATATATAAAGAATATTATTAATAAATGAATTAACATAAAGGGAAGTACAGGTCAGTGTTCATAGTAGATCAACTACGGTCAGCTGAGGTTTAAGGTTATAAAGATAAGAAGGAAAACATGTTAAACCTTCTTGTTAACAGCAGATTTCCCCTGGCAGGAATCCATTCTTTTCATTTAGCTTGGATAAAGACTTAGTAGTTAGGGTGATATTTTTCTTTCTTTTTTTTAATATTCCTTTAATTTTCTACATTATTAGAAATTATTGTATCTTTATAATCAGAAATATGTATATATTTTGATTTTGGAAGGACAGATTATAAGAACCCACTTCCATACATGGGGTTTTACTTTAGTTTGCTTTTTCATGGTGCACAAAATACCCATCATTTGAATCTGCTGTTATAACTCCAAACATAACCTTTTATAAAATAAAGTGTCATATGTAATAAAAGAGTACATACCACTACAGTTAAGTTTAAGAATAAAACAAAATCTTTAAAGAGTTATCAAAATTACAACAGAACATTTTTAATGCCACCGTTCATAGATTTAATTAGTGTGTCTATATCCTTCCTATGTCTACACTCCATCTGCTACCGAAAGACAGATTCTAAATCACACTTACCAAGCTTGTTAACTAATTTGTCTTCTTGCAGTATATATTCATTACACTTTGCAAAGTCACTCAGAAAAATCTGTTAATTGTTGACCACTATCATACTCTCTGTGTGATGTATCCAAGTAAACATATTTCAGGTCATATGGAGTATAAGCTACTTCTTTAGAAAAAAATCCTAACTACTCAGTCAAGTTTTATTAATCTAATTTTATCCTAGTGAAGGTCAGCATATACACATATCTATATGAGCAATAGATATAAAGACTTTGCAGAGCCCTAAGCAAACTCAGTTCTCTATTGCTACATAAATACCCGAAAACTTCATTTCTTCAAAAATACTATCATTTGGATTGGGTTCAGCTGAGTGGTTCTTCCGCTGGCCATGCTGTTGATAACTACTGAGGATGCATCCAGCTAGCAATTTGACTGTGGCCTGAGATTTACTGAGATCCAGAGAGAGCATAGCTTTTCTCTTTCTCTTCTTTGTAATCTCAAGACTGCTTCTCTCCATGTGGTCCATCTGGATGGGGTAGATATACTTTTTGTGTATCAGCTCAGGGCTCTCAAAAGTGCAAAGACTTAGGCTTGGGACCAGTTATAGTTAAAGTAAACACAGATTCACAGGGAGAGAACTACACAAAGGTATGAATACTGGAACTAGTGGTTCATTAGAGGCCATCAATGTCATAGTGTTCTAAAGAAATTAAATTCAAGATGTAGTGTATATTCTCACAGCTCTTGGGGACATTATATGTCACCATAAAAATCTTGGTTTTTACCCAAGTGTTTGGGTAGACAAATTGGATAGATTTGGATAAATAAGTGAAATGGTCAAGTAGGTCTCTTGGGCAGTACCATGGAGGGTGGATTTCAGAAGAATAAGACTAAGTCAATAAGGCCAATTCAAAAGTAGTACAAATAACTGTGTATGGTGCCAAGTAGGCACTAGAATTTTGAGGGGAATCATTCTGTAAGTTATATAAATGTTTAACCACTATGCTGTACACCTGAAACTAATATAATATTGAATTTCAACTGCAATTGAAAAAAAAACTTAGAGGTGCAAAAGCCAAAAAAATTTATTGTATTATAAAGAAAAATAGTAGTGCAATAACTGAGGTCAGAATTGATTTGAGCCTCAAATTAGGCTTTTAGTTTTTTCTCCAAAATTTTTCTTTGGCCTTCTTTCAACTCTGGGAGAGGGTGAAGAAATAACGATATAGGGGAAAAGAGAAATTTAGTATGATTCTGTTTGTGGTAATACCATTCTCTCAGATGAGCGAGGCAGAGGGGACCTTTTAAAAAAAATCTATTGACTTTGATGGTTCTTTGGATGAACAGGTAGAAATAAGAACTAGTCATATGGTTATGTGTGTTTGGAACAAGAGAAGGGTCTAGAATGGAGATAGTAGAGATGAAAACTTAGGAGCCATTAACATACAAATGGTATTTGAGACCTTTGGACATATTGAGCTCACCCGAGGAGTACATAGAACAGTGATCCTTAAAGAGCGGGGATGTATATCAGAATCCATTAGGTATTATTTGCAAACTCTACATTCTAATACTATACCGTGCTCCACAACATCCCGGGGGTGGAGAAGGAAGCATGTATACTTTGTAAAAACTCCCAGGTTCTTCTTTTATATGCCTTTCTCTCCCAAGGGATATGGGCATTGATACTATTTTAAAAGCTCTCCAGGGGATTCTGATGTACACCCAGGATTAAGATCCACTAAAGAAAAGGGAGAAATGTAGATGTTATCTACAGATGGCAGGTACAACTATATAATATTAGCAACTGTCACAAATAAAAAGATAAGCTTTGTATATGTCATTTCTGGGAAAGACTCATAGCCATTCACTGTGTTTTTCAACTGTTAGTATACCCTATGTTATGTAAGAATTCAGAAGCCACTCTTTTTCTAGAGATATGTTTCCAGTATTTCACACTGACTTGGTAACTGAATCTGACCATGTGCTACAAAGGTTCAAACATGCTTTCCTGTATTTTTCTAGTTGTCTTTTTGGTGACAGTCTGTTAAACTATCCCTCTTCAATTCAAAAGCTTTTCCTTTGCCAGCTCTTCTGTCTTTTGTTCTCTTAACATTCCACCCTATCCATTTTAATTTGGGTATCCTTCAAGATTATTTCCTGTCTTCAACTCATTCTTCCTCCTCAGATCCCTTGATACTTACTTTAACTTTAGCTTCTTTCTGTTCTTTTGGTAGTGAATCTCTCCTGATATCCAATTTAGTCCAGTTCTAATTGGATTCTGGATGGCAAATCATATATAACTGGTAATTATGAAATTGTTTCTTGGGCTTTTAAAATCTCTAACATCCATCTATCTTATCATCTATCTTTTACCTCTTTACCTTTTTAATTGATCAGTTAGAGTAAAATCATATCTTGATACTTCCTTCTTAAACTTTCTGTACTTCAGTTCCTCATCTGTAAAAGAGAGACAATTGCAGTATCTTCTTCATTGGGTAGTTAGGAGGGTTATAGAGGGCATTAGATGTAAAGCACCTAGTACAATGATGGACACTAAGCAAGTGCTCAATAAATATTACTTGTTATCATTATTTCCTAATGACATCTCCCTTTTTTCTAAAGTTTATTGGCTTTTCTAAATAAATTAACCAAAGTATAATTAATGGAAACTAGACCCAAAAGTGTATAAGCATGCATGCTTGCACAGGCACACATGTGCATATCTTGATTTGAGTGGTGGTTACTCATGCTTATATATTTGCCAATGTTTATGGAGCTCTGTACTTAAGATTTATGCATTTTCTAGATGTAAATCATACCTCAATAAATTACTTGGGGAAAAAAGTATAATTAGAAGCAGAATAGCAGAGTGGTTAAGATTGTGGCTTCTGGAACTGGATTTACATTCAAATCCTGGCTCCAGGACTAACTAGCTGTGTGATTTGAGGCAAATATTTGGCCTCTGTATCTTAGTTTCCTCATTAGTTAGATCTAGATAAAAGTACTTCTCTCATAGGATTATTGTGAGGATTAAAGGAAGTAATTTAAAATAGTGCTTGGCACATCTTAAATATCATACAAATGTTAGCTATTTTTATATATTTTATTAAAATAAAGACATTACATATTTCTAGGATAGGTATATATCCCATATCTTTACTTAAGCAGTATCTTTCTTTATGCAGAGGATAAGGTTTTATGCTTTTTGTTGCTTCTCTGTACATTCAGCGTTTAGCATGATGCCACATTTAAAAAGAGCAAAATCAACATTTATTGACTGGCGGGACATTGACCATTATAGTCATACCAGATTGAAAGAAGACACTTTTTATTGGAAAAACTGATTAAATTGGGTACTCCTAACTCATAGCGAAAATTGTATCTTACTGATTTAAATCAAATCCTCCCAATGCATAACTATTCCTTTAGCAGCAAATTTTAAAATGATATGAAAACAAAGTTCATAAGAAGTAAACAGATTTTATTGTAACCTCAACTATTTTATTCAACCATTCAGGTCTCAGAAAATTACAGTAATAATAAATTGGAATAATTTCAGATGATGGAAAATTCAAATCCACATGGATAATTGTCTCTTATAAGTAGAGAGTGGCTATGGTTCTTGAGCTTTAAATATTTAAATCTAAAGACAAATGTCCTAGTGTTTTACAGTGATTCACACAGTGACTTTTTCATTATATGCTTAAAATGTTTAAATCAAATTTTAATACAAAGTGTAAAATCTAGTCTAATTAACGATCACTTGTATGAATAGAAGAATATCATTAATTTCTTGAAAGAAAATGTGCAAGCATTAATTTTTTCAGTTAAGTTGATAGTGTCATATTATCAATTAATAACATTGTCTATTCTTTCTGTTACACAATAAAGAAAAAAAAAGATGCCAATTTATTTCCAGTTCTTGGTAACTGAAAATTACCATTTATTTTTCAGTTCCTATACTTGGTAGATTTTATGTGTCTTCTCTTATTAAAACTTCTGCAATGTAATTATTATTCCTGTGTAAACATGAGAGAACTAACAATACAGCACTTGATTTAAAGCTTAAATATGTATGCTTCATTGAATGTGTGGACATTATTGTCTTTAATGTCACTTTTCTAATATGTGGAAAAGTGGTACAGAATATCAGAATGCTTTAAAGACTATGAAAATATCCATCTAGAAAGTGATAGATAATATGTAACAGAATAAGGAACAATATAGAAGTAAAAAAAAAAAACAACACAAAAACATATTACTGGTTGGAGGAAACCTGATTTTAAAAAAAAAAATCCATAGAAAAATGTGCACGGGAGGAGTTACTCTAGTACAAATTAGTTTTGAAACTCTGTTAAACACTTCAGTTTGAAAAAAGGATAATGGAATTAGAACTCATCATTTTATTAATAAAGGTATATTTCCAGTTAAAGAAAGTATTTTACTTATAATACTATACTGATAAATCCCATTCTCTGGTTAAAATCACATTTAGAGTATTGAATCCATTTCTTGGGGCCATTTTCTAAGAGGATAAATGGGAGTATAAGCAGTCTTTAATGGTTTCCAATGAGGATGAAGTTCTGTAATTGCCCTGGAAAAGAGAAGGCTTGCCAATAGGCTACAGGAAGGCAAAAGTAGAAAAAATGGTGAATATGTTGGGAAGTGGATTATGGCTCTTAGAAGTGAAGCGTCATCTCATATTAGTGCTATCCAACCATGGTGTAAGCTGGTCTGCAAAGTCGTGATCTCTTCAACATTGAATCCTTCAGTAGGAACTAGGTGACCCCACGTCAGGGATGTGATCACTGAGGATTCCTGCTTGGGAGAAGGACTGAAACTTCTGAGCAACTCTCTAACTTAGTCTTTTGGATAAGAAGAAGTGCACAGAAATTTGCCAGGTAGATTATGTTATTAGATTAAGAGAGTCCCATATCAGTAGAAAGATAGTGTATGAAGAAAGCATTTTTGAAATGTCATTTCTCACCATGTGTAAAGAATTGGAACTAATATTTATTAATTTTAGAAATAACAACAAAGTCCAATTGGCAAAGATAGTAAGAGAAAGAAAAAAAAATGAGAAAAAAAGGAGAGATAGGAAAAAAAACAGAATTCTTATGAAATATGATACACTTAGCACTTTTTTTTCTTACCCACACCAGCTTACCTACTGCTTTACACACACACACACAAAACACAAACCCTGAGGTTTAGGACTTAGGTTATAGTTGTACTACATATGCACATTCTATGCATATGTACTTAAAGATTTTTTTTCATATTTACTACAATTAAACATTATTTATTTCTACAGTGAGGTACTCTGAGTGGATACAGGGGAGCCTATTAGGAAATGGTTGAAATAGCCCAAGTGAGGTGATGAGAAGCAGAGCCAAGTTAATGAGGTGGATGGAGAGACACAGATTGAGAGATGCAAGTATTCCAAGAGACTAGATTTATTGAAGGATTGAATGTGGGGGTGAGTGCAAGGGTGGTGATAGACAACTTTTATTTATCTGGTTTTAATTCTCACTTCCAGTTAGTTATATACCACTACTTCCTTATTTAAGACCTCTTAAATTTGATTCATCATTGAATCACCTGCATCCACGTTCACATAGTTTCTTTGTAAATAGATTTTTTGAATTACTGAAAATGTCTTTTACCTTTATATATAAATAAAAATGTAGCTAAATAAAAAGTTATTGGTTAGTCAATTATTGTCTTAAAATTATAAGCATTGCTCAATATTTTTTAGGAATTTAGTTTTGCAGATGAGTGTGATCTGCAAAAAGACAAGTTAATATCTTTCATTTTTCATTGATAATTATTTTTTTCTGATTTTATCCATTTTGATATTAATCGATCTTTATAGAAAAGGAACCTAAGAAACGTCTGGCTATAGACTTTTGTTTAGTTAATTTGAATTCCTTTTTTAACACAGTGATCTCTTTGGATCTTCATGCAAGGCTTCATAAAATGTTCTTTCATTATTACCATCATCTTCAAAAAATATTGAGACTCTTATTGCTTATTTTTCTGGTTTTCTCACTCAATACATCTGAAAATCTTTGATTAGTGATCTGTTCTGCATCTTCTATAAAAAGATTTGAAAGCTTATTAATAACTTTCATAAAAAGGAATCATATAGTACATGCTCTTTTGTATCTGGCTTCTTTCATTCAGCATAATATTTCTCAGATCCATTTATGTTGAACATATCATATGACATAACGTTTAGCCCTTTGCTCCTTTCTACTTTGGGAGGGTTTTTTCAAGTTTGACCTCTAATATTATAGTTTTAGCTATAGGATCAGTTGTATTATTAATTCAGCTGGTACAATTTTAGTGTCCTTGTAGCCTTTTCTCATTGAATGGATTTATCTAAGTTTATGGCTTTTGCTGGTAGCAACATAAACGGTACAACATCATTCTAAAATTAAGTACATATCTCCTATGTGACACAGCAATTCACTTCTACATATTTACCCATGGCAAGATGAAACGTATGTCTACACAAAGAAGACTTATACTCAAATATTCATAGATACTCTATTCAGAATTCCCAGAAATTGGAACAAGCCTAAGTGTGTATCAACAAGTGACTAGATGAACAATATAATACATTCATAAAAGAGATTTCTTCTCAGCAATAAAAAGAAACAAACTGCTGATATGTACAACATAAATGGATCTGAGAAATATTATGCTGAATGAAAGAGGTCAGATACAAAAGAGCATGTACTATATAATTTCTTTTTATGAAAATTATTAATAAGCTTTCAAATCTCATAAATAAGAAAAAATAAACCTGGGGTACAATAAAAATTATAGAGCACAAGAAAAGGAACATTATGCTGAAAATTTAGATAATGACCAATCTTTGAAATAATTTACTATGGAATCAAGAAATATATTTTTAAAACATTGCTTAGCATCATCAGTATAAGATTAGGAGGTAGAACATTTAAGGAGAGATCAGCTGAGATAAAAGACTAACGTTATTTAATGGTCATAGATTGTCAAACTTAATATTATTATGGTGTTTAACATGATCTGTAGATCTGGAACAATTCCAATAGATTGTTTTGTTGTTGTTGTTGTTGTTGTTGTTGTTGTTGTAGAAATAGACAACAGAGTTTTTGGGAATGCAAATCACTTAGAAGAGACAAAGCATTTTTAAGAAAAAGATGAATTAAGCTATTTATACCTACACTATATAATTTTAAGGCTTACTATAAAGCTACAGTTATTAAAATAGTGTGATATGATGAAAAGCTAGATATATTATGTCAATAGAAGAGAATAGAGAATCCAAGAATAGACCCACACACAAATGGTGAGTTGATTTTTGACAAACACACCAAAGTAATTTAGTAGGATAAGGAAAGTCTTTTCTTTCTTTTTTTTCTTTTTTCTTTTTTCTTTTCTCTTTTCTTTTCCTTTCTCTTCTCTTCTCTTCTCTTCTCTTCTCTTCTCTTCTCTTCTCTTCTCTTCTCTTCTCTTCTCTTCTCTTCTCTTCTCTTCTCTTCTCTTCTCGCTTGCTTTCTTGCTTGCCTGCTTGCTTTCTTGCTTTTTTTGCAAGACATTTCAACAAATAATTCTCTAACAATTGGAAAGCCTTAAAAAAAAAAAAAAAAGACTACTGCTCCCAGGCTCCAAACCCTTATTTTCCTCTTTACCTTCTCTTTTCCTGCTTGTACTTTAGACCCAAATGAAATATAAGAGTAAAGAATAAATAGTAAAGGAAAATGGGACAAGTATCTACATAATACAAAAATGGCTATCTAGTTCTGGTTCTCAAGGTCTTGGGTTTCTAAGCCAGGAGCTATAGAAGTAAGTGAGAGGCCTTGTGTATTGTGAACTTCTTTTACAGAAAGGTCTACATTTAATAAGTAGAAGCATATATAAGAACATTGTTTTTCCTCAATCTGATTTCAGGGAGCTTGTAGAGAGTGGCATTTCCTAAAAGTCTATATGGGCTCTTTGTTATACTTCGTTTTTTTTATTGTGGTGTGACTTTTTTTTGTTTTTACTTTTTACCTTTTTAATGGTGTCAGGAAACATAATAATAATAATAATAATAATAATAATAATAGCAATAATAATAATTGATGTATTTAAACATTTTATTTAAAATCAGAAATCACAATGGATTTTTTTTACAGATATGAACTTAAAAGAGTGCAGTGGTTCTAAAATAGGTCATAAGGATGTCCTTTGATACTATATAACTCCTTTCTATGTAAGATTTGAATTTTAAAGGGTGAACAATAACCATATTTCTGCATCTCATTTTAGACGGTGATGAGGAACTCTTTAATATAATCTTATTTAAAAAATAATCTAGGACTGAGGCATTTCATTTGGTTAAAATCAGTGTTGTAGTAATTTTTGCTGATTTTAATATCATTAGACTTTGTCACGTGAGTTAGTAATTAAAACCAATACTTTGTTAGTGGTGAGTCCTGTATCATTTATTCTGCATAGAACTGAAGCTTTCTCTTGTCCTGTTATCCCATTAGGAGTTTGGGTCACTTAGCCAGGTGGCTATCATTGGTTCTTGTAAAAGCTGAGAATGATAGTGATAAAGGAGCAAAGAATGATAGATGGAACAGATTGTCTAGGAGAAGATTGGGGATAAGGCCTGGAGGATAGAAAAAATATATTGCCTTGGACAGTGAAGCCAGGTGAAAGGATGAGTTAAGATAAAGCCAGCCACATCTTTAGGAGGAGAGGAAGGAAATTGCAAGACATCATTTCCAGGGACCATCATCTTCTCTTTAAATTAAGAAGTGGGTCATCTGCTTTTTAAATACTCCTTGGATGAGTGAGGTCACTGAGAGAGGGAAGGAAGACTGAAAATTTTTGATTATAGTAGGGAATTTGGGGGTCAACTGTGGAGGAGAATGCAATAAAGAGTTAATTAGGACTGAATCAAAGGCTTGCTGAGCAATGGGAAGGTCTCAGTGAGGTTACATGTGTATTCTGAGTCAATCAAGATGGCTTTGTAATCTCCTGGTAGTCCTTGGGAGAAGGGGACAAAGAAAAATAAACTTCCAAAATAAATGGGACGACAGTGAACTCTCAGGTGAATAGGAGTCCAGGAATTTATATGTGAACATGGAACAGGGGTCAAGGAGACCTGACTATGAAAATTTAGACTTGAAATCCATGTAGACACATAAGATTAGCTAAATACTTAAGGTCCAAATATAGAGATATGTCCCAGAATCCATTAGTAAAGAGTAATAACCTGATGCCCAGTTGAAAAGCTGATAATAACAAGAGTTAATAGACAAAAGAAGATCTGTTACACTGGGATAGCTTCTGCCATCCTCCTGTTGAGGGCTATTCTGCTGTATATGTTACCGACATCAGGAATTAACAGATATTTTCCTGCAGGGATATATAGCATATAATTTTTACTTTATGGACCATATTCTTTATGACAGCTACTCACATCTATTGTCATAATGTGAAAGCAGCCTTAGGCGATATGCAAATTAATTTACATGAAAACTGTAGATGGTTGCCCAGAAATACTAGTGTGAAATATCCTTTAGAAGTCAACACAGAGAAGTTGCAGTTTAAACAGTAATGAGGCCTTATAAAAATAAACTTCATAGCCTATTGGATATTAAAAAGATTTTTTCAATTTATCTACAGATTTTATATATATATAATATATATATACACACATGCACAAATACATATGTGTATATATATATGTGTATATTATATTTCATATCTAATGCTGTTTAGGCCCTATGGGGAATATGTAGACATTAAAGAAATAATCTCTCTCCTAAGAAATACCAATCTATTTGGATAAGGAGATGGGGAAAGGAATATTATGGGAATAGAAATAATTATAAAATATGATATAGTTGGACAGTGCATTACTGCTAAAAAAAAAAAAAAGTTATTTTATGACTAGTGCAAAATGCCTGTATACCAGGCAAGAAGATTTCTCTGTTTTTGGACTTGAGATTTGAGACAGTAGCCGACTGGGAATTCTTCTCACATACAGCAGCATTTCAGCTACTCTCATGCTTTGGAAAGATGAAATAAGAACTCATTTTTCAGGTTTATTATTTCTACTGCTTACTTCTGCTAAATGTCATATAGTCTGAATAGTTTTAAAAGCCAGAAAAAAAATTAAAAATTAAATGGACACTTGAGACTCAGTTACACTTTGATAGGTATAATAATTATCTCCCAAAATATTTGATATGGACTCTTTTTTCTTCAAGTAAATATTTTATTGAATTATAAAATGCATTTATGACAATAGATTAAATCTGTTGGTTATGAAGTTTTACCTAAGAAAAAGAAAGACTGCTGGATAAACTTTATTTAGTATTTGCCAGATTAAAACAATCATTTTAAATCGTTAGTCTGAAAATAACATGTGAAAAAATAATATTATATATCTGTTTCATTTTGATCTCGTAGAACAGTATCTTGGAAGAGCCCAGTGCTATCACTCCCTACTAGTGATTTTATAATAAAACATAATATGTGATTCTAGATGGAAAATTACAGCATCAGTCATTCAGTGTCATGGTGATGTCACTTCTATGAAGCTATCTGAGACATTTGATAGCCACTATCAGTGTGCATATTCCATTTGCGTTTTGCTTTAGCCATTGTGAAATCCAAAGTTTCTTTTGTTTTCAGGTGACAAAAGAAATTGTACATTAAGCTTTCAAGATCATGATTAAGATTCTAGTTAGCCTTTTAAGTTAATTGTGATGTTATACCTATGTTAGAAACTATCCCACATTGTCGACAATTAACTCTCTATGTCACAAAATGAAGTGGGAAAGATTCTCCCATTATGATCTTATTCAAAACTGTTGAAAAGAGATGTTTTTCTTTAATGATGGCAGGCATGATGAAGGAAAGCTCAAATTGAGCTACTTTTATAATGTGAGTGATTCTGACCAGATAGTGCTGGTAGACATCATATGAACAAAGAAGGAAACATAATTGTAAACAGAAAAGAGATGTCCCCTTTCTAACAATTCTGTTATATTGAGGGATATCTAAAGGTCAGGCTCTGAAGGGTTCAGCCCTGAGACTGGATTTAACAATGAAAAAAAATTAAAACTTAGATGAAGTCATAAAAGATATGTAATCCACTTTTGCAGATGATACAAACATGGGAGGAAGCACTAATATGATGGGTGAGAAAATCAGTGCACATAGTTAATGACTTGAGTTGATGGATTGCATAAAATTATGGTAGTAAATTTTTATTTGAAAATTTTTATTTGAAAAAAATAAAAATATTTATCTGAAAAATCAATTAGACAGTTTTAAGGTAGTGGAGATACAGGTTGATGGTAAATACTGCTTTTTAAAAAGATTACACTGGGGCTTTTTATATGACTATAATGTAAAGATGAGCCAGTCGTGTGAAGCAGCTGCTAAAAATAAAAACCTTAGGTACTATGGAGATGTAGTAAAGATCAAAAGCAGTCGTGGATATGTTGCACTCTGTGTTGTTTAGGCTGCATCCCAAGGGTTGTGCTGCCGTCTGTGGGCCATGTTTTAAGAGTATGTGATATATCTTAGTGGGTCCAAACAAGGCTGACCAGTTTTCTTCAAATATTTGAATTACCAATGGAATAGATGCTAGAATTATTTTCTTTCAAGTGAAAATTTCAAGAAGCAGACTTGATTCCCCTGGGAAGCTATGGGCAACTGCTGCCAGAAAGGTATAATAAAGTGGATTCTTCAGTTTAGTAAAGATTAAATGGAATAACTTCTCTCTTTTTTTAAAGATGCATGATTGTTTTAATATACGTGAAAATTTTTGAGAGGACAAAAGGAAAGATGACCCTGGGTAGGTACTGAGATGCGATATGACTGGGGCTTACATTCTTGATTAACTTCTGCGCCTGCTGGAGTGTGTTGCGTGGACCTCAGGTCTTCATTTAAAGACCAAGGTGGTTTTCAGTAGTTGTGAAATATAGTAACAAGTGGTAAAATAGCATATCACAAGGTATACAGTTAACATTAAAAGGGAAGGTCAGAAATAGTTTCACATAGATTTTATCACAAATCAGGCAAAAATATAATTTTAAAAAAGACAAGATTCAAAACACAAGAAATGACAGTATATCCACTTTGAAAGTTTTCATAAACTAACAGGATACAGTTTTTTTTTTTTTTTATACTATAGTTCACTTAGAATTGAAAACAAAGGTGCCTCTGGCTATATGACTGCCCTTCTAATTTGCTTACTAATTGTTAAAATCTCACTACCAATTGTAAGAATTTTCCCCCCTTTTTATTTTAGGGGAGATGGGCTAAAGGGTTTTACAAAGATTTAGTAGATCTTAGCTTGAACAAAATTATATTATTTCTTTAGAATCTGCTAAGCATATGAAAGTTTAGTCTGTTGTGGGTCAGGGCAAACACACACACACACACGCACACACACACACACAAGGACACCGGATAACAAGAGACAAAAAAAGATGACCAATGTTTTACATCCTCATAAGTTTTTCTACATCAAAAGTTTGTATAGAACTATCTTTATATAGTTATTTTTAAAAGAACTCTTTTCCCCCCTCAAATCCAATATTCACCCCTATCCATACATGCACACAAATATAGATGTACTCTTCTTTTATAATCTAGAAATGTTACATGAATCTGAGAATACATTTTATATTATTAAATTACACAGTACGAATTAGACATTGACTGTTTTTTTCTTTCACAACTAAGTTTACTGTCAGTTGTTCTGTGACATTAACACATTGCAGTTATTCTTAGTTTGTTATTAAAGAAAATATTGGAAATATTAGACATCTTCAGGGAAATTTTTTTAAAACATATTACCAGATGGGTGAACATTTATCCTTTCCAAGAATATAAAATTTGTGACTCATTTTTATCTTTGGTTTTCCACTGTAAAGAATGGGTGTCAGCTTCCTATGTAATTTTGATTTGTTTATCCAGCAGTTTTGTTTGTCCGTGCAGTTTTCTGTGTGCCAGTTGTGGTCAATATTTGGTTTCCATAAAAGGTATGAGTTTTCTTTGAGGCTATTTTTCCTTGCCATTGCCAAACCCACAACTGATGCACCATTACTTTGACTTTTGTTCTTAATTTAAACTTGGCACAGATCCTCTCTTTGGTGTAAAACATGAAACAAACTCCATTTTGACATGGAATCTGGGGAGGAAACTATTTGCTTGACATTCTCTACAGAATATACAGACAGGATGTTTGTGTTACTCTTATAGGGATAGAAGTGCTACCTGAATATGCTAGTACCTATAAGTTTAGAATTGGCACTGCTATTAAAAAAAAAATCTTACCAAGAATTCTTTTTTTAATTTAAATTTTTTGTTTGTTTTTTGTTTATAAGTAAAAGCAGATAAAGACATGTCAAAATGTCTCAACTTAATGGAATGTAGAACAATCCAGGACAGACTCTACCCTCAAGCCCAGTGGCTTTTTGCTGCAATCCTATCGGACTGACTCAGGAAGGTATAGGATTTAGATCCTGACTGCCTGAGTTTGAGTCCTGACTTGAAAACTCATATGCCTGGGCAAGTTATTTAACCTCCCTGAGTCTTTGTTTTCTCAAAGGTATAATGAGATATCAAAAATGTTGACTTTTGAGAGCTGTTGTAAGAATTAAATAAAGTAAAGTGACAGTATAATGATTGACACAGTATCATCTTCCTCCTGTTCATTTTTAAAAATTGAATGTATGAGTCATATTCCTTTTTTGGCAAGACTGTGGAATATTAGGGATTTTAAAGAGTTAGCTTTGGGTATTCTGGCCTCATTATCACCCTGTTTTAAATTGCAAAGTCCATGATATAGTCTTCTACTTCTTATATAGCAAACTGATTGGTAACCCCATGACCTGGAGGCACTAATACAACCTTAAGATGTGAAACTTTCAATCACATCATATGAATAATTTAGGTCTTATAAGCTCCGTTCATCTATATTTTGGACATTTTTCAAACTATCTTCTGTAAGAGCTATGTGAGGCTAGAAATTAAAAACACATAGGAATAGTAAAAAGAATTCCTACCAACCTTTACCTGTCAAATCGATCCATTTATTCATATTTATTGAGTGTCTAGGACCTATGTAGTAGAGAAAACTACTTATTCTCCTGAGCTCCCTGCCTTGCACATTGTAGGCACCTAATAAAGTTTTTTTTTTCAATTGAAGTTTATTACCAAGCTTTCCACAGTAAGGTTCCTTTTAAAATTTTCTCTAAATCTTTTTTTTTTTTCAGTAGTCAGAAGTGGAGCAGTAGCAATTGCTGAATTTAGCAGTAGCCAAGAGCAAACTTCATCCCTAAGGCTAATGACAGATTCTTGGATGTAACTCATAAGTGTTTCTTCTCTCTCTCTCTTTTTAAAGACAATCCCTAGGTCTGGATCCATTGCTGATTTTACAGTTTTTACTGGTTAGGTCATATTGAGAATGATGATAGTATTATAAATGAAGTGTTATATTCTTTTTTATCCTTTGCCACGGTTTAGTAGGAAAGGGAGAGAAAAGACGGCTGATCCATCACTATTGTTCTACAACCACAAATTTGCTTTTTAAGAAATGGCAAGAGAGTTGTTCACATTATATAAAAAACTCTTGTCTAAAGTGTAATTCTTTTATAGATGAAGATAATTAGTACTTATTTAGGTAATAATGCATTGAATTATATTCAAAGAAGAATCAAAAGAAAGATGCTTTGTCATTCCATTCATGGTTCACTAACAAAGATCCAAAATTCCTCATATTAGTCGAACTGAGACTTATAGTGCCATTAAGTTTCATATTATTAATTGTGATTTTTGAGTCTTGTCATATGGAAAAACAATAGGCTAGGTACACTTGAGCTTGTTTCAGAAACAGTGAATAAGTTTAGGTTTATCACTGAAATTATTTTATAAATCTTTCTAGATGAGCTTCTCCAAAGGCATCTCATAGGCATCTATCTCATCAGTTCAATGTCACCATACCTTTATGTCAGTTCTGCCCATTTAGAGTTCCCATTTTAACCATGTCCTTCACTTTCCTCAAGTTGATATTGGCATAGGATTAGGAATATGAAAGTCTTCAGTGACATGAACTAGTATCAAAGAGGTTAATTGAATTATTCATTGGCCTAATTACTGTACATTTATGTCCACATGGGAAAGGTATAACAATATGTGTGAAAGTTTTTGTAAAGCTATACTCCAATATGAGCTATGGCTACAGCCACTTCCACACATTGGATTATTGTACCTTCATTGCTCCTAAACAACTGCTTTACCTAGTCTCTCCCATGGTATCAATTTATAGGACACAAATGTAGCTCTCTCTTTCTATGAAGCCCAGACTTTGAGGTTAATTGAATATCTAATTCTACCCACTAAAACTTGGAAAACTGCAGGAAACAAATTTCTCAATCACAATTTAGTGTTTCATGGTGGTAGTAAAATAGGCAGGAAGGAAGCCCTATTGACTAATATTAGAGAAACTATGAAAACCTTAGGAAAATGTTAATGTTCTTTTTGGCTTTGCTTATAATGAATTAACTGTCTAAGTGGAACTTTGCCTGATTTGCTCATGAGACCAATGATTCTATGAGGTTTTCCCCCTGCCTTGGAGAGAAGTTTTGCTAGAGTCATGCTCCTTATAATACTGTTATTTTGCTCCTGATTTCACACTAAATCCAAAGCCATAGTTGGGTAATGATTGGTAAAAGAAGAAAATAAATTTATAAATGTTGGCATGAATAGTGAATCTTTTATCAAGAAATTTAAATATGACATCCTAAATAATTTTTTAGATCTATGTCAGGGAAAGTTTCTTCCTGATTAAAAAATTAAACCCAACAATTTAATTTTTTCTTGTTTCTCATTTAGCCTGAAGCTAAGCCTATAGGTATGCCTTTTCATACAGATGTGAACCTCGCCATCTTGATGTTTCTGTCTCTTCCTCTTTTCCTGAAATCTTTCATATTCACAGAATCTCATTTTTCCTAATAGATAATTTCTGAAATTGATATAGATCTCTAATGTCACAATTAATAATTCCCAGTTCATATTTTTCTAATAAAGTTTTTCTGATTAAAATACAAATGGAATACATTAATTTAATGTAGGTAGATGTTTTGATCTCATTGCTCATTCATACTTACCATGTAGCAGTTGTGCTGGGCACTTAAGGGACACAAAGACTTCCTACATCTGGTAGGGGTTATAGTCTCCTTTTTGAGAAACTACTGGATGATAGTTAATTGGTAAAAATTATAAATCAAATTAGAAATTGTCTTAAATATTTAAAGATAAACAATTATTTTAAAGTTTTAATATGCTATAGAAAAAAATTCTGAAATACTAACCAAATGCACTTTTGAATAATATATCAACTTAAGAATTTTATCTCTGATACTTAACAGCAACAAATTACATGACTTTTTTTGTGTTCTGATTTTATTCTCTCAAAAAATAGAGATAGTAAAAGTATCACTTTCTTAGAGGTGCATGAAGACTATGTGAAATAATATGCACAGTGACCACTACCAAATAGATTCTTAATGCATTGTACCTTTTATTATTATTAATGCCACTAAAAATAAGAGCTCATGGAAATTAGTTATAAATACTTGAAAATCATAGAATAGAATAATCTTTCAGAATATTGGCTCAGATGGCTTTTGAAGTTTATGCATATCATGCTTGTCAAATTTATTTTTATAATTTTCATTTCCTCTTTTATCTTCAAAAAGCATCTATTTTTATTTTTCCACCCAGTATGTAGTCCTACTCATTATTCGGGACATGGGAGTAATGGAGTGCTTGGAAATGTCTAGATTATCTTGGCCACACTCTCTTGTTACTTTTAGTGATGCCTTTAAGACAAGCTCCTTTAGGAACTGTGTAGTGTATGAGCCTGGAATGTCATATAAAAAAAATAAAAGAAATGTCAATAACTATATTCCATGGCTGAAGATTATATTAAGATTCTTGGTTGGCTTTCTTTTCAGACTGAGTCTTTCAGAAGTGGTTTAAATCTTATATTCTAAGTATTCTTATTATATTGTTATACTGTATTATTCTTATGTGTTTTTGTTTGTTTAAAAGTAAAGAGTTGCTAATAACTAAAATGTAGATGTACTTTGGAAGTCTTTGAGATGCACAATATTCACAGGTTCTCCCTATCTGTATTTAGTTGATACATTTTCACTAGGCTATCTATTTAACTACCATTTAAACAGATATAACTATGTATATATATCTATGAAATATATATGCATAATGTATATATATATATATATATACACACATGTATATATAGTAGATTTTTCTCATTTCTGAAAAGATTCTTCTTAGTCATTCGACTTGCTAGAAACTTTCAACTTCAATCATACCATAAGATTTTAGTTACCACTCCATGAGATGAAGACCTCCCAGTTTTTGATTTATTCGACTTTCTCCCTTTACCTCTATTCAGTGGCTTTTGCAAGTTGATACAGCTGTAACAACAACAACAACAACAACAAAAACTCCATGAAGTCAAAGCTTTATTCCTTGCTCATATTACATATTTGTCTGAGGCTCCCTTCATGTTCTCTTCATCTTGGCACTCCAGCTGAGGAACTACCTTTTTTTTTGGACCATGCCAAGATCATGGCACATACGAAAAAGGAAGATTGTGAGACTACACACTGGCTCTTACAGCTTTTGCTCACAGGAGGCACATGTCTCACATCTCTTCCACTCACATTTCATTAGCCAATGTAAGACAAATGGTCCAGGCTGAAGATAATGTGATAAGAAAGTATAATGTTCCTGCAGCAATGGGCCTCGTGGTAGGGTGGGGAGGATCTAGTGTTGAAACAAGATTACAGTTTACCACAGTGCCTTAGTATTGCTGTCTTTAAATGTTGAAATGTACCTTCCTCTCTCTAATTTTAAAATATCATGTATGCATTTCTTAAATATATATTGAGCACTGACTATTTATTATCTGTTCCCCATAGTTAGTAATTGTATAAACTTTAATATTAAGGATCATAAACAGAAATAAAAATCTATTGACATTTTTAACTTTTATCCTCCTCCTATTTCTATATATATTGAATAATTTTAAAGATGTTATTTTTGAAACTTTTTTCTCACTCAACTTTTACGATGTCAAATTTCAAATGACTTGTACTTTTTAAGTAAGAGAGATAGCATTGGAATTCTACTTCTTGACTCATTAGCTATATGATCTTGGTGAGGTTATTGATTCTCTTTAATCTTCAGTTTCCTTAATAATAAAGTGGATATATTAGAACCTCTGTGATTAAATTGCATTAAAAAATGAGAATCACTTGGTGCAATGCTTGATGCATTATAAGTCCTCATGCAAGTCATATCTTGTCTCACATCAAACCCTCTAAGATCTCTCATTTCAGTCAGAATTAAAACAGAGGTCTTTTTTGTCCTACAAGCTCCAAAATGATCTTGCCCTGTGGGTCATTCCCTTGCTTACTCTGCTCCAGATATCTTGGGATTCTTAATAATCCAAACCTCACAAAGTATACATACACCAGGGTTGGTGGTACCGTTGCCACTGCTATTCCCACTGGCATGTTCTTTATTTAAATATCCATGAGGCTCACCTCATCATTTTCATTCCACTTAAATATCGTCTCGTCAGAGAGGCCTCTGATCACTCTGTTTAAGATTCAGCCCTTCCATCATTGTCTGTCTCCTTATCTTGACATATATTTTCTATTTTGATTTATCATAACTTGACATATAAATTTGTTGTTTACTGGTTTATGATTTTCTTCCCTCTAGAAGTTAAACATAAAAACAGACTTTTGTTCAGTGTACTCTCTAGCACCTACAATGGTACCTGGCTCATTGTAGATGTTTAATTAATGATGAGTAAATAAATGTATCATATTATCTATCAATCAAGAGAATAAATAATAAAATTGACCAGAGAAAACCAGACAGTCTCTCCATATCTTCTGTTTAATCATTGCATATACAAAAACTGACATAGAAAAGGTGACTGAGACAATTATTGAATGTATACATTTATGTTCCAAGTCACAAACCAATTGAATTCAGTCTAAATAGCTAAAAATTACTGACAATATAAAGAACTGTAAAATATGCATGATTACAAAACTTTTTAAGATAATTTTTTTACATATTCTTTCTTATAGGTAGAAATGGACTTATTTAAAATGTAAATTATACTCAAGCAGATGGGCTGATAGGAGTAAAATTGCTTCCTTCCATGGAAAACAGATAAGAGAAAAAATCAGAGAGTATTTTGAATTCAGAGTAATGAATTCAATAATAAGGAAGTAAATGTTACAATATTTGCAAAGTTTAAGAATCTAAAAGTTTTTTTTTTATTTAAGAAGCTAAGATTTTTCATTTAAGCCAAAGTTTCATTTCAACACATCAATATAAAAATTGCTGATGAGATCATTTACATTTTTGAAACTAATTCTTGGAAATCTGATGTCACTTTACTTACCACTTATCTCAATTTGGACTGATCACATTTCATGTGGTCAGTTGTCACTGGTGGCTCATAGCTACCATTATTAGTTATCACAGTTTCGGTCTAACCTTCCATGCCAATATATGAGGATGCTTTCTCATGGCACCTTTAATCCACTGCTATCTTGTTATTTTTCTAAGCTCAATAAATGAAAATGCTTCATTATTTTTATTTTCTGTTTTAATTAGTAAGATTTATCATAACTAATAGTTATTCAGAGCCATCTGTGTGCTAGGAATATAGTGGTTGCTTCATAAATGTAATCTAGCTATTCACAAAATAATGAAAAGGTGTTATAAAAGAAAATGGAGCCCAGAAGGGTTACAAAATTTGCTTAAATTCACATAGCTTAAAATGGTGGGGCTGGAACTCAATCTCAGATATTTCTTATTTTTTGAGTAACTTAGGAATTTGTGTAGTACCAGTAGTCTTGAGATTGCAGGGAGCTATAAACTGAACTTTATTTGATACGTAATGAAACTATGTGGATTGACATAAATGTGAAGCTCTAAATATGGTCCTCTTATTCTTACATAACTTGTCAAATAAAACCATTCCTTGTGCCCAATGTAGCTAAAGTTACTCCAAATGGATTAAATTTCATTATTTTGGTTCTCTGCTGTTTTTCTTCCAGTGAACAAGTGTTGATAAACCATATTGTGGCTATTCAGTACTCTACTAGCAAATGTACAAGTGTTAAAACTTTTTAAAAATAAAATTGCTTATTAATGAAGACAGTCTGATTTTTAAAATATTTCTGGATTTTAAAAATATTCCATAGAAACAAACGTCTTTTTACTAGTGAAGTAATTAGACACTCAGTGCTGCTTGTTCTGGATTCTGAAGCTCTGTCACATGAGTTCTGCTTCAAGTTGTGCTCCTATATGCCCTGGATTTCTGCATTTGGCAGATACCCAAAGAGTGAATTGAAAATGTGTTTATTTATATTAATGTATATGTGCTTCTTTCACAGGATAAGTTATAAATCCAAAGGATCCGGAACCTTTTTATTGGTGACTTGAATATCCTAGACTTTTGAACATTGTGAACATTATAAGATCTATGATGTAGAATATGTATAGTGCTTTGAATCTCAATTAAAACCAATATTAAATCCAGATATGGCAGGAAATATCCATGTGTATGAGAAAAGCTGTGTCTTTTAAGTCACTGAATAGCCATTTTAAAAAAATTGAATCTTACTCCAAAATAATTTTCCTTTTGTCAGGATTTCGGTTACACATTCAGGTGGAGATAATTTTATGCTAAGGAAATATCTTGGCCTTGGTCCCACTGTCCTAAATAGAGTAAGAGTGAATAGAGGACTAGAGGATGTATTTCTGGGGAACCACAGAGCAGCATGCAAGTTTGCTTTGGAGACAGGGTTTCTTGCCATACATGTGAATTTCAAAATAAAATGTTAACCTGCATTAGCATCTCTAAGCCTTCACTGTTGATTTTGGCTATTGTTTAGTGTCACTTGTACTAGCAGTAGTTGAAGAATTTGAAAAGGCCTCTACAGCCTTGTTTTTCATATTACTTTACCTGTCAGTAAGTAGAACTTCAAAGCCATCGCTATAAAGAAGTTGCATTGAAAATGTATGAACTCCATTTTAGATGAAATTCTTGGAAAAAGCAAAAGAAACGTTATCAATCATATTATGTGACTTTTTGTTATTGTTGACTTATAGAGTAGGCTTCAGTATGAGTCCAGAACAACAAAGAACATACAGAGAGAGGGAGGAAAGTAGACAATCACAGCTCTGGGTCACTAGAGTGCCAAAGCTGATACCAAGCTCAAGTGCAATTCAAGCAACTGAATACTAGGAGATACGAACATACTTACTTCTGAGTGGTAGAGTTTTCCCAGGGAACTGGATTTTTAGGAAATGAAGTTAGGTAATATTAAAGCCTGACCACTTTAAAAGCAAAAGAATACCTATTCTACTTCGGCTGTCTCTCTGACTGAGGTCTTAAGCTCACCCCAGGCTTTAGGTCAGGCTTCTTGGCACCAGCAGAGATGGAAGAAACTAGAGACTTCAAGCCAAGAAGAGGCCACATCCTCCCCACTCATTCTGTGGGCTTCTCCAGGAAGCCAAAATCACTGGTCACATTTCTACAAGGGGTCCGATTTTTTTTGATTGGGCACATCAGCAGGTAGTACAGGTATCCAGCAGGCGGCAAGTATTTGCCAGTGCAGGGTAGACGTTGTGGGTAGGGGCATATTAGAATCAAAGTGCTATTCCAGAGAGTGCTTTATCTAAAGTAGAGGAGTTTCTGGGTGCCCATCACTGGGTTCATTTCAAATTAGAGTCCTTGTCCCAAATCTGATGCATGGTAATGAATCAGGGAAACTTTAAGGGGAATAGGGCAGTAGCCCAGTTTTTTGTTTGTTTGTTTGTTTATTTGTTTGTTTTTCATACATGCATGACTATTGGGTGATGGAAAAACATAATGGGTCATTTAGGACCCCATGCGATATGAGGAGCACCATATCCTGGAAGTGGACCATAGGACTGTGGGAGAGCACTGCTGAGGTGCCGATAATCTGAGCTAAAATTGATTCAGGCACAGAACCTGCAAATCAAAGGAAACAGTGAACCCTGCTGTGATTGGTTACTGTGAACATAAAGGGTACATTGGCTCTGTACTAGACCCAGTAGGGAGACAGTGAGCAAATCTGTAGATTACCCCCTAAGGTAGTTTCTAAAGACAATATGAAGAAGAAAAACATTTTATCATTTAAAAAGGAGCTGACAAGAGGTTATTTAGTATAGTGCCTGACACACCCACTTGTTCAGCCTTCCCTTCTTTCACTATACTACTTTTTGCTAGGTTGTTGCATGTTAAGAGAACAATATATAATGACACTCTTAATAATCCCATTTGAATTCAAATTCACTTAGAAGTCAAACATAAGTAATAAAAGAAGAAATGGAGTATTTGGGAATATCTTAGGTTGAGTAGTAGTAGAGTTAGTAGAAATAGAAGGAGTAGTAGTAGAAGTAGTAGTAGTAGTAGTAGTAGTAGTAGTTCATTGTTGTTGTTTTGTCCAGAATACCTGTAGAGGGGTAAAGTTACATGAGGGCAGTGATGGAACTGGATGGCTCAGAGGAGAGAAGAGGAAGGAAATAGAAACCAAGGATTCTTGAAGCCACACTGCATGTTTCTGTTGTTACTGCAGTGGGAACACTCGCAATCGTTGCACAGAGCCATGTAGTTTAGTCAGCATAACAGCGTAATGGGAGAATAACAGTCTTATAAGATTTTAAAAATCTATTTCAAGGGGATTTTTTTTCAAAATGGATACCTGATGTGCACATTTGAAACTCATAAATCTCTATCAGCTTCATGCTTTTATTTTGAGAAACTCTAGGAAATACCTTGTAGAAACCTGGAGTTTACAGAGAAAACTACTTTAAAACCATTTTGGAAATTCCAGTGTCTCTCATCAAATGAGCGAATGTCCAAAACTGTAATAATTCAGCACCAACTTAAAGATCATTTGTTTCAATCTGCTATACAATGCAGCTGTCACCTCTCAACATTAATGACATTTGATCAGCATTGCTTGAACTCTCTGATCATGGAAAGTGTTCAAAAGATGGCTTCAATGTATGAACAGGAATAACCATTAAAAAGTACTTTTTAGTCAACAGAACTCTTCCTCCTTAAAATTTCACCCATTTCTTCATGTTCTTTATTGCTAAATGCACGATTTCTGGCTAATTTATTACTTCCCAATCATGAGAAAAAGGTAGCAATGCTATTATTATTTTCAATGCCACAAAATTTCTGTTGAAAAAACATACATCTTCTGCAGTCCCTTGATGCCATTTATTTAATACTGGTTAGATCATTATTCATGACACTATATCATCTGTTGTTCTTCCCATGAATACTAGCTTCTGCTGGCTCCCTCAGAGGTTATTTCTGTTGCATAATCATAACCACAAATGAATGTCTTATTTAAAGGATGGAAGGAAACGTGAACCATAATTTGTTATCTAGTCATGTTAAATTTACTATTCGGAATTTTAGAGTGTGAACATAGAATGACACATCTTCCAACCACATCTTTTCTTGAACTCTTTAAGCCATAATCACTGCATTCCTGGAATGTAATCTTTTTAAATGTAGACTGTGCCCTGCCTTCTATACATGCCATCAGTAGGGAGGAGGTGAAGGTCCCTTGGGTAGAGAGCGGAGTGGCCCCTTCATGTAAGGGGTATATGTTCCTTAACCATATAGTTTAAGATTGGTCTGGGGAGGTATTACATATCACATCGATAGAAGGCAAGAGAGGGTTTGATCAGAAGGGCCTATTAACATTGGTGGAATTTGGCCTTGAAAGGCCTGTAAGTAGAAGATAGACATGGCCACCACCAGATGACTTCCTGACAGCTAACAGGGAACCTGGAAAGGGGTAGGGATGATAGCCTTGGATACAGTGGGCAAGGAGCCCACAGAACAAAGAAGCCTGTTGCAACCTGTGCTGCCCTTAAGTGCTGTAGACCAGCAGCATCATAATGCGTGGAACATAGGCAGGCTGATGCCTGGACCCATGAAGCTCAATCCCAAAGGCTAGTGGTGGACACTGGTTTCCCAGAACCCTGAACTCACTCTCTGTCCAACATGAATAAACATCACTCAAAATCAGTTATGTAGGCATCATTTTTGTGACCTAGTCTTGTACAGTTCTATGAAAGAAATACTGTACTGACCAGTGGGAGGGATTCCTTGCCAGGCTGCTCTCCTGGAACTAGGACAAGGTCAGTAAGCCCTGTGAGTCCTTAGGCTCCTCAGAACATCTGGTTGATGCTTGGAACAAAACATTGGAGAAGACCTCAAATAGAAACAGGAATGGGTCCCATGCAGTTCTGGTGTGAGTTTGCCATCCAACATACCCCCTATAATTAATCATACTGTATTGCGTACTTAAAAATTTGCCAAGAGGATAGATCTTATTTTAAGTTCTTACCCACACACGTGCGCCCACGCGGGTGCTCACACAAAGGAAACTTTTGGAAGTGAAGGATAAGTCTTATTTTGTGGTGATGGTTTAATGGGTTCATGTTTATGTCAAAAAAATCATCAAATTTTATACATTAAATATGTGTAGATTTCTGTATATCTGTTATACCTCAATAAAGCTATTTTCAAAGCAAAAAGAAAAATTCAAGGAAGGGACTTCAAGTATAGGCACTCCTGAGGGCTGGGGCCCAGGACAAGGGCCTCATTTGCCTGCTCATAAAAGGTGGCACTGCCCATTATAGCTGCGTATTTATGTGAACATTGTTCTTCTCTGTCCTGTCGTCTTTCCTTTTCTAAACTCATCTTTCTCGATTTCTTTAACTGTTCCACACATGCATGAATGCCTTCTGAAGTGTAACAGCATTTGGATTCTGATCTTTTATGTGTGTGACCATCTGTGCACAGACACTGTCTTTTATAATTAAGTTGTACATCGTATCATCTGTGTTGTTTATGTGTTTGTTTGGCATACATAAACTGAGTAATAGAATCTGTTCAAAATCAGTAAAATTGCTCCAGTTGTCACTTGTCAAATGCAAATATTACCACATAGGCAGTCCTAGTCATTTTGGTGCACGTTTTAAGGCCTACACATAGGACCCTGGCCATTTTGTTATTGGGACTACTTATTAGTGATTGTGAAAGGAAGGTAAAAATGAACTATTTTAATCTCAACTATTTAGGAATTTAAAAACAAATTTAATCCTGAAATGTTTAAGATCACTTTAATCAAGTTTCAAAATAAAATTTAACCTCAATGAAATTGATATTTAATTGATTTAAAAATGAAATTAATTTACTTTATTGCTTCACAGAATTTAAAAAAAGAGATTCTTTATTAAATTGTTCTATACTACTTTTAAACTCAATACAATATTTTATTTTTATTAGTATTATTTCATTTTATTCCTCTTTAACTATTTTTCACTCTTATAGGAGGTCTATGCCTCTAAATTAGTTAAAGAATCTGTCATTTATAAATGGAGTGACTAGGTGCATAAATATCTGTATATTCATTTCAGTATACAGATGACATTTGTAAAAGCAAGTCTGGGTCGTTGTTTTGGAAGCTGTCCCAGTTTGTAACATATACCTCATTCAGGAAGTATCTAGGTATACATCAGCAAGGCAGTCCTCATGCCCTCTTGTAAAATATCTTAATGGCATGTTGTCAGTTATGTTAGGTTAAGAAACCTGCTTAAAAGCTTTCATAAACATAAAACATTATGAAGGCTATTAAATTTTTAAAAAATGGTGTTTGGAAAGTGGAAATCCCCAGAAATCCTAATCTTTTCAACTTTCTTTTTTATTCAAACCTTGTTGAAAGAGCGTAGTATTTTCATACCCTGGGTTGAAGGAGGACTTCCAACAACAGTCTTGCTGCCACATCTAAGTTCCTCAGGCCCCAAAGTTCTCTGATCTTTTTTAGACCTTCAGCCACAAATCCCTTTTCCAGCCACTTTAGCCTCAGCTCTGTGCTCTATTGCCTCTCTAAATATGAGTGTCAGCTGCTTGCCCCATAATTCCAAATTTTTTCACTGATCAAACTATTAAAAACAAAAACTAATTGTGGGAGGGTATATCGAATTCTAGGTATTATGAGAGTACCAAGGCTGTGGGGATACATTATGTATTGCAAGGAGGTGCTTTAAAGATTATAATCTACTGGAGGGGAACTCCAGTTACAAATGAACGTGATCAGTGCTGCAGGACTCATGAGAATATAGAAGCAGCAGCAGCTGACTGTGTTTTAGGTATTCAGTTAAGATGATTTTTAAGCTCAGTTACCAGGAAGCTAAAGAAGAAAAGGGCCATCAAAATAGAAGGAATAGCCTGGAGAGAGGCATGCGATTCTGAAGGAACATGGGATATTGGAGGAATAATATGGCTGGAGCCTAGAGATCACAGAGGGGATGGTAAGAACTGAGGCTGGAAAGGTAGAGAAGGTACAATTGCAGAAAAGGAAGCTCAGGTTAGGAATGTGAACTGAGAGTAGCAAGAACCAGACAATGAAACCGTGAGGAACCTGAGTAGATAGGAAGAGGGCACCAAGGTCAAAGGATGAAAGAAAAGGGAGAACCAAGAGAAACTTAAAACAGAAACAAGAAGAAAAAAAATTTAATGAAGGAGAAAGGAATTAATGGTGAAATTTGAAGGAGGGACATGAAACTAAAGGCGAAATGTGAAATGATTGTGGAATTTCAGAGCAAGATCTATTTCAGCTGATTGGGAGAGAGAAACTGCCATAGGTTGAGAAATGCTAAGGGATGTGATAAGGAGGACATGTCAAGTGGTCAAATTTCTTAAAGGAGGAAAGAGAGAAAGTGGCAACTGAAGATTTATCCAGGCAGGCTTTTTTGACTGTTTCTCCCAGATAGAAAAACTGAGATCATATTTATCATACAAAGGAAAAGAAGGAGCTGGAGTAAAGGAAGACAGTGAAGATATAGGAAATAGAAGAGATTATAAAAACTTTTAAAGGAGGTATGGAAAATCCATCAGTTCCTTTCACACATCAACACCACCATTTTCTCTCTCTTCATTTCCTTTTCAAGTGAAACCTGATTCCCCATTTGGCACAACTGTAATTGATCAACAAAGCTATTCTTTTTTATTTCAGTCTCAGAACCTGGCTCACCTTTTCTTTAGTGGCTATCCCCAGTTATCATGGCCTACACATATTCATCAGATTTCTGCCTAATGTGAATAATCGCCAAGAGGATGTTTTTGACATTCAAAGAGGATGATTTTAGTATAAAAACATATCAATAGCTAAAAAAAGAAAAAAGTAGGATCACTACAGGTTCTCAAGGTAAGCCACTTAAACACTCTAAGCTTCAGAGCTTCAGTATGCTCCTACTTTGGTTAGACTCTTTTTTTTTTTTTTTAGGGTAGTTTAAGGTTCACAATAAAATTGAGAAAGATACAGAGATTTCTTATATACTCCGTATCCCAAAACCCCATAGGCTTCCTCATTGTCAACATCAATCACTAGAATGGTACTTTTGTTTTTGTTTTTGTTTTTGTTTTCTACCAAGGATAAATCAGTATTGCTACATTTTAGTCACCCAAAGTCCATAGTTTACCAAAAGGTTCACTCTTAATGTTATACACTCAATGGGTTAGGAAAAATGTGGGCATATCCATCATTACAATATTATATGGAGTATTTTTATGGCCCTAAAAATCCTCTGTGCTTTGTTTATTCATCTCCTCTACCCTCAACTGATGGAAACCACTGATATTTTTATTGTCTCCATAGTTTTTCCTTTCCAAGAATGTCATATAATTGGAATAACACAATACATAGCCTTCACAATTGGCTTCTTTCACTTAGTAATATGTACTTAAGTTTCCTTTATGTCTTTATGTCTTGATAGCCCATTTTTTTTTTTATCACTGAATAATGTTGTTTAGATGAACCATAATTCATTTATTCATTTACATGCTGAAGGACATCTTGATTGCTGCCAAGTTTTGGCATTTATGAATAAGGCTGCTGTAAACATCTGCATGTAGGTTTTTGCATGCACTTAAGCTTTCAACTCCTTTGTGTAAATACCAAGGAGAGCAATTACTGATTGTATGGTAATAGTATGTTTAGTTTTGTAAGGAACCACCAAACTGTCTTCCAAAGTAGCAGTACCATTTTGCATTCCCAACAGCAATGTAAGATAATTTGCCATCTGTATATTTTCTTTGGTGATGTGTTTGTTAAAGTCTTTAGCCCATTTTTTAATTAGGTTGTTTGTTTTATCATTGTTGAGTTTTAAAGTTCTTTGTATATTTTGTATAACAGTCCACTGTTGGGTATGTGTTTTTGAAAAATTTCTCCTGGTCTATAGTTTGTCTTTTTATTCTCTTGATAATGTCTTTTATATAACAGAAGTTTTTAATTTGAATCGTCAGCTTATCAGTGATTTCTTTCATTGTGTCTTTGGTATTATACTGAAAAAAAAGCATCATATCCAAGGTCATCTAGGCTTTCTCCTATGTTATCTCCTAGGAACTTTATATATTTGGTGTTTTACATTTATGTCTGTGTTCCCTTTTACCTTGATTTTTGTGTAGGGAGTAAGACCTGTGTCTTCTCCCATTTTTTAAAATGATTATTTTGACTAGATTATATCTAAGATGTAGTCCATCTTACAATTCAAAGATTCTAAAATTATGGAATTAAGACTTTTATTCAAAGGGAAGAAGACTATTTGTGTGGTTGAAAGTCAGGAAGTTGGAGAGGTTATTGTCTGATTTTGGCTTCTTGTATGGCAGTTTTGTACCCTTCCCTAAGTTACTTAAACTCACTAAGTCTCAATTTTGACCTCTCCATAACAGGTAAGTTTATAATTTTCTACATGACTGTGGTGAGAATAACATGAGATCATCTGCATAAAAGCCAACACTAATGTGGCATGTGATGGGTGCCTAATGAACATTTGTGGCTCTCTTATTTCTTAAATTCATTTTGCTCACTGATATTGCCTTTCCTCAAGAAAATGTTAATAGCAGACATTGAATGAAAATTTACTATGAATCAGGCATTGTTTCAATTTTTTACATTAATTAATATATCTAATCCTCATTAAAAACTCTTTGAGGTAGGTATTAATTGCCTTCTTACAGTTGAGGAAACAGGCATAAAGGTTAAGTGATTTGCTCAAGGTAACTCATACGCAAAGAACTAAGCCCAAATTTAAATTCAGGCAGGCCAGTTCCAGAGCCTGTATTTTTACCTACTATGTATAGTTGTTATATATGAAATAATTCTTAATCAAATCTGTTTGATATAAATTACAGTTGATATAAAGCTGAGCTATATGTGGCTTCCAAGCTTTCAAATATAATTTCTGATATAACTTTAGATATATGTAAAATGCCCAGTTTCTTAGTAATAACCAACAGAAGAGCCAGCTCCCAGAATGGTTATGCCATTTGTCAGAAGCGTTTTCTGATAGTGCAGTAGTTACTGTATTTGAAAAGAGGAATGTTGATCTGTTTTGTACAGTTAGCCAGATAACTACTTTGACATGTGAAACTTTTTCTTGCCCTGAAAGTGTAACTACATAGTAAATCTATATCAAAGAAAAGCCACAGGAATGTCTGAAGAGAAATTCTGATCATGAGTTAATAAAAGATTACATTCTTATAAATTATTAAAATAAAACTTGAGTGATTATAATAATTTAGTAATTATCTCAACTAAAATGGTTTACTTTTGTAATTAATATCTTTGATACCATTGTTTGAAATATACTGCCATTATAGAAAATCACCAGTCAGAATGAGGGAAGAGGGAAGGTTGTAGTGAGTAAATATTCGGTGACAGAAGGAAATCTAACTGGGTGGTGAACATGCAATGCAATATATATATGGCATACTGTTGAATTGTACCCTTGAAACTTATTTGATTTTATTAATCAATGTCACCCCCAAATTTTTAATAAAAAAGAAAAAAAGGAAGTCATTTGCCTCAACAAGCAAATGATTTCCAAAACAGTTACAATCATTATTAGACATTAATTGAGCATACCCTATGTTGATTTTTTTTTTTTTCAGTTAGCCTAGCAGTGAATATTTTTAATTTAAAACAACTGTCAGTTCTTATTTTGTGATACTAAGTTATCATCAGGAAGTATGTCTAGTGAAGTGAATGACCAATAATTAGGATATTCGAGTTACTTTAAAAAGAAAGAGTTAAGGAAATAAGGAGAAATTGTCTTTTTAGAGAAAATGATGGTTTTGAATTTAAGTATGCTGTATGTGAGATGCCAGAAGGCATATGAAACTGTAATGCAAGAGAGAGTTGCTGGGCTAAAGTTCTAGATGTTTTGTTTCTGTATTGGAGTTTTTCAGAGCCTGGGAAAGGGGGTGGTGTTCTCTAGCTAATGAGAAAGAATAATGGCACTGAGGAGAACATTCATGAGTGAAGAAATTAGAAATTAGGTAGCTAAAATGCCTGTGGGAGGAGAGTGGATTTTCAATTTGCCATCTTAGAGGAGAACTATTTCTAAATGGAGAGGAGTCTGAGTTAGAGACCTCCTAGGGATTTGCTGCTGAAGTAATCTTGGAGAGCGATGTCAGTGGGGTTGAGCATGTCAAGGAACCATGTCAATTAGTAAATTGTCCTCCCAAGTAACCAGAAGAGTGTAATTTAGTAGGGACTTTTGCCTGAACTGTTTTAGAGCTCTTGAGAAATAGAAAATTGAATTTCACTTAAAGGCAGCTGGCCTCAACAATAGCCAAGAGTTTCAGATCTGAGTAATTAATGATAGGCTTAGCAATCACACCTACGCCACAGCTTCTGGAGCCTGCCCATTCATGCCTTGCTTTTTTATCTGAATTCTGATACTTCACCACTTGGATTTAGAATATGAACCAAGTGTGAAAAATTAATACTGTATAGTCAACATTGGTATCTACTAATACTAGCTAATATTTATCATTCTTTTATGATATACCAGACACTGTGCTAAGGGTTTTGCATGATCATTTCATTTAGACTTTACATCATCCTGAATTTGATAGCATCATTAGCTCCATTTACAGATAAGGATGCTCTGGCTTAAAGAGGGAGTGTAACCTGCTCCAGGTGATAGTGCTAATGAGGGGTGAAGTATTCAAACTGAGGTCTGTCTGATCTCTGAGTTATAATGATTCTGTAAAGGCTTTTCAAGAATTTTGTATGCTTTGTACTTTGTGAACACCAGATGATAAAACATAAAGATGATGTCAAAATAAAAATAAGGGGAGATTGCTTTAATTTGAGATATTTTAGTTAATTAGGAAAAGGCAATGACTTATCATCAAACTAAATATTTTTGTTCCTAAATCTTCAACTCTACTTGTTGCTCCTTCTATGAGTCTCTGTCTTTCTATAAGGAAATCTCAGAACCATAGCTTTGCTAAGGCTAATGATGGTGTTAACAGTGACATCGGCTTCATTGAGTAAAATTAGTAAGGAGATGCTAGTGTGTAAGGATTTTCATATTACTTGAAAGCTGAACTGAGTTTTTTTGTTTGTTTGTTTGGTTATCCTCTTATCTAAATTTCAATTCTTCTTGGTTTGAGAGGTTCTATTTCAATGGATAAACTCACAGTCACTTAAAAAGCTGTTTGAAAAGGAAAATCCTTAATGGTTCAAGCAGTTGGTGTCTGTGTTGAATTCTTACTGAGGTTTAGGATGACTGTTGATGGCCAAAATGTGCTTGTGGGACACATATGTTACATGATAGCACCCAGACCTAGCTTAATGTACTAAACAGATTACAAGTCTTTCCTACCAGCTGTCCTTGTCTCTTTTCATTGTTTGAATTATAACTTTCCATGAACAACAGATAAATCTGGACATTTCAATAGCATACGTATTATATAAAGGAATTGTAATAGTGAAAAACTTGGCTAATTTCTGAGGCTCTGTTATCCCAACATTTTAATCATTCTAAATTGCAAAACAAAGAAGTGCTTCTGCCATGGCTACGAAGGCATCTAGTAACATAGATATGACATAATTGTGTGATATATATCTGGTTGGCATGCCCTTCAGTGGTAAACAATCAGAGGTTATTTTTTTCCTGAAAGTGTTGATTATTTATCATCTTATTATCTGTATCATCTTATGAGAATGCCTTTTGCCAAAACCATCAGTTTTTTATTTTCTCTAATTATAATTCTCGGAGGTAAGAATGTAACAGTAACAGTTTCCACTGGAAAAGCTTTTACATTTCTCTATTATTTCACTTTGGTTTTATGCATTTTAAAGAAAATTGACTTCAAAATTCTGTTTATTCATTCACAGATATTTATCGAGTACTCACTAAGTGCTAGGAAAATTTATACCCACTAGAGAGATACAATCCCTGGCTCAGTGAAGTGGAAAAATAATTATTGTCCTAATGAGTGTAAAATCTATTAGGGGCATCAGACAATAAGTAAGATAAATAAGTAAAATAGGTAATATATTAGATAGTGATAAGAGCTATGGAGAAATAAAAGAAAAGGCAAATAGAGAATGCCGTTGGAGGACATGGTGAGGTTCAATTATAGTAACTGAATAATTTTAATAATTTTAATTATTTAATAAACTATAAACTATATAATTTAATAATTATCATAGGTTAGTTCTGAAATGTGTGTTTTGTCCAGTGTAGCTTTGATAAATTTATCTACTTAATTATCTAATTACACTATATTCTATTTTAAAATTTATGTCAGTCAATCTCCTCTGTCACATCACTGATAAAAAGCAGTGAGACTTGGTCGATTTCTGAGTTCCTCTTCTGTATCAGAAGCTGGTTAGGTATGATTATTCTGCTATTAATCACTATAAGGCTTTTGTTAGTTCGCCAAAAACTCTGTTAAGTTTTTATCGTGCTTACTTTGCCTGTTAAGTTCATGATCAGAAATTGGTCATGGGTTAAAAATGCTTGAGTTTACACATTTTTACATTAGTATTACTGGATTCATGTTAGTGAAATAGTTTTCTTGAAGATTAAATAGCAATTTCTAGCTGTGATTTTTATGCCCGGGTGAACAGTATGCATGGTTGCTCAGCCATCATCTTCTGCTCAGATACTCAGATGGTAGTACTCCCATGAACTGAGAAAGGCCTAATAGGAAGTGTGTACTGTTTTTCAATCATCACCCTTCTTTGATCCTCTTCCATGAAGAAGTAGGGTGGACTTTATTAGCCTTCATAAGTGGATGCTGGTCATATCTTTACGTGCTTTTTTGTATAATGATTGCTCAATTAGCAACATATAATAGCTGTATTCAAGGCACTTCTTGGAAGATATTATTTTCATGTCACTGCTCCAAAATGCTTATCAAATGCTGGAATGAGATAAAGAATATTTATGAAGGATTTCTTGATGGAATTATACATCATCCAATCCTCTATACTAAGAATTACAAACTCAAAGGACTAGAGAGGCCAAAAAAATAACAAAATAAATGAAAGCAAGTATGTGACCTGTGACAGACTGTTAGGTCACATGCCACTTAAGGGACAGTTATTTTTCAGCTCCGCACACACTCTTGCAGGTTGATTTCTGCAAGCAGATGACCACTTTGAAAACCGTACTTTTAAATATATTATAATCTCTCTGAGATAGGTTGGAAAAGACTATATACTGAAACCACATTATTTTAATTTCTGTTAAAATATAGTTTTCTGAATTGTAATGTATTGTGTATCTAACAGTCTATATGGAGGAAATTAAAAGATATAGAATTATGAGGCATGTGGTTCTATTTACTATATATATCACAGAGTCCTTTGAGGACTCCTGGAAGAAATTCTGTCTGATCTTAGTACCGGGATTAGTTGTGCTTCTATGATGAACAAATGGCTGATTTCATCTTATGAATAAACCAAATAGATTTGTAAACTACCATTTTATACCAGAAGCTGGTGGTTTTAGACATGGATATTCCACTTAAAAGGGTATGTCTATTTGTCTTTTTGAGCTGTCTCTTGCAAAAGTTACTTTAAATTCATGACAAAGTTCTAAGCACTGGGATCTCATCTTGCAATATAAACTTGTCTATCAACATCATTCCTGATTTTATCTTATTGTTTTTATTCTCCTTTTCTCTCTGATCTATCATTTCTCCATTCATTTATTTTTAAAGTTATATTTTGTTTTATCATATATTATATATGGACCACCTTAGAACTTTAGGGAACAGGTGAGATTAAAAATAAATGATTAAACAACTTCCAAATCTATATTCAAAAATTTCTTCTCACAATAGCATTGCATGTTAGTTATGACGTAGGTCAAATTGCCAATATTTTTGTTACCAAACATAATTAAATAATAATAATATCTAAGTATTTACATTTTGACATAAATTACAATAACTACATTGTCCATATAATGAGATCTTTAGAAAATAAGACCTTGTTCACTTTCTTAAGTGTGATAAAAGAGGTAAATTTACACCTAATGCTGGGAGTAGCATGTAAACAGGTTCGTCCTTTGTGTGTAACATGACTGCCACTAGCTGGTATGGTACCTCTGCATGAATTAAAAAAGGACATCTTGTCTACCCAAAGGATGTAACCTAAGGTCAGGACTCATGCTTCTGTCATCAGAGCATGGCAAGGGTTGTAGACCCTGTCTCTTTCAGTCCAGGAGTTACCGAGGAAGGCATGACCTTCTGAACCATTCACAGAAGTCCTGTTAGTGTATTACATGTGAATTTCATCTGCCACATGTGTCTCTCTAAGGAAAACAAGATTGAGAACTGATGGAGTAAATTCTAGGTTGTCAACATTTCATAAACATGTAAACAAAAATAAGATGCTCTAATCTCACAGGAATATTATACACTAGGATGGATATGTGTCATTATTAATTTTTTGATATGCATTGAACTCTCCCCATATTTACTGGCTAAATACTTTTTGCTAGGTCATAGTCTTCTTGAGGATATGATGAAAGCTATGGTCCCTCTATTGGGACTTAGATGGTAGGAGACTCCAGCTATTGATTATGGACAGCTCATTCATTCAACTGTTTGTTCAGTAGAAGGGTGATGATGACCTCCTTATAAAAGTACTGTACTTCTATGACCCTATGCTTCAAAACCACCAATCCCTAAGCTCACTAAAGCCATGCTCTGTGATTGCACCACTGACAAATATGGCTTCTGAATACATCTAAAGAAGAACAAAGAATTTTATACTATTCAACAGTGATTAATAGGAATGAATATGAAGATTCTTTCCCTTATCTGTTCAACCCAGTAGTTCAAATTTTACTTAGCATATTCTGATGCTTAAGCATATGCTTAATAGGAAAGCAAGGATCAGTATTAACATTTACTCAGTGAAATATCGTATAGTTATTTAAAGGGATACTTGAAAAGAACTAGTAATAATGTAGAAAAAATATTGGGTTATAGAGTTAAGATAACCCGGACTACTTAGAGTTTAATAAATATGATTGCAACTTATGTTTTGATTTCTTTAAAAAGAACTGTGCATAAAATAGAGATTAGAAGATACCATACCAAAAATTAGTGATTCTCTTTGGTATTTTTCTTCTCCTCCTCCTTCTTCTATTTTATTTTCCAGATTATTATAATGATCATGTACTATTTTACATTAAAAATGAGGAAAAAAGTTTATTTAAGAATATGGAAAGTAGTTTGCTGGAGAAAGGAAATTTTATATATAGTTAAATGGAAAATTGTTACCTTTAAGGAAAAGAGTTCTCAATCCTCACTAATAGAAGTGTACATAATTATATAACATCAACTATTCTCTTTGGGACAAAGAGAGACAGAATCAATTTGCTTAGTGATTATTGAGATTGAATGTCTCAATTTGCGATATATAATGTGTGTTGGAATTTATAATGTTGACCCTAAACAAAATAGTAAGCCAGATGTTTCTCCAGCAAATGGGTTTTTTTGGGAACAACAAGGAATTGCAGTCTGGAACATGTTACCATGGTGGGCCATCTGCGAGTCCACTAAAACAAAGAAGGAAGTCTACAGAGGGGTAAGGGGAGTTGGGAAGAGCTATTGCAGTTTCCCCTGTTGTGCGTCAGGATTGATGTTGGATATGAGAGCTCCCTGCTTCTGTTCCCTCTACTTCACTTTAAATGAAATTTTAGTTTATTAATTTGCACAATAATTTTCTCAAATTATTAATAAAAACACATTTAATAGGCTTTACAAATGTAATTTTAAAAAGAAATCTCTTTGGTACATGTCTTGTGCTACTCTATAAATGTGAGAATAAATTATTGGATTCTATACTTAAATTTTGTTTTATAAGGACACTTTTGTGGCAGTTGGTCACATTACTTATTTCCTCTACAAGTGTCTGTTTAGGATAAATGTCATGAAACCACTGCGATTTGTGGTTTTGAATCGAAATTTTGTCACAACACTGAAAAATCTCACCCAGAGGATATGAATTAAATTTTTGGCTTCTATCCATGAGTTGGGTAAAACCAGCACTAAAATAACATCTCAAGGGGTATAAAACCAACCATTCTAATAAAATGGCTGTATTCTGAAATTGAGTTCTATATAGCTCGTATATACTCAGATCATCCAGGACTACAGAAAAAGAGAACTTTCAACTAAAGTGCTCAGTGGTAATAAGCAGTATGTACAGGTAAACCAGCATGTCACATGACTCCATGAAGTTCAATGTGAATAAAGTATAAATAGTACCTCCTGGACTGGGCAACACTGGATGGAGACACAGAAAAGGGAGACTTTATCCATGACTATTTCGATAGGGGCCAAGGCTATACAGTAGAGGAGAGAGATTATTTTAATTTTGCTGGAACAAAAGGCAGTAGAATTTTTAAGTGCTGGCATGAGTTTATGAGTTTATGAGTTTATGGAGGACATTAGTGGGTAGATTGGTTACTGTGATTGTTAAATGGCAGTTTATCTAAATTAGGCTCCTACTTTCCTGGAGAGTGGGAGACTAAAGCTCAGTCTTTCTTGATGACTCCATTTCAAAGGCATGGCCCAGGAGCCATTGAGAAGGACTTGTAATTTAGGAGAAAGGGGCAGAGGCTGGGTGAAGATTTGCATCTGAAAAGGGCAGAGGAAGAATTTACAACTGCAAATTTTCTTGAGTAAATTCTCTAAGAAAAGGGAGAGGCTAGTAGTCAGGAAGAAACCTGTCTAAAGTTTAGTCAAGCTGAGGGGACCCTTAAAGTCATCTTGGTCACATTCATTTTCCTTGGAGGCAGCATGTTGGTAGAAAATTTTAACTGTAAGTGGGTTCATTCCTTGGCTCTGTTTTAGGTGTATGTTTTGGGTATTGGTTCTTCTCTATAAGTTTTCTTTACAGAGAGGCACATAGAGATCAATTCAATAAAATTTTGCCAGTTTTTACTCTCTGCATATCCTTGGGTCTTTCCTAGCTGTACCTTCTTCAAAGGGATCACCTCACTTGAAATAAGGAAGTCTAAGAAAATCTTAGTGGAACTCTAAGTAATATCCAGATGAAAAGGGACCAAGTCACATGCTGCTATCATTCTAGAATACTTATTACTTAGTTAAGCTTTCCACATTTGAAAACATGCTTTAGTTTTTTCCTCTTTTTATTTGCAAAGTTGTGTTTTCCATCTTTGTGTGAAAATGGAACATATGCTGACAGAGTGTCCCAGGCTGTGTTTACAGACTCTCTGGAGGTGATGTGGAGGTGGGAAGGAGCATGCAAAGAAGCAGTCCATTACCAATTGTTTTTCTCATTATGTTGTCAGCCCATCAGAAGTTGTCCTTGGAACATACTTTATATTCCATTGTACTATCAACTCTATATGATTGTTTGTTTTTCAATTTGTAATACTAAGGATACCATTTTAAAAGGTGTCATATTAACTTCAGCTTTGGCAGTAGGTTCCAGCTGCTGCTTAATGTTTTACTTAACTAGGACTGTTGGAACCAGTCTTCTCCTTTGTACTTGTAAAGTGTAAGCATATGACCTTTCCTAGCCTGGTAGGAGAACCTCTCCAGATGGAGCACTTGGAGCCTGCAGTTGTGAAGGAAGAGGAATAAGGGCATTTTTGATGGCCTCTGATTGAAAGCATTTGGCAACCATATTCCCATCCCTCAGAATGTGCAGGGAATTTGATCAGGCAGAAGTACATGAAAGTGAATCCAACAGCTGAACCTACTACACAAGAGTGCAGTGTATAGAGGGCATATAGAGAAGGGAAAACCACAGTGTGAGCTGCCAAAGGACTCAACACCTAGTTGGGTTGGATGGGTATGGATTATTTAGAGAATAAACAAAGTGATATGGGAATTAAAATGAACAGCTAGTTATTTCCAAGTAGAAAAATGGGGCAGGCTTCTTCATGGAATAGGGTGCTTTTGATCTGGGTCACATGGAATGAATAGGACTGAAAATGGAGTTTATAAGGGCAAGAATATTTCGTATTAGAGGAAATATCATTAATAAAAGGCTGGCCTTCTAAGTGTATGGATTATTTGTCTATATACGCATTTTAATTTGCCTGGAGTTCAGATTCCGTGTGGCAGAGAGGGATGAGGACAAAGGGAAAGATAACTCTGGAAAGGCAAATAGAGGCAAATCATGGAAGACTTAATTACCAGGTTATTGACTTTTTCATGAGTGAGTGTGTGTAGGGGGCAAATTGGAATTATAGTATAGTGGATAAAAGAATAGACTGGGATCAGAGTAATTTGGGTTTCTATCCTGACTCTTAACATCTAGTAGTTATATGAACTTGTATAATACATAATGCCTCTGACCTTCAGTTTTCTCACCAATAAAGAGAAATGCCAATTTAAGAGGGAAATTCTGAGGATCAAATAAAATTATGTACCTGATGCACTTGGACCAGTACCTGCCACTCAGTACCAACATTGGGCAGTACCTGTGATCATGCTAAAGAGAAAAACGGCAGTGCCACTAACCCCAGCACAACTACTCTCTTCAGTTGTGGATGTAGATATAACATTCCCTCTTTCCTAAATAAATAGAAACCAATTCCTCTGGACTTAGCTTATTGCCCAATTAATTAGAACATGACTCCAAGTCTAATGATCTCATGAAGAGAGACTCAAGTCAAAGAGTCTTATGAAACGTGCAACAGAATTATCAATAAAGAAAAGAAAAATCTAGAAAGAAGGCAACAGGAAGCAAAAAGGAAACTAAAGGAGATAGAAATCCTGTGGAACTGAGCCTAGAATAAAGTCCTTGAGGTGACAAGGCCAGGATAAATCTTTCAGGAGCCTGCAACTCTAGTTGGCCAGGAAGGAAAGTATTAGGGTACTTTACAGGTCTGGACAGGGGAAAATGATGGTTCTTTATCCCTTCTATTAATCTATGATTATCATTCTGAATAACAGCAGGAAACTGAAAATTAAGGAGCTGATAGACTTATTAACAATATACATAATGAATGGAGGCTCAAACTATATACTAATTAAAGTTAGAATTAGAAAGTGTTGGTAGCTGGGCAGATACAGCTATCAGAATTTAAGCCATGCAGGGAACACAAACCAGGACAATATACTTAAATCCAGGATAATATAACTTATAATCTATTATTCAATGCATGCTAAGGGCATCTCAAGAGTAGAGATACAGGTGAGAGTCAGCAGTAGAGCTAAGCTCATGCCAGTAATCAGTCAGTCTGGTCACGAAGCAGTTCTTTGAATTAGTGTCCTGTGTTTTCTATAATTCTTATATGGCTGGAGAAACAATAATAAGTTAGAAGGATCAATTTCGGTACAGTTGACATTGGGAGATGTGTCAGTCAAGGATCTTAATATCAAGTCAGAGAAGCAAACTCAGGGAAGGAAAATGAGAATTCATGAGTATTATGCAGATTCAGTGAATCAGTGGGAAGCTGGAGGCCCAGACCTGGATAATGGACAGGAACCATAGGCACAGCAGAGGGCTAATCTGCAGGTGCCACAGTGAAGGTCCTGTGATCTTCATACTTCCACTCTGACCTCCAGTTGTCCCCATATTAATCATGGTAAAATCACCTGTTCAACATTTAAAAACCTCCAAGAATCTCAGATTGACCTCTTCCCAGGGCTGGCTTCTGTCTGTACTAAACAGGGTACTGAAGAAATTACCCCTTTGGCTTCCTTATGAGAAGTAATCAACTATTTCCCAAGACAAAGTGCAATGAGGAAATCTCCAAACAGAGATTGGGATACTAGTTGGAAAGGGCTTGGGTGTTAGACAGATGTCTTCCTAGGGGCACTGAGGTAAAGAAGCAGGAGGAAAGGGTAAGGAACAGAAGAGGGTAAGTGACAAAGAAAGAAGGCAAGCTTCTGAAAGACAAATTCAAGTACTGATAACACATTACTGTATTGGGGGTGGATTTAAGGAGAAAGAAACTGAGCTGAAGGGTTGATGGAGAAACAAGCAAGAGGACATTCCAGATCACAGGACAAGTTGAAGTAGAAGCACAGAGTCTCATGACAATCCCTCTCTTGTTTGTAAGTATATTAGTATTCCTGGAGTGCTGGGTTTGTGTGGGCTGCTAACTCCATGGCCTTTCTGATGAAAAGAATAATGGGCTGCTATCATATGCCATGTATCAGGGGCAATTTGCAAAGGACATACTTTGGAAACCCAAGAAACCTGTGGTCATCCCTCCTCTCATTTTACTTCTGGTACAAATCCCTTAGTAACAGAGCCTATGTGTACTGAGATGAGGAGATGTTTGTCATATTAAACCTTAAACAAGTAAAGGCTTAGCAGGAGCTGAGTGATCTTATTTGATGAGTATAGATTTATAAGAATTTTGGCTTGGAGTTTGGGATCAAATTCTCTCACCTAAGCCATGGGAGCCTATGAAATCTTTCCAGTAAAAATCATTGCAGTGGAGATTTTGGCCAAACAGTGTCTCTTAAAAAAATCCTATATAAGTCATTTCTCAAATATAATTGAAAATGTCTGTTTTGTTATGCTCCTAACTGCTATGTGGTACTATTCATTTCTCTTTGAGACATATGGTAGAGAATAAGATAAGTCTGATTATAGTGAAATAAGAGAACACTGATATTATTTTGCTTGTTTTTTTTTTAAGTTAAATCTTTATGTTTTTGGATTGTTCATCATGCACCTCTTTGCCTGCTATCATTTCCAAATAGTGACTGTTATACATATATTTTAATATTCTTCATATGTCATTTTAATGTTGTTCATATGTTAAAACTGAAGTGACTTTTTTGTCTTTGTAACACTAGGATAATTTAAAGAGAATGTTTTTGAAAGATCATTTTATTTTGTTCTAAAGTGGGCCAAATAAAATATTTTTGTATAGTTGGGCAGCATATCAACAGCCATATAGTTTAAGCAATAAATGTAATTTCTTTTAACATTTTGAAGCAGTTCAGATGGAGGCAGCCTACAAGATGGACCCTTGAAAAAGGTTCTATTAAACTGATGTTGAGAATTGAGGTTATAGGTGGAAAAAATATGGAGGTTAATATGGAAGAAATATCTGAATCTTTAACTCTTCCCTCTTTTCTTTCCTCACACTGTCAGCTTTTATCATTTCTGACCTGCTCAGGGTCTTTCTTTCCCAATCCTACCAGCAGTGGAACTAAGTTCTTAGAGTATCACACTGTGATTCTGAAGCAGGGGTCCCCAACCCCCAGGCCATGGACCAATCAATACATGTCTGTGGTCCATTAGGAGCCAGGCCCCACAGCAGGAGGTGAGCGGTGGGCTAGGGAGCAAAGCTTCGTCTGTATTTGCAGCCACTCCCCAGTGCTAGCATCGCCACCTCAGCTCCACCTCAGATCATCAGGCATTAGATTCTCATAGGAGCACCTGTCCCTGGTGCCAAAAAGGTTGGGGACTGCTGCTCTAAAAGATGTCTTGTCATTCAGTCTCTCAGCACTTAGTACCCCCAATCTGCTGTCATTCCATTCTTCTGCTCAAATTCCACCTGTTATTCTTCTTTACTTAAAAATATCCCGAAGAAGAGCTTTGGTGTTTAGTAACTATTACTTTAGGTTGGTTTGGAAGTATTCCCTTTATCCTTCCATCTGCTTAGCCCTTTTCCCATTTAGAAAAAAAAGTGCAGCTACCGTGGGAATGCCACGTTTTCTAGGATTTGACATTTTCAGCAATCAAACTACTAAAAACAGAATGCTATAAATGAATCGATGTCATTTATTTACAAAGGCTATCAATATTACTAGGGCAATGTGAAAATAATAATTAAATCGAGATATTTCATGGCAGACTTTGGGGTAAGGTTAGAACTGTAAGCCACAAGTTATCATGGGGCAAAGGGAAAAGAGACAGTGACATCCTGAGGTTAAATTGCTGATGAACACTAGTGACAACTGGAGAGAAGGAGAGAAGTCTTGTTTGTTTGATCACCTGTCCCACCTGTCCTTTCAGATGAGCAGCACTTGCTTAGATGACCAGAAGATAAATTAGGCACAAACACTGGCGTTGATTTCTTTAGGATGTAATCATTGTCTAGTGGATCTGAATTTATAAGTTTCCACCTAGTAGCGATTTCTTGGTGTAAGTTGTTTTTAAAAATAATCTTCTTTGCTATTTAGGAAATTTTTAGAAAATGTTTATTTTACATAAATGTGATTTACCAGGCTTGTTTGGTAGATTATCAAAAAGTTGATATGGAGGGTACATTTGATAATTCCATAAATATACATATTTTACCAGCATTTGTGGATATATCTTGAAAATGCTTAAGTCTAGATTTAAATGGCAACATGTTTGAAAATATTTTCAATATTATTACAGTGTTTTATTAGCCCTGATATTTTGAAACCAAAAAAAATATTTATTCAAAGACTGTTTTGTAGAGTTCAAGACTATAGATTCTGCAGCTAGAGTACCACTATTCAAGTTTTAACTCCACAGGTAATTAACTTTGTGTTCCTGGATAAGACATTTAACATCTCAGTGCCTTGGTGTCTACATTTATAAAATATGGATAATCCTCATGGGGTTGTGGTAAATATCAACAGACCTAAATAATGTCTTTACTGTGGTTTTTATGTAAGTATATTACATGTACGTATGCATCTTTCTGTTATTGGAGATTATTCAGAATGATGTTGAGATGTTTCGAGTAAAATTAGAAATCCTGAATGTTAGAAAGAAATGCAACAGGTAAAAGGTACTGCGTTCAATTCTTGGTCTGTGGTAGCTTTTGCCTTAAGTAAATGCTAAGTGTGGTCCATAGAGGCAGCAGCAGAGCACACTGGTGAGAACAGCCTTGTGATGGGCTCCCCTGTGTAAAATTGGCCAATTTTCTTAACCCCTTATACTCCTGTTACTTCATCTATAAAAATGCTAACGTGGATTACATGATCTCTAAGGTGTCTTTTAGCTCTTAAAAGAGTATGACTCTTTGAATATACTTTGACTTAATGAGTTTTACACATGGAATACTCTTGAAAGCATTTAGCTTTTTTTAAAACAAAGACTTTTTCAGGTGTTTCCTCCTCCTCCTCCTCCTCCTTCCCTCTGCCCTACTTTCTCCTTCCTTCTATTATGTCGAGTTTGTAGAGATTCCAGGAATGACTACTCCTTCAAGATGGTTAAATAATAGTATTTCCATCTCTAAGACACAGTAATTGAGATTCCATGAGAGTGAATTCATATGTTGGTTAAAACAATAAGAAAACAAAAACTAAAAATAAGCTTAATTTTGCTTCCTAACTGAACTCGTTATCTTCTCCATTCCCTAGCTATGCAAACTCAATTCTTTTTCTTCCCCTCACCTCATGAATGGTATCCCTTTCTACTCCATCTTCCCCAGCCAGAATTCTGTAAGCCATCATAGAAGTGCCCCTCTTACCTGCTACCCCATCTGTTGTGTTCAGTAACATGACTGTTCTATTCACCTAACATATCTATTGGTTTATTCTCTCCTTTCCATTCCCATTGCCACAGCTTTAGTTTACATTCTAATCATTTTTTTCTTGGATTACTCCAATTAATCTATTTTCCTTATTCTGATCTCAAGCCCTCCAATAAATTCTCCACTTCTCTACCAGAGTAGATTTCCTGGAATGTATGTCTGATCATCATAGCCTTTCCCTAATAAAGTTTTCCAATTTCTTATCAGCTCTTCAGAGACTGCCTCCTGCCTATTAGTTATTAGCCCCACCTTTCCCTAACTCTCTGCACTCTAGCTATTATGGAACTACTTTCTTTTCCTTACTACTTTTTCTGGTACCCACTGCCTAGCTTTATCCTCCTTGTCCCATTTTCTGGAATGCCTTTCTTTTCCTCAGCTGCCCTTTGCCTGTCAGTGCATACTCATGAACCTTTCCAGATTCAGCAAGTGTCCATTTTGCTCATTTTACCTCGTGAAATGTCTCCTACTACCACACCGGCTCTAACTACCCATAACAAGCCTCTCTTTGGTTTCTTTACTGTCATTTTTAGTATAAATAACCATAAAAAAATGATAGAAAATTGACTCATACCACAATCGAGATACACAGTGGACATATGCTTTTGTAAACTGAGCTGGTCTCATTTGCAAAGGCCAATATCTTCTGACTCACCGGAAATAATAATTAAAATATATAACACTAGCTTTAGATGATTCTCAACACCCCTTGGAGAAAACATGAAATCTTGAATTTCTCAGTCATCTGCCCCCATTTTAGACTTCTTTCCTAGACTGGAAAAGAGTAAGTGTCAAAGAGTAAGTGACTTACATAATCTTGTTGTTAAAGTGTTGGGATTCTCAGGCATGGAAGCCTCTGTTTCCTCTGATCACTGGAATGATTACCCATGTCCATTTGGTTGAAAGGCACTGAAAGTGAGGACAGCTATTTGTGTAATTTGTAACCTGACTTGCTGGCTTGGACAGGGCCCACCTTTTACCCTGGTTTGATCAGATCTTACTTGTTTTAGAGGCTTGCTAGCCTTTAAGGCTCTTCAACATCCTCTCTCTGGGTCTGAGATCCTGGACATTTGTCCCAGCCTATAGGATTCACCACCAAAGGGGCCCCTCAGCAGCCCCTTGACTCTCGGTTCAATGTCTAGGCAATGTAAAAGCATTCAGGAGTGCAGACTAGAGCTTCTCTCTACCTGACCATTCCATGTTAGGAAACCTGTGCTGACTGAGTTCTACCTTATCTTTATGCTTTTCTCCACTTATTTCATGCTTTTAAAGGCACCCTTCTCCACCACTCTCTTGTCTACATATACCATTTCAATGTCTTCCTCAAAGGAGGAGGAAAAGGAAGGGAGAAAAAAGGCAAGAACCTAGATCCAAACTCGTGCTTTCTTGGTTCCAGTAGGACAATAAGAAGGTTTTTCTTTTATCTTGTCATTGCTTCCTTCTTGACTCCTCCTTATGGATAAGCCCTAATGGTACAATAGGGTATTTTTTTTTTTACATTCTAGAACAGGTCCTATGACACGATTGAATAGGCTTAGCTCTTGGAAAGTTACTATGAGTGCTTTAAACATATTGTCTCATTTGGTCCTCATAACTCCCCTATGACACAGGTGCTATTATTGTTCTAATTTTACTGGAGAAGAGCTGAGCTCATAATGAGTAAGAAGTATCCCTTAGTTCACCACAGGCGTGTGGTAGAAACTGCATCTGTAGGTAGTACCATATAAGTCTCCTTAGTACATATTATGGTCTTTCATCAACAGCATCTAATATTATTCTCACTCTCACTCTGTATGCTACTGCCAGACTTATTTTCTTCCAGTTACTCCAAATTATCATTCTTTTCCCACCTCTGGACCATCTGCTTTTTCCTCTCTTTGGAATTCTTTATCCTCCTACATGTAGCAAGTATAAAGCTCAGTTCATAAACTCAGGTGGCAAGCAATAAAACAATCTTTGTTTCATAATTCAATTTAATTTCTATTTTAATCAACCTCCTGTCAGGTTGGCAGAAAATTAATCTTTAGGCTTTTTTTAGGGCCCCCTCATACACCAACCATAGAACTAAAATATCATGAAATGGATGTGGGTTGTGGCGGCCACGAGAATACACCTCTCAGACCATAAGCTACAGGGAGCATCATGAGTGAAGACACCTGCTACTGTTCTTTGAAAGCTGTCGCCACATTTACACAAACTTCCCTTAGTAAGGGGCTGCTTGCAGCCCCTTACTAAGCATGGTGGGAATATTAAGGCAGGCCTGCTCCTAAGAAACATGGGATTCCTTTGTGGGCAACTTTAGTTCAAGCAGTGCCCACAACCTTGCTGAACTGTCCTTTGATTTTACGGTAGCCTGAGGCTCTTTCACTCTCAACCTTCATTCCCTCTCTCCTCCACTGGGATCACACTTGTATTACAGACCAAAGGCAATTACAACCATTTAAGGTCCCCCCTACCTTGTTTTCTCTCATGTTTGCCTTAGTAAAACCTTTTCACATTTAATCTTGCCTTGGTGTCTGTTTCTCAGAAAACCTATACTAATATGTAGAGAATTTGGTCATCAAACCATCTCTCTCTACCAGTTACTACTACAAGCCACATCTCTCAGTGGACATGTTGCCATGGGCCCTTCAAATCTGCTGCCTGTCACCTGGCTCCTTCCATGATTCAGTTAAAAAATCTTCTGAGAAACTACCTATGGTCATATGTGTCTAGTCACCCTAGAAAGCTAAAATTTTTTTAGGCCTTGCAAATGTCAAACTCCTCCCACCCATACAGCAAATGAGGGTGCCCTCTATACCCTTATATTCTAGTGGAGACAGAAAATGATGAAATGAAATAAAATGAAATGAATGAATGAATGAGTGAATAAGTAACATAATTACAGCTGGTAGTCTATCTTGTGAAGGAAAAAACAATAGAGGTATAATGAGAAGAATTGGATAATTTTACATGAAGATCAGAAAAGTTTCATTAAGAAGGTGGTACTTTGCCTAAATTTTGAAAAAGTCATAATTTTTTCTTAATATCTCCTATTTAAATTGTAGTTAAGTTGTAGTTTCCAACTTATTCTATTAAGAGGAGAATCACTGTTCATAGCCAAATCTACTTTTCTAACAATCAGTAACATCTTGGGCAAATAAATAAATTTCTTAGAGTCTCCATTTTTTTATCGTACTTAAACTAGGTTTATAAGATCTCTTTACTTTTGACAGTCCCCAAGTCAGGATCAGTCTACCACCCAGCTATTGATCTGGAATATTGATGTTGCCTTCTATCCATTTAAAACCATGTTATTTTAGCATCAAACTTTATATTTTTCAGAGTGCAATGCAGTAAAGTCAAAAATATTTGTATTTGAGTAGTGACTTATTTTCATCTAAGATGTGTGAGCTTGATAGCATTTTCAACTTTTACTATGAAATAAAAATAATAGCCCTTTTACATGCTGTGAGAATGGAGATTACATATGTACAATGCCTAGTACAAATGAACTAGATGTGGAATAAACAATCTCTTATTAATTTTTATTATTTCATTTACAAAATCTTCATGGAGTGTCCCCTATTGTCCTTGGTTTACAAATTCAAAAACTACAGCACAGAGAGTTCAATTTGCCCAGCAGCAAGTAGCGAATCTAATGAGAGTTCTAGACAAGGTCATAGGACTGCTTTTTTTTTTTTTCCTAAAGTCTGTTTTCTACGTTTTCTATAACAGCACTGTTTGTGAGTTCTCAATGTATACATTATGTATATTTTAAACTGTTTCAAAAGTTATTTGACTATATTTCATTATGTATTTTGAGTAAGTCAATCAGTAAACACATTACTGATTTAATTTCTTGTAACTATTTAAAAAGTAGGATGTAGTTTAAAGATCACTTGTTCAAATACCTTCATTGGATGAGTGAGGAAGAAATTAGGTTCAGAGTAGTTAACAAATCTGCATGTTTATTAAGTTTACTTTGGTAAAGCAAATTGAAATTATTTCTATTGATTTTTTTCCTTTTGAAACTCATTGAGATATATAAATGAATTTAGTCTTAATCTTGTCTTAAAATTATAAACATAGTGAAATACATAACCTTCTATAAGCGTACAATTGTAAAACTGGATATAGAAGTTATGGAAAAAATTCCGTTTAATAGCTGTGTGACATTAGACAAATTATTTAACCTATTGAGCCTCACTTTTCTCATCTGAGGAATAAGAATAAAGCTTCTTTTATAGGGATTGTGAGGATTAAAAGATAATGTTTGGTGCCTAAATATGTAAATGTTAGTTTTACTTTATTATTATTTTATTTGAAATATAATAATTGCTACAATTATAGTTGAAGGGGACTTTCTTTCCTCTAACCTCATGCTGCCATGATGAGATTCTTAAGGGCAAGATTCACATAGGATTAGACTTTGTTTGTTTCTTATACCATGATAATCAAAATTGATGCGCCATAAATATGTATTGATTAATAAATTAATGAAATGGAACTACTCTTTCATCCAAATGAATAATTTAGAAATTACTTTATTGGAGAAGAAATGCAGTATCGGTTAGCTTTTGCTGAATAACAAAACACCCTCAAACCACTATTCACTAACAAATTGTTCTGTGGCTCAGCTGGAATGGTTTTTCTTAGCTCCGTGTACTTTGGCTGCATTCATGCATTTGCATTCAGCTGGTCCCTGGTAGCTTCACTCGCATGTCTGGCTGTTCGTACTGACTCTCAGCTGAGCCACATATCTGTACGTGAGTAGCAAGAGAGAGGACACACCCCAAAGTGAAAGTACTCTTAAGGCTTCTGTTTGCTAATTTTCCATTGGCCAAAACAGGTGTGGGAGGAGTCAATGGAAGAGGAAATAATGCAACGGTTTGGATACCAGAAGATATGACTCGTTGGGGCTCTTTATTATAATCTAGTACAAATATAACTTTTGTTTCTCCTTTGCTTTATTGAATTTTTAATTTAACTGCTTTGATTTGTTTTCCTGTTTATAAATTTGGTGTACCATTGAACGGATTTTAAAAATCTTAACACAATCCCTTATTAAAAAATGTTGTCTAATTCTAACTTTTTTTTTATCCGAATATGACTGAGCCAAACTCTAGGAACTTTCACTAGTAATAAATATTAAGAAGGTTTATTCTTCCCCTGATAATGATGATGCTAATGCTATCGAAAACACCTAACATTAAATAAACTCTTCATGTGTGTCACACATTGTGCCAAGTTCTTTTCAGATACTCTTATTTATCTTTACTATCGTCTATTCTTTTTAATTAAAAAACAGCTCAAACAGGAAAGTAAAGTGCTAAGAGGCTAATGAACTCCAACGTCATATACTGGCAGGTGGTAGAGGTGATAATTGACATTTTCTGGTCTGACGTCAGAATCCAGACTTACTACACTGCACAGCATCACAGATATTATATGTGTATGTGTGTGTATGTATCATATATATGTATATATATCTTAAATGTTATTATACGTAATTATAATGTTTTACATTCTCTATAGTTATTGATTATAATGCAATTGTATTATTTGATTCTCAGAATCTCAACAGTAATCTCAGTGAATACTGGGAGTCAAAGTCATAAAAAAATTAATGATGCAATTAGATGAATGTGTTAAAAGTCTTCTCACAATCGCATCCATTTGCTTTCTGAGAGATATAACTTAGTTAAAACATATCAGACTAGCTGAATAATAGTTTAAAACAATAGACTTATACTCTTGTGGAACATCACCAGTACTGTCATGAAATGGCTTTTCAGGCCTTGAACTTGGCAGCCACTGTGAAGATTGAGTTTGGCTTGCCAAGCATAGGTAAAGGCCTAAAAAGGAGACGGGTAGAGCAGGAAGGGACTGACCATATTTATGGGTGGGCTTTAGAAACGAAACTATTCCCAAAGCAGAAATGGAACATGAAACTCCACTCCGAAAGCTAACAAGTGGAGGAATTCAAATCTACAAATTACACAAAGTTCAGTTTGACTCTTGTAGGAAAGTGAAGTAAATAGGTCTTAGTGAGTGTATAATGGTCTGATGTTCTTGGGGTTCATATTCTTCTTGAGGGAATATGAAATTTTTTCATAGTTACTAAATATTTATAAAATAACTACAGCATTTGCCTCACAAAATCATTGGCTTGCTTTTATCCTTAGTTTTTAAATCTATACTAACAAAGAAATCAGACTTTTTTTTTCTTACAGTTTTTAAGTATAAAAGGAGCTGATATGGGCTATAAACATTTTATAATTTTATTTAGAAATTATTATGTAAGTATATGTTTAAATTTTGAAGTAACAACATACTTTTGCATCTATAAAATTGGCTTATATATCTCAGTTTATACCAAAATGAATTATGAAGAATTAATTGGGAAGATATTTTTAAGATTTGCTTTTTAGTGGACACAGGTTTGTCAGATAAAACACATAAATACAAAAGTCTTCAATTATTTCTCTGCTTTTTCTGGAAGGCAGAAGCTCACAGTTAAAGATTTTTCTTTATTCTCAAGTTCTTTTATTTATCTAGGACATTCCTTGTCACTTTTTAGAACATTACAGTTATTCAGAGTGGAGTCTATATTTTTATAAATCTAGATGCTAATCCAAGTTGACCTTAGGTACAGTACTTAATCTCATAGGGTCTTAGTTCCCACAACAGAAAAAAAACAAAGAAAGAACAAAAACCCTGATACAATAACCTGTCTCAAGGTGTGGTGGCGACAATTCAATGAGCTAAATATAATAGCAACATGATTAGGGTGGCTGTAACATATACATTACTCAGTAAGCATTAATTTCTTCCCCCTACTTATACAATTACATAGCATACAGTGTATAAGTATGTGTAATAATGTGTATAATATACATTAAATATACTGTCTTTGTGAACAGGACTAAATTTTAACTTAATGTGGTTTTATATATGAATTTTTTTTAAACAATGATAATATGAATGTTAATTTCCTCTCTTATTTTTTAACATTCACACCCTGCCTTACTTTTCTATTCTGTAGCACTTCTGCTCATAGTTGCTGCAGACTAAATATTCGATAAATGAATGGTCATTCAGTCACTCAGGGGCCCCATTTTGAACATCCTTGAACTGTACGTATAGATGTAAAAGCGGGCTAACCCTCTATTTAAAATTGTCCATCTTTTAAAAGAAGCCTTGGGCCTTAAAGTGTTTACATAACTATAAGAATATGAAAAATGATTCTAACCCTGAGGACTTGGTATATATTTTGATGCTATCTATATCACCTTTCTTTGCTATTCTTTCCTTTCCCAACTTAGCCTAGATGTTCAAGGGTCACTGGGGAGAAATCAGCTAAAAAGACATTAACTTTTCTTAGCAAATATAATTAATTCTCTCGCAATAATTGACTCTAGGAAAACCAAGCATAAGAGATTTGAGAAGTTAGATGTATCGTGAAATTTATGTTCTATTGATTGTGCAGTTTACATTTATAGTTCAATCAAGGTTATGTGTAATTTTTAGGAAGGAAAGATAGAAAAATAAAAAAATGTGTTTGCTATAATTTTCAGGTATTCAAAAGGAAAACAGAACTATTTCCTAAGAAATTAAAATAATTATTTTCCAGATGTAGATACTAGAGTAATATAAATGTGTTTCAAGTAAACTATATTAAGTTCAAAAAACTTTAAAAACTACATTCTTATTGTGCATATAGTAATTTGAAAACTAAGATAATTTAAAAAGGTGCATTTATTGTAAATATCCTATATTCAATGACATTTTAGTAACAAATATCACATTTTCTGGCAATATATATATATATATATATATATATATATATATATATATTTACATTTTAGCTCATGAACCTGAAGAATGAGTTACTATTTTTCTTGTTTTATTTTAGTTATGAAAAAAAATTTGGATTAAAAAATACTTTGTTGATGCAAGTTGTTTATTTTTCATATTTGAACTCTGTCCTTTAAATTGGGTAAAATTGCTAATTTCCATTTCATAGCAAAACCACTGTTGTGTGGCTTTTTCCACGGTGAATTACAAATCAGTTTGGCTTTAATGTTTGGCAGATATGTACTTGGTCTGCGTATCAGATCTGCCTTTGGTTGAATTCCTGTTTGCTCTGGTGCAGCAAAAATTGGATTGCCAAATATTTATATTGGCTTGTCACCTTTTCTGTTGTAAAAATATTAAATTGAGGATCTATTAAAACCAGATTTTTAAATGCTTGCCTATTTGAACTGTTCTACTCAAGACTGATCCAGATTTTGCCTTCTTTTTCAATTTAATTTCTTATTCTGTTGGTCAATTTTCTAAAATTCTTAGTTTGTATAACATTTATCATATGTTCTTATATCAGTAATCTTTTTATTACTTAGTGAATAATTGATTGGTTTAAAGCAATATTACACGATTTCACTAATAGACTGATAATTGTTTTAAAATCAGAAACATTATAAAACTTAAGGCAGTCCTACAGACTCAGAAGGGTTGTACAGCTTTTCCTTTCCAGGATTCAGTACTTTTTGGAAATATTAATTTAAATGGAACTAAGAAAGTCCAGATACAATGTTAGGAAATGTGTTCCTTAATAATGTTTTAATTCTTTTTACTCTTTAACAAATATTTCTGCCTAGCTACCCACTATAAATAAAAGTAGGCTGATATTCAAGTTAAGTTGTTTTTTAAGTTGCCACTCAAAACATTTGTTAATGTTAGTTCAGTTTTATTGTTTTTTTAAATTTTAATTACAAATACTTGCTTATTTTAAATCATGCCAAGAGTGATAAAAATAAAACAAATATCTTTATAATCAGATTCCCCTGACATGACTACTGGTAATGAATATTTAAGGCAATTAAATTTCTTAAATGAAAAAATTCAACCTTTTCACTTCAAAGAGTTTTTCTCAAAAATGATAGGTAAATATTCACAGCAGATGCATATTTAAAACTTTAGTGATGTACTTATTAGATACTAGTGCAAATTTCCCTACCTCTATCTCTTTACCATCTGCTTCTATTGTTCATGAATATCCATACATCATTCATCCATTGTCTATTCTTTCAGTGTCCCTTAAGAGCAGGATAATTTGCATATTTGGCTCTCCCGGACCTTATACTCTAATTGGAAAAACTAATTATAGTCATTAATAATTAAGAGAGTGTATGGTAAAACATGTGTTAAGGGAAGCCTTTGCTGCTGACCACCACCATCCACAAGACTCAGTCATATTATTTAGTTGTGTGTTCTTAGGAAAGTTTCTTTTTATCAAAGCAATTTTATTAGGTCGATGCTAGGCCTACTTTAGTTTGACTATATAATTATGTAATTCTTCCCAGTTGTCAGACAAGACTCCTCAAAACTTTTTCAGTGCTTAACACAGCACACAACACATAGCTCATGCTTAATTATTATCTGTTGACCGAATGGCTAAGTATGAAATCCAGCCTAAACACTCAGAGAAATGAAAGTAAACTTGGGGTTGGAATTGTCAAGGGAGATCTTAATATGTAAATGACATTTGAATTGGCTCTAGAAGAAGGGAAGAACATGGATAGGTGGAAAGAAGGAAGAGAGGTATTCACTGGGGGGAGTATAAAATAAGATAACATAATATAAAATTAACCATTTTGAGTGAACAGTTCAGTGGCATTTAGTACATTTGTGCAATGTTGTATAACCATCAACTCAATCTAGTTTCCCAAACTTTTACTACCTCAAAAGGAAAGCCTTTTGCTAACATTTTGCTAACACGTTTGCAAACATTGTATCTGGACTTTCTTGGTTCTATTTAAATTACTAATTCCAAAAAGTACTGAATCCTGGAAAGGAAAAGCTGTACTCATTAAGCAATTGCTCCACATATCTTCCCCTCTCCCCAGCCCCTGCCAACTACTGGTTTGCATTGTGTCTCTCTGTTTTACTTACCCTAGATATTTCATAGAAATGGGAATCATATGAGATATAACCCTGTGACAGGCTTCTTTCACTTGACACAATGTTTCAAGGCTTATTCATATTGTCAGAGATATCAGTACTTCATTCCTTTTTATGGCTGCTTATTTCACTCTATGAATATAACCACAATTTGTTTTTCCATTCATTTATTGATGGTCATTTGCTTTGTTTCTACTTTATGACGGTGATGGATAGTGCTGCTATGAACATCCATGTACATGTAATTTTTTGGTATGTGTTTTTAATCCTTTTGAGTGTATATCTAGGAGTGGAATTGCTAGATCATAATATTTATGCCATGATAGTGATTTTAGAGCAAATTATGACCTAATATTTATTCAATATCCTAAAAAGAGATCATTTTGTAAATAATAAAACTATGTTCAGTTTGTTAAATTTTTGCATTAACAGAAAACTTATTTTCAAGTTTATTTACAAATATATTCCATTATAATTATTTTCTATTGTGCATAAGTTTAAAATGTAAATTTATTTCTTTCTTTGTTTTAGATCTTAGGCTCTTTATATTCTTAATACCACAAATTAACCATCTAGTAAAGTGAATCTTGACTTCGAAGATACTAATGAAGTCCATTTCCAAGCCTGATTCCTTCGTCACCGTATTTTTATTTATCGTCAATCTTGGCATTTCTTCATAATGTTTGGTAAATTAGTAAACATAAACATAGAAGATTTATTACATTCTCCTTGGATTTCTTCATTCAGTGAGATGTGTCTTCCATTGTGTTATTTTGCTGTGCATTGCCTGAAATAACAGCCCCATGTCCTGTTGCTAAACTCCATAGGGAAGCATGAAGGATCGGACTGGTCAGCAACCACATGGCTGGTACTTGATTGGTTAACATGACTAATACGAAGTACCCAAAAGATTAGTATTAATCCAAAATATTTTAGTGAAGAATGGTAAACTCTAAAATTTTTAATGTCTTTATTTTCTTAGTATTCTTTTTTTCTGCATCTAAGGTAAATACATCTGAGTTATTCTCGAAAGTAAATCCTCTTTCCCACTCTTGTTTTTTCAAGTACTTCATATCTAGTTTCCTCTATTATTTTTTTTAATTAATTAATTAATTAATTAATTATTTTAGGGTGAGATTGGTTAACAAAATCCAATAATTTTCAGCTGTACATTTTAACAGTAAGGCTTATATATATATTTACACTGTATGTTCACCTCCCATAATTAGATTTCTTTCTGTCACCACATATTTGACTCCCCTTACCCCTGTTTGTCTCTCCTCTCCCCCACCCTCTGGTAACCACTAGTCTGTTGTCCATGTTCATGAGTCTGTGTTTCTTTATTGCACACTACAAAATAGTAGTTTGCAGAGTAAAGTTCTGAGATGAGCAGCATCAGCAGCATTTAGGAACATGTTAGAAAAGCAAATCTTCAGGCCCCACCCAGATCGACTCTTTCAGAAGCTCTGGGGATTAGGCCAGCCTTCTGTGTTTTAGTAATCTCTCCAGGTGATTCAGAAGCCCTCTGACGTGAAATAATCTGATTTAATACCATGCCAGAGGGTGGTGGACACTCACAAATCTAATTTCTCAGAGGATGTAATGTGTCAGTGCCCAAGGTGACTTATGGCCCTTCCCATGTTGAGGGAAAACTCCGATTTTGGGAGGACATCCCAACATCTAATATTTCCTGCCCTATGACGAATTTCTTAAGAATCCCTTGGGAAGACACAGTCTCCAAATCAGATATTCTGCTTTCTCTGCCATGGTCTGGCTTTGAACTTGACTTTCACCAAACTCTACACCATGCAAATTAAAAGAGAAATAAATAAAGCAACACCAAAGCAATGCAGATCTTTATTTGAAATGTTATACCAAGAAAACAACAACAGGGAAAGGAGATTGAATTCAAAGGGAATAGCTGAGTTAGAGCCAATAAAAACAACTGATGTGTGGTAAGCAGAGTCAGTCATAGTAGGAGGAAAACCTGGATCTTGTTGAAAGAACTACAGAACTATGGAGAAACAGTTTGTAAATGAAGAAAGTCTTTAGTAGCTCAAACTTACTTTCCTCCTTAATTACACTGGAATGGCCTATTTGTGTGGCTCATCTGTGATTAAAAATCAACAACAGAGAATCTGTAAAACAGCTTTAAGAACTAGTTAAGACAGTTCCATGGTTTTAAAATATTGATTAAAATTCTGTTACCGTCACTGCTGCCGGCCCTGTTCATCAGTGAGATTGTGAACATCAAGATCCTCTTCAGTGTGAATCCCCAATTTTGGGAGAGGAAAAGATATTTTTAATTGCAGCAGCATGTACTGACTTTGCTATCATTTAAGTCGGCACTATTAATTGAGGACTCCCTTGAAAGTTTTCAGGGGAAGGGACCTGGCATGAACATCAGAGTATTGCAGTGTAATAGGACAAGGCTGTGAGTCCTGATGGTGGGAGCGTTACACGTTTCTTGAATTTTAGTTCTGGCTCTACTCACTACGCAGTCATATGTTCTTCATTATTTCGAAGTAAAATTTTAGGCTGAATAAGTAAATAATGCAAAAAGCAAATAATTTTCAGACAGAATTTTAGTCACAACTTACTATTTAGCTCAGTGCAGTCTTTATTTATGGGATTACAGTTACTTATATTGTTTATATGGAAGCAGATGACAGTCCGCCTTGATCAGGAGGATGCTAGAATAGGCAGTGATGCAATTACTTTAAAAATCTAAGTGGTGAAACTTGAATGTCTTGTTCTGTGAAGATACTGCTATGTTATTCTACTATTGTCTCATTATTAGAATTACAGCATATCTATTTTCAGGAGTACAGAGTAAATACTGACTTTTTCTTTTAAGTATTTGGATAGGCTACAGTTTGCTGCTATGATTAGATAGGTTAAATATAACATTTAGAAGTTCTGATATATCCTCTGATGAATGGGTTTCCAAATTATCATGTATATCATCTCCAATAAGTTGCAGCTTTTAAAATTACATCGTATTCTTCAATAATTATCACTTTGTATTAGAACATCTTAGTTCTAATATAAACTGTGGTCATGGCTTCCTGAGATGTCATAATTTATTAAATCTATTTCTCCCTGCATTTCATCTCCATATCCTTTCCAAACTATATACTGTAATTTTTAGATTTTCAAGTATGATCTGTCAAAACTAGAACTCGGATGAGGTATTAGAAATTTTAGATATTCCAATAAAATAATAATCTGATGTGTAAAGAAAACTGGATCATTTTCTATTGATATTTTACGGTAGTTTGGAAAGTCTTAATATATGAGTATGCACCAGCATATGTAAGAAATTGAAATGCATTATATTCTATGTTAAACTGGTTTCATATATCAAATAATTTTAGAGGACAGGAAGTAAGAACAGAAGTATTAGGAAATATAAGATAGAATTTCAAAGGCAGGAAGACGGTCATTGGGAGAATAATTAAGATGAATTAGTGGAGATTTACAGAAAATTGCAAGGCACATTAAAGGGGAGATGAACGTGGTATTCATTGGAAGGGGTTAAGAATTAAGACTTAAAAATACTAGAAGCAAGAAGTCTGGAAACATAGACTCTTATTTTATGACATACTGTACTGTAATGTCAATATGCCATCTAATGTATTCATTTATAGTTTCAGACTTGTTGACCACCCTGTAATATGACAATATGTAAATAAATATTTTAGCTCAGTAAGAAAAGGTTCATTTTGAGAGAGAGGGCTGAGGCAGCCTCCTGCGAAGTGGATATAATGGAAAACTGCTCACATTCTGTATAGAATTGGTTGGTCCTGGGTCAGTATTATCAGATAGGCTCTGAAAAGATGGTACTTATTTCCCTTTGCTCTCTTTCCTATGAATTTATCATTGAGGACTATCCAGAAGTTCTTTGCCCAATGCAAGAACAAATGACTAGAAAATGGAAGGTAAAACCACCAGGTAGCCTTGGGCAACCACTGTTATCTACATCACTCTATTGTAGTACTAAGCAATGGACCCTACATGTGCTTAGCTATCTTCTTACCTGCATTCCTCAGTACCTACTAGGCTTCGAATCACTTAGAAACACAATATATTGTTCTATTTAGCTTTATGTATACTTCATTTTATTATATGTCATCCTTCTACCCCCTTCCCTAAGCCAGAATTGGAAAAACAATACATTTTATATCGATAGGCAAAATATGTAAAAAGTTACTTAAATAATGTAGGTTTAGCACTTTTTGTTTTAGCTCAATTCTAAACATCTTTATTATCCCTAAACTATAGAAAGAACGTTCACTGTTTTCTACTGAACATTTAAGCTAATGGTTCAGAGAGAGTAGTAAATTGCTACACACACACACACACACACACATGCACACGCGCACACACACACATGCACATGCACACACACACACACACACACACACACACACACTCTATGAATTCTTGCTAATTAACAAACTGAACTGGGTGAAGGAATTCCTGTAGAGCTGGTGTTTTATCTGCCATTGTCAAACTGCAATTGTTCTTTCTAATTTCAATTTTTTTTATTCTCCTTTATAATCTATCATACTCTTTCCATCTTTGGGTGACTATTTATTGACCCTTAATTCTAATTTACCACAACTTTGGTGATCAGTTTATGGAAGGATCCTTGCAGGGGCTCCAATGCTAAGGAAGAAATAACACCAATAAAATGTAAATAGGGGAGAAAGAGTGCAAGCAAACTGTCAAGCTTATCTAAATGGAACTCACTAATTTAAGATTGTCTGGAGTTGCAGTACCCTCTTTAAGATTCACTCATTATTTTATACTTCTGTTGAATATTCTGTGAAGGAATAATAAACCCTGTTTTATTTGCCAGAAATGCTTTGTTTAAATCAAATACCTTGGAGTAAAACTCAAGAGGAAAAGCTGCTGAGTTTACTTAATTTAAAAGGTTTCTTGACGGCATTGCTTGTTGATTAAAAAGCTTTGCAAAGTTCTTCTAGTGAATCTGTCAAGACCACACTCTACTTTTTTACTGCAGAGGCAAATGTTAACCTCTCCTGAGGTTTCTCTAACAAAGCATTTTCTCCTTTTCAGCTCATAGCATTGCCAGATGTGCAATTAAATGGTCACTACACCTTCCTTATAGTTTTTGTGGCGTGTTTTTTTTATTATTATTATTTTTCTTGTTTATGTACACTGCAGCAGTTGTGGTCTCCGTATGCTTGTTATATAAGGTAGCTCTTAAAACCCAGCTGAGAGATGCAGACTTGTGGGAAAGAAATCACCACTGGTCTTCCGTTCATCTAATTTAATACTCAAAGGTAAATTCAGCTGGGCAAAAGTTCTTCTATGTGTCTTTCAACTATCGGGCATTATTTTTGTGTAGTTCCTCAACAGCTTGAAGGAAGAGGTCTATGTATGTAGAACCTGATCTTATCACTTAATCACTTAATCGGTTTGGACTACTGATCAATTCTTTTTAGATAAGGTACCATATGTAAAAGAATTAGAAGCTGAGATGTGGTAAAATAGATGTATGTGTAGAAAATAGAATTTGTGGGGGGATGGGAACTTTGGGGAGGAGGGATATACAGATTCTTCCCGATGAATGTAAACAAAAAACAATTTCAAAGAAAATGAGTTTAATAATTTAAATAACTTTTCGTAAGCCATACAATTGAATCGAATTTATTTCTTCTAATGCTATTCTTAGAGAAATCCCAAATATCTTGTTTCATGAGAATCTGGGATATTTACAGTAGAAAATGCAAACATGCCATTATTAGAGAAGGAATTGCAGACATAAAACTTCGAGAATGCACATATTTTCAGGCATGGTTTTTGAAACTATTTCATGAAAATGATATATTTCTAATGAGCTATTAATGTGTAATAGGACAAAGGGAAATTGTCCCATCCAGTTAGAATTATTAAACTTTCCATTTGTGTTGGTTCATAGTGTTTTGTTTTGTTTGCCTGTTTTTGTCAGAAAGTGTGGAAAATTGGCAGTGTTGTCCCTTAATGCTAACACCCTTTGTTTTCAGTGAACTCCTGTAAAAGTTAACAGTTCTCTTAGAAAAGTCTGGAGTAAATCAGTATGTTTGTAAAAATCCATGTTAGTATCTGATGGTCTCCATCAGAAAGTGTTTAGAGGAGAGGACAGAAATAACACATTATTTTTAATTTGGTCTTTCAGCCTATCTGTATTTGAGTGAAGAAATTTTTGTTTGTCAAGTCCAGAAATATATGAGATACTTTATTTTATTTATGATACAAATATGAAAATAAATATATTTTTAAGCCAAGTTTAATTAATGAAGCCAGATTATTTTAAAAATTAGCAAATTGCTCATTTCCCTGATTTTATATTGTAAGTTCACATGTAATATATATTATACCAGTTGTTGATAGATTTTAGCCTATCCCATTTTCAGCAAATCTAATGGTACTTTATTCCATTTTATTTTGGCTGTGCAAATTTCCTTTATATTCTTAAAATCCATTGCAGGCATTTCCAGTGACTAAGGAGATACCTGTCAGCAATAGTGGAATTGATTGATTTCAAAGCTTCTTGTTGCTATTACAGAACTTGGCAACGAGAGAACTCATGGCAGCAATAGATGTTTCTGGGAACTTTTTATGATACCATTGGGAACCTTGTAAATATTTTTGGTGGTTCCCCCTCACCTCACACTTTTTTTCCCTTACTTCTGAACTGAATACTAACATAACTATGGTATAAATATACTACTTGTCCTAAAAATACAAGAGCTGATAATAATGAGGATTTTAAGCTGAGGTTAGTAAGAGTTAAACTTCCTCTTATATTGGATAAAAATCTAGTTTATCACCAGATACTTAATAGCAGGCTATCAGTAAATTTTTTATCCTCATTTCTTTTAAGTTTGTGAAATCTCTCCCATTATTAAATATGTAGTTATTTAATAAAAACTAATAAATACCAGTTTAGATACCAAACTGAGTTATCCTTTTTTTTTTCTATTTTCATTCTTGCCTACCCCCTAAAGCTTATAACTATTTTGTGGAAGCATTGTAGGGGGATAAGAAACAGAATGTTTTTGTAAAAATATTTAGCAAGAGAATATAGATACGGGAGAAAAATGGAAGAAAACAAGACATCTTAGACTTAGCTCAAATTTTCAACTTTGTTAAGAATTAGAAGTTCCTCATATATATCTTATGTTGTTAATGATAAAAGGAAATTATAAATTAAAAGTCTTTACAGAAATCTATGTACTTTTTTAACATTATGCTTTTCTATTAAACTATTTTCATGGTCTAAACTTTAAAAAGAGGAAAGAGGATGATATTTTATGACAACATATGTATGGTTCATAAAATCAATGACCAAGAAGTACTTGAGAAAGAATTAGGCAACAGTTTCTATTGCTGTCACAAATCATTCTTTCATTGTGAAATTTCAAGAAAAGAAAGCCTTGAGACTCAGATAAGGTAGAAGTGAAGAGAATGTATATCTGGACATTAGCATTTTAGTAGGAAAATAATGGCAAGGTCAGAGTGGATATAATGTCAGTAAAAGGAAATATATAAAGAAAACTATTCTGGTGAAAAGCAGACAAAGATAAAAAAAAAACTTTTGAAGTATTCACTCAGACCTTTTTAAAAGTGTATTTTAAGCTTGCATCTTTTATGATATGTTTTCTACATATTTCTGAATCTAATGGATAAGAAGCCTCTTAGAGGGAAACATGGTTTTCCAGTTATTAGTCTCATTTTATTTCTAGACTGTTGAGAATAGGGCTGTTGTGTACACCTGGGAAGACTGTACACTGCACCACTCCAGATGTGAAGGGCACTACAACTTCAAATTGTGGACCCTGATTCCTACTTTTGTTCAGTGGAATACATAGATGTTCATAATGTAAATGTAATTTTCTATTGCTGTCTAAACAGTTAAGTAAAATACCCAGAATAGGAAAGTTACCATTAGACCTCCAAGCTTTTGTTCTCACATTTCCTAATTCCCCATAATTATTTTCATGTCTTCAGGTCAGTTGAATAAAAGGCAGTCTTGCTGAAACTTCCAATATTCCTCCCTCCCTCCCTCTCCTCCTCCTTCTCCTCCTCCTCCTCCTCCTCCTCCTTCTTCTTCTTCTTCTTCTCTCTCTCTCTCTCTCTCTCTCTCTCTCTCTCTCTCTCACACACACACACACACACACACACACACACACACACACACACAGCTGTTTTGAAATATCCCCAGAGTTCCTAGTAAAATGTTGCATGATCTGATAAACATCTTCTTTGTGAAGCTATTGATTTGGGTGGATTTCTGGGTGGTCTCCTAGAATGAATATGAAAGTTTGTTTAGCTGTAATTTAGAACCTTTGCTAGAATTAAGGGAAGTATCATCTGATCATAAACAGCAATTAATTTAACTCACTTTTGGGGTTAAAATACAGGCAATTATATTACTTCCCTGTGTTAAAATATAAAAATAAAGTGTAAAAAAAGAACTTTAGAAATAATTTCTTCTCAATTCCTGAAAGAAACTTGATACACCCTCAATACATCTGAAATAAGGCAGAGGATAGTTTTTACTTTGAATGAGTAAGAGTAATGGTTATGTTTCATGCTGTAGTATGCTTGACATGTGAGAATGTGTAATATTCCAAGTGATAGTTCTACAAATTCCTCAAAACTGTAAGGTACAGCCTTTCTAAACATTTTTATTGATACTGTTTAAACAGTTATGTTTTGGTATGTCACCCTATTTATTTTAACCAATTTTTATTTATATATAACATTCAAAAATAGCTAAAAATAATAAAAGTGGCAAAGGAACAGTAAGTAGTAAAAGAGATACTTTTATAAAAAAGTGTTTATATATATTGTTATGCCTAAAATTATTTGGCTGCATTTCCCAGGAACAAATTGTTATGACTTGGTTTAAGGTGCCTTTCTTTACCTTAAAAACACAGTGTATTTGTGTACATGTATGCCAACAAGTATAGTTCTTTTAAGTATAACTATTTTTAACGTTATTAATGTTCTTTTTGAGTGTTTATTTAGGCTTGTAAGGTCTACTGTCTTGTTGGAGCACTGAAATTTATCTGGCAAGACTATTGAAATGATTTTGTTTTAATAAAATATCTGTCCTTTCTCCACATGTATACATTTTTGGCTCTGGAGCTGATATTCTAAAAGGGAAAGTATCAACATGCAATGCCATTTCATACTCACTACATTTGCTTCTCATTATATTTTATGGTTAAGAGGCCTGAATATGATGAATTTCATTTGCTCAATTAACTACATCAGTAGCATTTTGTAAGAAAGCCTGTTAGATGGTAGTGTATGCCATAGAGCAAATATAACCAGTTTCCACTTCTCCTGGGTTGTTTCTTATTTCAGTGGACATTGTGTGCATTTACAAAAGCCCATTAACTGTTTTATTATAGGCTCCTTTGTACTCATCACCTGACTATGTTTTAACCAGCTGTTTTACCTTATTTTCCCCTGCGCAATACCACAATAAAGGCATATCTTGGCTTATTACCCGCTCAAATATACTGTATGGCTAATACTTCTTTATGCATCAAATTTTTCCCAGATATCTGAAAAAAATTATGCCAATGGGGATTCTGGCAAGAGAAATTCCAAAATAGACCTCAGTGTTTTAAGTGTTTTAGGCCAAGTCTGGTGAATAGTTTTAACTCTATGCTCACTGCACCTTATGCTATTTTAAATTATTTAAATTTCCTCATTAGATCTAGAAGACAATCTCACCCAATCAATCAAACATTTTGCCAGCTGTCAGTATAAATTATTTCTTCTTTAAGACTTAAAGGAAGTTCTTAACTAAATGAAGGAGACTAACAAACCAGTGAAGATTCTTGGGGGTCTAATGTGAAAAACTGATTTAATATTCAATGTGTTTTCAAGATTGATTGAAGAAAAAAAATTAAGAATCTGACTCTTCACTTATTGCTTTTACCATTATAGATTAACAGCGATCTGATTTACTCTTCTATTTTAAACAATTAGAAACTGGACAAAAGTATATGAACAACATTATTCAGCCATTGGATAAAAGCAGCACATGTCTGTGATTCCTGAGAGAAGGACAATAAAATGGGTCTCCTATTATTGTGCCACCTTCCTTCCTGGAGGCAGTACCCAAGTACCCAGATTGCAGATTAAGGATGGAGAACCCTACTAGAGTCTAGTAGTTGTGCTAAGCAGTAGAGACTGAAGTAAAAGTTCTGGAAAGCCTGGAGGTCAAAAATTTCTGAGACAGAGTACCAGAAAGGACGGGACAGAGAGAAAGAGAAAGAAAGAAAGAGAAAGAGAGAAAGAGAGAAAGAGAGAGAGAGAGAGAGAGAGAGAGAGAGAGAGAGAGAGAGAGATTCAGAGGGAGACAGAGGGAGAGACAGTGAGAGAGAGAGAGAGAGAAAGACAGAGAGACAACAGAGAACATATGAGAATAAACACTGGAAACTTACATAAGTGTTCCCTCCAATGTTTGTCAGAGGTCTTATCTGTACATGTATGAGAGGAAACAAGCAAAGGCCAAAGAAAGAAGCAGCAGAAAAGAAAATGATAAGAAATTCTAAGAACTCACATAAGACTGAGAATGAGAATACTTGATATTTCTCTAGATAGAGTGGAGACACCACTTAATATGTGAGATGTTTGTTAGAATTTTAAAAAGTGTATTTCTTTTATGAGTGGTGTTAAATTAGTGCTAGACTAATTTAGGCTGATCTGTACCTTCTTTAACATAGCTTATAGGAAAGTCTCAAAAGTGACCTACTCGTGTGCCATTACAAAATCAAACACTGCTTGAAATCCAGAATACAATAATGTATAATTCAAAATGCCTACCTACCATTCAGTAAAAAAAAAAAAAAAAAAAAAAGTCTACCAGGCTTGTAAAACATAGTATAACATGACTCATATCTAGGAGGAAAAAAGATCCATTAATAAAATCATACCTCAAAATGATAGAGATGATGAAATTTAATAATTTAATAATTGGTAAATAAGAATATTAAACAACTATTATAAATAGTCTGCTATTGATAAAAATCCATTATCTGAAATAAAAATATACTAGACAGGATTAACAACAGATTAAATATTATAGCAGTAAAGATGGGTGAACTTGAAAAGACAGCAGTGGAAGGTAATTTAATTCAAAATGAAGAGCAGAGTTAAAAAAAAATACCAGAGCATTAGTAATTTGTGATACAAAAATAAATGGTTCAACACGTATATAATTGTAGCCTCAGAAGGAAGGAGGGAAACAGACAAATATTTTAGAAATAATTGTCAAAAATTCCTCAAATTTTATAAAACTATAAAGAAAGCAAAGAACACAAAACAGAAAAAAGTAAAAATCAAATTGCCGAAAATGAGTAATAAAGAGAAAATCTTAACAGAAACTGAATAAGATAGTCATAATACATAGAGAAACAAAGATCAGAATTCTCCTTAAAAATTATGCTAGCGAAAAACAATAGAGTGGAATCTTTAAAGAACTGAGTAAAGAAATGGTTAACTTAGAATACTATACTCAGAAAAATTCCTTTCAAAAAGGAGGTGAAGTAAATTCTTTTTCTGTCAAACAAATGCTGAACCACTTAATCACCAGCAAATCTGCAATAAAATAAATATTATAGGTGACTGTTTGGGTACAAGGAAAATGACATCAGATGAAAATTTCCATCTGTTTGTACAGAGGCTAGAAGACCACCAGAGATAAATATAAAATGCATTTTTAGAAGTTTTCCTTAAAAGATAATTGATAGTTTTGAACAAAATAATAACAAAATGTGCTATTTTAATGTATGTAGAAGAAAACATAATGATAAAAACACAAAAATGTGAGAACATGAAAATAAAATATTGTGAGGCTTTACATTATATATGAAGTTGTTAATATACAAAGGCACACAGTAATAAGTTAGTAGTTTATATGGTAAACCCCTGAGAAACCATTAAAACTTGTGTAGACACAACATTTTATGTAATAACTAAACCAAGAGTAGAGATAAAAGGGAATCATAAAAAAATTGAATTGATCCAAAAATGCAGGAAAGGGGAAAAACAAACAAACAAAAAATCAGATAGAAAACTAATGGTAAGATGACAGCTTTAAACTGATTATATCTATAATTATATTAATTTGAAATAATATAAACACTACAGTTAAAAGGTAGAGATTATGAGAAGAATAAGAAGAATGAGAAGAAATATATATCACTTACAGAATATTCACTTTAACTATAAAGACACGGATAAAATGTAAAAGATGGAAAAGTTAAACCAATCACTAATCTATCAAAATATCACACCAAGTAGACTTTAGAATAAGAAATATTTAAAAATATAGAGAAAGATTTTTATTATGTATATTAAAGGAGTCAATTCATCAAGATGAAATAACCTAAATGTATATGAAGCCAATGATAAAGCTGTAAAATACATAAAGCAAAAACTGACAATATTGTTAAAAGACAATAGAAGGGTATTGAGAACTGTGAGAAGTCTGAGATTTTACCCCATTCACAAGCTAACAAGTTAACCTGGCATATATTCATGGGTTCTGGCTGAGATCTAAGAGTCTTTTATTAGAGACCAGAAAAGTTTTATTCACAGAAGTTGCAGTAGCTAGCATATCATCATTTTCTTGTGCAGGTTTCTCAAACTCTAGTTTCTACAGTTGACAAGGACCAGTTAGGGTGTTTGCACATGCAGTAGACTGGGTTACAGGAGAGGAACTTTGAGCTTAGGGAACATAAATCTTTTATAAATAGTTATAAGAAAACCTGCCTCACCTTTTCTTTTCCCTGAAGGTAGACATATTTTTATTATAATGGACAGTAAAAACAAAAACAAAAACAAACTACCCCTTTTCTCCAGAAGGAAACACCATTTCTATCTTCCAGAGCTGTTTATGTCTATCTTTCAATACTGTTTACTACTCAAAATTCTTGAAAAGATAGTTTAACATAATAAGACAGTTAGGGCCTCTGCTCACAATACTGCAAAAATGTGAGTAATATATGGAGAATTGTCTCCTGACAAAGCTGTAACTAGGAGAAAGTGTTTTCAGAACATAAATCTAAGAAAGGACTTATATCCAAAATATATAAAGAGCTATTAAAAGTCAATAAGAGAAGACAAAAAAGGGCAAAAGTTTTGAGCAGACATTTCATCAAAGATGATATATAGATGACATAGCAAACAAATACACAGAAAAGATATTTAACATCAATGTTATTAGAAAAATTTAGATTAAAACTAGCATATACCTCACTGGAATGGCTAAAATTAAAGACTGACAATACAAAATATTAATGGGTAGGTGGAGCTATTGGAACTTTCATACATTGCTACTGGGAGTTCAAATGGTGTGTTTTGGAAAACAGTTTGGAAGTTTCTTATACTTTGAATATTTACTTATTAAATGACCCAGAGACCCCCTCTTCTTTATTTATCCATGAGAACATAAAATATTATCAACACAAAACATGTGCAGATACTTGTAGAGCTTTATTCATAATATGCCCAAAGTGGAAACAGTTCATATATCCTTCTGCTGATGACTATGTAAACAAATTCTGCAATAAGCATACAATGGACTACGTCTCAGCCATACCAAAGAAAGAACTATTGGTACATATAACATGGATAATGCTCAAAATCATTATGCTACATGAAAAAAGACAGACACAAAAACACTGCATGATTTCATTTTAATGTATACTAGAAAAGGCAAAACTAGTGTCAGAAAGTACTTCATTAGTTGCGTGTGTTGGGAGCAGGATGTTGACTGAAAAGGGGAATAAGAGAAATTTTAGGACAAAGGATATATTCCATATCTTCATTTGGTACTGATCACATTGAATTATTTTCTTAGAATTATTGAATTTTATTTTGTGTAAATTTTATTTCAACCAAGCTATTTAAGATAGGAATATGACTTTCCTGTGTCTATTTTAGCAAACAACAGAGTTGACTAACCAATCCTATTTTATCTTTTTTGCAAGCATGTTTCTAGTGTTGACAGTGGTTGTTTTATATCTCTTTCTCATGAATAAATGATAATTAGCAAATTATTATTTCATGAGGTGTTTTCATTTATTTCTAAAATCACTCATATTAAAATATAGCCAGGTTGGAATTCTCTTATTGCTTGAAATTCTAGCTTAGCTTTAGAAGGCAGTGTGTTTCAGGAGTTATTGCTGCTTTTCCTGTTAGATTTGATGGAAAAAATGACAAGTAATTTATCTCATTTTTCTTTTCAGGATTTTTTTCCTGAGTTTAGTTCTGTTATGATCCTGGCCAAACTCTTTGATTATGTTTCTTGACCTTTCCTTGATAATTCACAAGACTAATATTTTTTAGAATGTTAATAGCTAACATTTATTGAACACTTATTGTTGGCAGGCTAGGTTCTAATGATTTCATGCATTTATTTTCTTTAATTCTCACAGCTAACCTGTGAAAGATATGTAGTTACTTTTCCCCCACTTTACAGATTATGAAACCGAGGCTCAAGCAAACGCCAATTTCATTTGGCTAGTAAGTAAGGAAATAAGGATTTGACTACAGCAATGAGCTTTAGAATCCATTTTCTGAACTGTCAACTACAAATCCATAAAAATATAGACCTTAAATTTTACTGTATAGGAGAATTTATTTAAATTCAGTTCTTAGACTTTATCTTTCTCACCATTCTTATTTGGTAAGTTTGGGATAAATGCAATAATCTATATTCTTGGCAAGCCTTCCAGGTGGTGGTTTCTCAAACCTAGTTTGAGAAACCCCATTTTCTGTGACATTAAGCTAATTACTTCTCAGGGCCTTTGTCTCCTATTCAAAAGTGATGTTCTTAGAATGAATTTGGGTGACAGTACCTGGCACACACAAAATCCTCTATAAGAAATTAACTTGTTTTGTTGCTCTTGGTGGTGGATGTTAGTTCATGAATTAGTCAATAGTGACAACTATTTTCAACCTTATATTTCAGTCATAGTGAACGGATATTGTCTAATAAGCAAAAGACATTTCAAAGTGAAAAGACATCTTATTGAATGTGAATACTTTTTTTTTCAATTTGATTATATCAGGAATTATAGTGTGTTCTGCTCCAGCATGCATTTTTGAAATACCAATTAGCTCACTGCAGTTGGTAAATAGAATTATGTTGGTATAACATATAAGTAGTATACCTTTAATTTATGATTTATTTTAGGCCAAGGGAGGCAGAGTAGTCATAGTAGAATTATTACCTTGGATGGGAAAAGCCCTCAACTTTGATACTATGTAGTCAACAGGTGCTTTTTTGGCTCAATTAAAAAAAAATTAAAAAAAGAGTGCTTGTATCTGGGGCTTCCTCGCCAAAAGACATACCCCTTTGTCTTGTGTGGCTCTTAATTGCCTGCAGATTCCAGTGCCCCTGTGCAGCCCATTTGCAAACCTATTGGCCCAGGGTTTGCTGTCCAACTGGACTTTTTCCACCAATTCTAATTAAGGTATTAGCAGTAGTTCTATTTATTTTTTAAAATCTTAGATGAACTGCTTGCTTGGGTATTTTTTGAGGTACCAATATTATTTTTGCTAGTTATATGCTCACAAAGCTGCATATGTTTTGAATGGTCTTCCCAGAACCAATTTTCCCCACAAGTCCTGTTATTTTAGATATTTTATTTTGTTTGTGATATGAGGATTACAGGATGCATATATTTTTTCATATAGTCTGAACTCCATTTTAGGAACTTGAACATCTCTATCTAATAGTCTCTGGAAGACTGTTAAATGGTTTGTAAATTTAAAGTAACTTTCTCAAAGTGATCATTACATTTCTTTATCACTACTAGTGTTGTATTTTTTTTTTTTATTATCCCATTGGATAAAGCCCGTGTGGGTTACTTTTTAAAAAGTTGTAAAGATTTCTAACTTTTATTTGAATTTCTTCTATATTTGTTTAAAAAGAACATATAAATTTGATTTTAGTCATTGGCTTTTACCTGTAAATTACTCCTTCTTACTTAAAAGTACGTAATTTTAGACCCAGAAATAGTAAAGAAAATAATTTCTTTACTATAGATATTTTCTTCAATAATGGTTTATGATTCTCATAATTGCCACCATTTATTGAATGTATGTGTACTAAATGTCCACTCATTTTTCGAGGGACTCCACTTGCAATATCACTAATTCTTAAAGTATTTTATTAATATAACAGATTTTCTAAATAAAATGTAGGAAAAAACAGGAGTATATCTTTCTGTGTTTTACAGAATTCTTAAACAGGAACATGAAGTATATAAAATAAAATAAATTTCTGTTATTAGGTAGAAAATTGCTAATAAAATCCCAACATTGTCCCATAAATATGATATTTACTAAACAATGGGGGAATTTCTCTGTGTACCCAGTATCTAAGACAGTAGTACATCTGTGTAAGATATTTGCTTAAAAACATATCTTTGCTTTTGTTATAGATCTTGACATGCTTTTTTTATCAGATATAAAACATGATCTGATTTTAATAAAATAATTTTATTGATAGAAGCAGCATTGTTCAAAGTCACTGAATATATATTTAGACACTAGATGCTTAAGATGTTAAGTTGGAATTTAAAAACTTGAATAATAGTGTTATTTTAAATTATTTCTAGGATAGTTTTTAAAGTTACTCTTTAGGGTACAGGCTCTTCTACTTCCTGTGTGATTTTGGTCGAATTACTCAAATGAATCTGACTTATCCTTTCTATGAAGTGGAGAAAATAAATGTGCCTATTCTTGAGTCATTCCATTGGTTAAATGTAATAATGCAAATAGTACTTGCTTAGAACATTCTACATATGTATTAGCTATGAATATTTTTGTTGTCCTTATTAAATTTAGAAACTATTATTACTCTATATCTAGTGCTGTACTTTCAGTATTTACTGTAGTTTTATAACCTAGGCAGGCGTGGTCTGTTGAATGATTTAGCAGCTTTAGCTAGTTGCACTGTTGATGAGTTTAACCTGATTTCATGGGATGAAACAGAGTGAACACCGCGGTTCATGGCTGTCAGTAGTGAAAAATAGCTGGAAATCAGACAAACAGCTTCATTGCTGGGATTGTTTCCGGGCTAAAAGTTCTTCCAACAGCTGTTTGTTTTGGCCATTAATCGTGCCCAATTTTTTTTTTTTTT